>CM053793.1:210765106-211365106 GCA_028749045.1 Cupressus sempervirens
ACCAAGTTGTGGTGTCAAAATGATGACATACAAAATGAATTTTTTAAATTCTAAAAGCACACACACACTTTGGCTTGGGCTTCACAAGCCTTAGGGTTGTGGAGCCCAAGCTAAAGCGTGTGCACTCTATAGTGTGTGCGTGCTTTTTAAAATCCCAAGTTTTAATATATGGGCTGCAAACCCGTGGCCAATTTCATTTGTTTTTGTTGCTGCATTCTTTCTCCTCAATAGTGTGTATGCAAGTAGTAAAACTTAAAGAATTTTCTCATCTACCTCCTCAAAATGCCTCCTCATCACTGAGGATCAAGATTGGGATCACATAGTATGTTTTCTACTCTTGTTTTTGCATTGTTTTATATGTTTTTACATTTTTTTGTAAATTTTTACATTGTTTTGTAGGTTTTTTCAGTTTTACTTTAAATTTATTTATTTATTGAGAATGCAATTGATTTCTTATCAGGAAATGTGACTAATGAACCACCAAATCCCTAGCCTGATCAACAAAATCAAAATGAAAACTCTCCACAAGATCCAAATCAAAACCCTCCACATGATGAAAATCAAAACCCTCCACAAGAAGAGCAAGAAATTTTGCAACCTCCACCGATTGAAAGAGCTCCTCTTGAAACCCAAGAAAACATAATGAATGAAATAGAAAGAGGGAAAAATGAATTAGAAGCACTCATTGGTAGGTTGAAAGCTTGTGGAAAGACCAATCCTATGAGAGCACAATTGACATCCTCCCTTTAGTCCATTATGACCCATGTAGCTTCTATTAGTGGTTAGTTGGATATTTGGCATATTAAGAGGGATGAACAAAGAAGATATTATGCGAACAAATTATCTTATAAAGATGTAAGAAAAAATGAAATAGAAATAGGTAGCATTTTTGCATTGTTTAAAAATCTTGGAGAACAAGACATTGTTAAACATACAACTAAAAGGTTCCCCATCCATTGGTGCATACATGATGATATTAGAAATAAATTTTGGGATAGATGGTGGATGGTCTTTGATGACCCTCCATACAATAATCATGAGGTTCCAATGTATTTCTTAAAGAAATTGTATTGTGAATTTGTCCTTAGGGAGATCCCTAATTATTTTGATATGTTAGAATCTCAGGGTAGAGGTGGGGGGTCATCATTTGAGAGGATGAGGGCACGTCATGACCCTAATGCAGTTAGGGTACCTATTGTCAAGCCACAAGGTGAGCATGTAATTATTCCTTTAGTTGTGAAGGAACATGTAGAGACCAATACTCTACGTACTATCAATGTTTTGACACAGACCCTTATTCATTGCACCAGTCCATTGGTTGAGGAGGAGCCTTTTGTGCATCACAGTCACATGTGCACATCATGTGGATCCTTATGCACATTTGGCAATCAAGTTGGAGATAGTATGGATGATGAGCTAGTCACTGATGAGTTCTTGAGTGACACATTTGGCATTGACACATAGGTAAATTACAATTATAATAAACTAATTTGATCACATTTCATATGTATAGTGAATGACTAATTAATTAGCATGTCTTGACATTGTTCAAAATTTAGGGTAAGAGTGCTGATGGCCCTAGTATAGATTCCCTGGCCCCATTTTACATCCTGTCGATGAGTCAAGAGGTATGTATTGATTTAATCACTTAAATTAATACATGTATTTATTAAGTAATCATATCAAAGATTGACAAAAAAAATAAAATCCAAGTGCATCAGTTCTCTAATGGACCATTAACATTCACAAGGGACTCTGAGCCTAGGCATGATACAAGCTTCATAGAGGTACATTTGTTTCATGTTAATTTAATTCATTTAATTATATTTGTTTCATGTTTCATATTACACGTAAATTGTATTATATGACATGCAATTTTTGACATCTGAGACTCCTCCTCATCTTCGCCAGTCCATCGATCATGGAGTTGTTGCTACGATGACTAGTTCAGAGCCATTGACTAAGGTATGAAAGAATTTTTTTAGTTTTAGTTGTTGTTTATAATAGTTAGTATTAAAATTTCAAATATTATTTATAAGTGATTATATTGATTGAATTGTTGTAGGGCCTTATTTGTTAGTGTAGTTTTTTATTTTTCCTATTTTGCTAAGTTTTTCCTACACTTTTAATAATCTTGCTTAGGTTAATAAAGCATGTCTTATTAGGTGAATGGTTGTGAGGTGTCACCTTCCTACATGTGAGCATCCATTAGCTATCTTGGGAAGATACTTTGCTATCTTTAGTCCAATAGATGGTTGCTCCTCATTGGTTGGTGTTGCCACCTCCTCCCTCTTCCTAGCCTATATAAGCATGCTACCTAGCTTGTATTTGCATCTCTTGTTTTTGCATCCTCTTAATGCTATTCTGCTTCCAGCATTTGCATTACTCTCTTGGAGACTAACTCTATGATGCTATTTTGATTTTGTATCATTTGCATTCATAGTTTAGATATTTACTCTTTGCACTAGTTTTCTGGGTTATTAATCTTTTCAGATTCTAACATGGTATCAGAGCTTTTCTATGTGCAAGAGTAGATTTTAGTTTCCTTATTTGAGAGATTCGAGGGGGGCAAATAAACTTTATTGTAGTTTTTTGAAAAACAAAGTATGCTCTTCTCTTGCATCTTTGGATGATCCTGAGAATCAAAAAAGTTTTGACAAAAACAGTTTTTCTCTGGGGTTTCAATCTCAAATTTGACAACCAACTTGCATATTTGGAGTTTTTAATCAGTTTTGCAGGTTCCAACATGCCATTGATGGACTTAAGAAGCTGATCCAACATTTGCATGTCATATTTTGGTTGCTGGGGTCGTTTTCTAATTTTTGGAGCCGTTTTTCACTATTAAAGGCGTCTGATTTACACTACAGCAACATCTTCTGTTCATCAACAAAAAAAATGTTTTCTGGGTTTTGTTCGCAGCCCCGAAAAACCATCTGGGTATCTTTTATATTTTGCATGCAAGCTGTATATTTTTTAGAATCGAGCATGCAAAGCTACAGCCATACCCCTCTCCGTTGGCAGCCACAGATTTGAATGCAGTTTTCAAATATCTCGTTCTTGCTCATACGAACTTCAATTTTGATGATTCTTATTATGAACTTGGCTATTTTTTTGTGCTCTATCCACTAGTGGAGTTAGTTTTTGATTTTCATGCATGAATTCTTCAGAAATTGTAGATTCTCAGTCGTGACTGTGCACAGTTCTCATTTTGGAAACTTCAGAGGATCATAACTTTCTCATACGACCTCGTATCGAGGCAATTCTTTTTTTGAAAGTGCATGATTTTTCGAGTAGATCGCAGTGGTGCTATTTTTTTTTTTATTATTGTGCCCAAGTTTCACTTTTAGCATATGCTCTTCATGAGGGTTTGTAATGCATTGAAATCAAGACCACTAAGTATCTCTTTCTAGTGGTAGTTGTAAATACACTAAAATAAAGTGCCAAATAATATTTCTTTGGGGGGGGGTTCTTTGATTGAGTAAAGAGGGGGGGGGGGGGGGGGGGCATTGTCGTGGCTGGGTTCTCTTCTTTCTAGCATTTCTTCTCTGCATTTCTTCATCATGGATCAAACAAATATTCCCATCCTAACTCCATACAATTACTTTGAGTGGAAATCACGCATGACAATTCACTTAAGGAAAGCTGGATTAAATAGGATAACTATGGGACTTGAAACTGAACCTGCTAAAGATGAAGATAAACCTGAGTGGTTTAACAAATGTGATGAGGCATTTGGAACATTGTGTTTGTCTATTTATCCTGACTTGCTATTTCACATTGAGTCTTTGGATACACCAAATGAAGTATGGACAAAGCTAGAAACACTATTTGGCACACAAGATTCAATGAGGGGTCATATGTTGGAAAATGAATTAATTAGTTTGAGTCCAGGCAATTTCAACACAATCCAAAATTTCTTCACCAAATTGAAATCACTAAGGTTGCAGTTAAAACAATGTGGAATTGAAAAGAAAGATGAACAACTGATTCTTAGTATTCTCTCTAAGCTAAGTTCAGAATATTCTGTGTTTGTCTCTACCTTCTATGCTACTAAGGGTGCACTTGGTACTCAATTCACCATGCCATCTTTAGATGATTTTGCTGTCAATCTCACTCAAGAATAGGACAAGCTAATCCAAATGGGCATTCTTAAGTCCTCTAAGTCACATGCCTTGGCTGCCAACCAAGGCACAAAAGAACAACAAGGACAAAGTAGTAACAACAATAGTAAGGAAAAGAAACAAAAGAATAGCGAGGAGAAGAAGGATCAGATGCCAGTTTCTTCAAAAGCAACTATTGGTACACCATCTTCCAAGGGCAATAAGCCTAAGAAAGAAAAGGTCAAATGTGCTTATTGTAAAAGACCTGGTCATGATGAACATAAATGTTTGCAGAAACAACTTGATCACTTGACATACATTCTTGAGAAGAATAATATTAGTGTTCTTGAGTCTATCAAACAAAGTTCTAATGAAGGGTCTAACAAGGAAAAAGAAAACAACAAGGGGAAAGGAAAGGGCAAGGCTCTTTTTGCAGTTGCTTCCTCACCATCCACTTGGGTTCTTGATTCGGGTACTTCACACCACATGGCTTCATCTAAGGAAGAACTTCCTTCCTTGGAGCCGTGTACTATGCCTTCTATTTTGATGGGTGATAACACTCTTGTTGAGGTGTGTGGGAGAGGGTCTGTGGGGGATGGTACATTTCATGATGTTCCTTATGTATCCTCATTGTCAACTAATCTCCAATCGGTACACCAGATCACTCACACAGGTTTAGGCAAGTGGGTTGAGTTCACTCCTAGTTCAGTGGAGATATGTGAGTTGCACAATGATTCTACAGTTGCAGTTGGGAGAGCAAATCATCAGTCACAACTCTATATGTTTTCTCACTTTGTTCCTGATCCTCCTTTGACTGTTTCACTCACTCACTTTAATGATCTGAACAGATTATGGCATGAGCAGTTTGGCCATCTTAACTTCCACTACTTGCATCAGCTTAACCAACAGAGCATGGTCACAGGGTTGCCTTCTACTTTGACATTGGAGTCACTTGGAATACATGATAGATCTTCTAATGGGTCAGATTCACTTGAGCAGTCTTCTACCTCCACTTCTGATGCAGAGAGTGATTCAGAGGACTCACCTCCTTCCTCTCCTACTCATCATTTACAGGTTGATGATTCTCCTCTAGATTCTCCATCTTCTGGTCCACTTTGGGCTAGACAGACCTCGCAGTTTGTAGGTGATTGGGTTGGGGATCCATCAGACACCAAGCAGACTCGTTCACAATTTCAGGATGCTCTACATATCTTCATTGCTACTGCCTCAAATCCACAGTCCTTTCATGAGGCTTATGGTATTTCTGAGTGGGATACAGCTATGCAGGAAGAGTACAGTTCCTTGATGAGGAACCACACATGGGATCTTGTCCCTTTTCCTAAGGGAAGAAAACTTGTTCGATGTAAGTGGATCAACCAGACAAAATTTGCAAGCTTTGCTGGAGGTAAAGGATGCTTCATCTTTTGGGGGGGCCTCTTCCTCTCACTTGGAGTCCTAATTTTCTTTGGGGAGTCTCTTTTCTCTCTCTTTTGGGGGAATTTTATGTACATGGGTACCTCATCAGGCTTGACTTGTCGGGACCCATTTGTACATCCACCTAAGCTTCGCTTATGGGGGGGTGTTAGTGTAGTTTTTTATTTTTCCTATTTTGCTAGGTTTTTCCTACACTTTTAATAATCTTGCTTAGGTTAATAAAGCATGTCTTATTAGGTGAATGGTTGTGAGGTGTCACCTTCCTACATGTGAGCATCCATTAGCTATCTTGGGAAGATACTTTGCTATCTTTAGTCCAATAGATGGTTGCTCCTCATTGGTTGGTGTTGCCACCTCCTCCCTCTTCCTAGCCTATATAAGCATGCTACCTGGCTTGTATTTGCATCTCTTGTTTTTGCATCCTCTTAATGCTATTCTGCTTCCAGCATTTGCATTACTCTCTTGGAGACTAACTCTATGATGCTATTTTGATTTTGTATCATTTGCATTCATAGTTTAGATATTTACTCTTTGCACTAGTTTTTTGGGTTATTAATCTTTTCAGATTCTAACATTATTACACCCGATCGTCTGTGAGCCTTTGAGGTGGATGTATAGAGTGACTATTTGATGGTGGTAAAAAAATAATTAATTTTGTGTGTACATATATTTGACTTTAATGTATAATAATTATTGATTCATATCTACTTTTTTTGTATCAGCTCCAGTTAGAGAATAGCCTAAACAAGAGGATGAGAAAATGTGTGAGGAAGACCCCATCATCCCCATCATCTCCCTCCATACAATGACCGAAGACCTCTAGGGATTTTTTTCCTTCCCCTCATGGGAAGGAGAAGATATAGGGATAAACACACATGTATAGGCATGAGTGGACATATATCTTATATTTTATGTTAGTGGACATATTCGATATACATTTGATATATATATGACATTTTATATTTGATGTATGGCATATATTTGATGCATGACATTATTAGACTTATGAAATTATTAGTTAATATATGATATGTTTGTTCATGTATGACATTATTGGTTATCATAATATATTATAAGTTTGTTCATGTATGACATTATTGGTTATCATAATATATTATATGTTCATTCATGTATGACATTATTGGTTATCATAATATATTATATGTTCATTCATGTATGACACTATTGGTCATCATAATATATATCTTATTTTTCTTGTTTGTGTTTTAAGTACATTTCATGTATTTCATTTTAATGTAATTTACATCCAAAATGATGTAGAATGCTCACACCAAAAGCTAGTGGATTCCCAACAAGAACACTTTTAAGGAAAACTACCTTCTCCACCTTCCTAAGTGTCTTCAAAGACTCTTTACAACTTAGTTACAACATTGAACAAACTTCTACCCAAATTCACAAAACTACTTGATCACTTTCGCTATTCAAGACTTGGGAAGCAATAAGGGAAAAATGAGCAAATTTGAGAAATGGATCATAATCAACTTCTTGCTTCAAACTAACACCTTAGACACTTCAAAGAACACCTAATAACTATCTCAAAAACTTCATTCTATCATCTATTCCATCCTTCCAAGAGATTCTTCAACATCCTATGACTGTAATTTCTTTGCAACAACATGTAATTTGTTGATTTTTGGCCAACTCTTCACAAAGGGAAGTGATTATGTTTCAAACCCATGAAATGACTATTAAGACAACCAAGAAGATCCTTAACATCCTCCACTAACTCCATTCAATGATAACATGTAGCTAAAGTGGTGTTTCATTCTAACAAAGTATGGGTTTGTTGTTCTAAATAGGAAGTAATGATATTTGACAATAACTCAATGATCATATATACAAGTTTAACATTAGCAGTGATTCCTTGCCATATAAAAAGAACTTAATAATCACCAACACCTTATGCCTACTCTAAATTCAAAGAGGGTATTTTCATCATTTGACATTCATCAATTAGTTTGATTGTTTACAAGGTTAATTTTATTGTTTTCTAAAAAATTGCTAAAATTTCCAAAAAGTTGTTAGCAACTTTTATTACAAAATAGGGAGGATGGAGAGCGAGAGCAGGGAGAAGGGAGTGGGTGGGAATTCGACTTTGAATTCCTCTGGTGGAAACATGACTATTCCCTCTATGTCAGGAGTGCAATCTGTGTCAACTGGAGATTCCTCTACTGAAACTAGCAACCCTGATGATGGCGGGACTTTGGAGGACTTGGGGGGAAGTAGAATAAAAAATGGTCTAGTCTATTTGGTGTACGACCTTATGGAAAATATATCTTCCTTCTAGTTAAGGATATCTCTTCGAAGGATAAGGGTATGTACTACATCAAAATCCTAGATCAAATCATTGATAAGAACATCTCTTTTATGGATTCGACTCTGGTTGGAAGGTTTCTAGGGGGCGGACCCAACATTGAAGTTGTTAGGGCCTATGTGTGTAAGAAATGGAAGATGAAAGGTCAAGTGGACATTACGACAATGGCCAAAGGGTGTCTTTCCTTTAGTTTTTATTCTGATGAAGACAAGTAGGTTATCCTTTGTTGCAGTCCTTGGGTTATGGGGAAGCACACCTTGATTTTACAGAAATGGACTACAAACTTATACTCTTTGGATGATTCATCAATCCAAGCCCTTGTTTGGATTAGGCTGCTAGGCCTCCCACTTGAGTTCTAGGTGGAGGATGTATTTTAGGGTATTGCTAATACCTCTGGAGAGCTTCTTTCATTAGATCCTGTGATTGTCTCTCAGAGAAGATTAAACTATGCTAGATATTGTGTTGGAGTTTTTCAAGGTGTTGATCTACCTGAATCTATCTCATTAAAATCTAAAATGGGGACCTGGAACCAACTCATTGAGTATGAATCTATTCCTTTCATATGCTTTAATTGTAAAAAATATGGTCACTAGGCCAAGAAATGTCCTTCTTTGAAGGAGGTTTTTAAGAAGGTCAAGAAAGTGTTTGTGAGAAAGGTATAGAACAATATTTCAGAGAACATTAAGAGTGGAGAGGTGTCTTTGGCTGAGAATGCTCCCCCACAGGAATAGATCAAAATTACAGAGACTACTAAGTGTGGTGGTGAGTTGTTGGGTGCGGATGTTCCTCAACCTAGCTTGGATTTAGTTAAGGAGCATGAGATGGGCTTTGAGGCTGGTGCTTAGGACATTCTAATAAATCCTAATAGTGATTTTTTGGACAAGACCTTAGAAGACAAAGAGCTCCACCCCAAGAAGTGGGGTGACAATGATAATGGGGTGACCCATAAGGATCTAGTTGAGACTAGTAATCATTTGACTGAGGATGTTATGTTGGAAGGAAAATTTTTTAGAGGTGAAGTTGCGGATCTCCTAACTATTTCATAAGAGGAGGAAGTGGTGTGGGAAGAGGAGACATTAGATGCTAATTGGATCCTTGTTGGCAAACCTTCTAAAGGCAAGAAGAAAGGAGGAGCCAACCTCAAAAATGATGTGGAGATTATTGTAACCAAAAACAAGAACAAGAAAGGAGGTATCTTATGTACCTCTTCTAAATCAAAATAAAAAAAGGGGATTCCAAAGCTAACAAGGGTAGAGATTGTTGTCCTTCTTCTACACCCACTAGGATTATCCTTAAGAATGGGGATGTTGGCTTCTCCCCTTCCCCAGTGGGAAGACCCTCTAATTTGTAGAAAAGAACTACTGAGGCTAATAGAAGCATTACAGATGGTATTTAGAGGACCATCCTTGAATCAAAACATTTTCATAAATTATGAAGATAATTTTATGGAATATTTGAGGGTTAAATAATCCTCACAAACATGACATTTTGAAAAATATGATTAGGGATAATAGGCCAGATATTTTTGTTATTCAGGAAACCAAGATGCTAAAGGAAAAAGTGGAAGGTCTTCTAACTTTTAGAAGTGGGAAGATTATAGGAAATGATTCTAAGGGAGCTTCAGGAGGTATGACAATTTTTTGGATCAATATGTGGATTCAAGGTGAGCTTATTTCTCATAATAGAAACATGATGAATGTTAGATTTTCTAACTCTGAGGATAGCTTTACTTGGGTTCTAACTAATGTCTATGCTCCCAACTCCAAGTGGGGAAGAAAGTCTCTGTGGGAAGAAATTTCTAACCAAAGAAAGCTTTTTGCTGATGAGAATTGGATTGTTATGGGTGACTTCAATACCCCTCTTAAAGAAGCTGAAAAATGGGGAGGTAGTCAGACTAATCTAGATAATAGATTAGATTTAATGTACTTTATTGATAATCACCTTCTTCATGATCTTGACCTACATGGGATTGAGTACACCTGGACTAACAGAAGAATTAGAAAGGATCTCATTAAGGTTAGGTTGGATCGAGCACTTATTAGTGATGATTAGTTCCTAAATTACAAATGCTCTCTTAGTGTTCAAGTCTGTGTGGGTTCAGACCATTATCCAATTTTCTTAGTGGCTAATAAGCTTAACTATTAGAGAAATTTCCCCTTAAGATTTGAAAAAATGTGGACTCTTCATCTAGACTTGGAGAAGCTCATAAAGGAGTGGTGGGGTATTACTACGGAAGGTACAACAATGTTTAAAGTTGCAGCTAAATTGAAAAATGTCAAGAAAAATATTTTAAAATGGAACAAAGATACCTTTGGCAACATCTTTGAGAATAAAAAGAAAATAATGGAGGAACTAAGGGAAATAAAGGATACGATTTATATTGATGGTTATGCAGCTTTCTCAAGGGAGGAGGAAAGTGTCAAACTGGTTGAAATTCATGAAATTATTACCAATGAGGAGATGTTCTAGAGGTAGTGTTCAAGAAAGGGTTTTTTGAAGGAAAGTGACCAAAATACTAAGTACTTTCATATGACTACTCTGAAGCATAGGATAGCTAATAGAATTTCTAGACTTAAAATGGAAGAGGGATTCACTAAGAATGAGGAGTCTATTAATAGGGAGGTAGTGGTGTTTTTCAATAACTTGCTTCAAGGCGACCCCAATTTGGACTTGGAGAAGTAGAAATTATTTCTTGATTGTATCCATTTTTTCATTTTTGAGGATTAGAATAATTCTCTGACTTCCATCCCTTCTGCCAATGGGATTTCTAAGGCTATTTTCTCTTTTGAGGGAGATAAAGCCCCTGGTCCTGATGGGTTTCCTTTTTTGTTCTTTCATCAGTATTGGAACATCATTAGTACTGATGTTTGTAATGGGGTTAAGGAATTCTTTGGATCTACAAATATTCTTAAAGAAGTGAATGGTACCTTCATTGATCTTATCCCAAAGAAGCCAGGCACAGATAGTTTGGATTAGTTTAGGCCTATCAACCTTTGTAATTCTTTTTACAAGGTTATTTCCAAAGTGTCAACCCTCAGAATTTTGCCTCTTCTTCCTGTTGTCATCTCTAGACAACAAAACAAGTATGTTCCTGGTAGGAAGATTTTGGACTTCATTATTACTATTCATGAAAATATTCACTCCCTTTCAGTTTCTAAGAAAGAAGGGTTTCTTCTTAAGCTTGACCTTTCCAAAGCATATGACAGAGTGGACTGGAACTTCTTTCTCTGAGGTCTTCAAGCATTTGGGTTTAATTAGAGATTTTGAGATTTGATCTTCATGTTGGTTTCTTCAGCTTCTTTCTTGGTGCTTGTTAATGGATCTCCTACCCCCTTCTATAAGGCCTCTAGAGGTCTTAGACAAGGGGACCCGATCTCTCCTATTCTTTTCATTCTCTTGGCTGAATGTCTGGGGAGATTTTTGGAAAAAAATGGTGATGAAGGGGGACTTTGTGGACTACACCCTTCCTCTTCTACTTTGATATGCTCTCATCAAAAATTTGTTGATGACTCTATTTTTATGGGGGACGCCTCGATTAGAAATACAAGGAATATTAAAAAAACCTTGGTAGACTATGAGAAAACTTCTAGCCAAATCATTAATTAGAACAAAAGTGTGATGTACTTCATTAATGTTAGCAAGGCCAGGAAAAAAAAAATTAAAAAGATTATTGGCTGTGAGATTGGCTCTCTTCCTGGATCCTATCTAGGGTTACCTCTATGTTTAAACCCTCCTAACAACTTTTGGAGTTCATTGATTGACTAAAGTCACTTGAAAATTGCTGGTTGGAAAGGATCCCTCCTTAGCTAGGCTGGAAAGGTAATTTTTTTGAAATCCATCCTTTAGAGTGTTCTACTTTATGCTTTGAGTATTTTTAAAATTTTGAGAAAGTTTTCTCTTGCTATTGAGAAAATTCAGAAGATCTTCTTATGGATAGGTATGGAGATTAAAAAAGATTACCACTGATTGCTTGGGAAAAAGTATGCATGCCCCTTAATAAGGATGGACTTGGTTTGAGAAGAGTTGCAACAGTGAATGAATTTTTATTGGCAAAATTATTATGGAGATGACATGATGAGGAAGGGGAATGGAAGAATATCTAGATTGATAAATATAATAGGGATAATTATGATGTTAATAATTTCCTTCATATTGATTTGGAGCAAGGGGGATCCATGTTCTAGAAAAATACTCAGAAATTTAGAAAATTATAAGGAAAGGGGTCAGATGGAAGGTGGGTAACAAAAGGATAGTTCTTTCTTGGGAAGACACTTGGATCTTAGATCACCCACTTTGTGATGATCCAAGGTGGAATAGTTATATGAAGCAATGTAAGAATCTTATTGGTGCTCTTGTGGTGGATTACTAGAAGAATGATATGTGGTTAGACCTTAAAAGGCTGAATGACAACTTGGTTGATCTTAACAAGTGTTTGAATGTTGTCTTTTTAAGGCAAAAGGAGGATGATCTAATATGGAAGTCTTATCCCAGTGGAATGTTTTCTATTTCCTTAGCCTATGCTAATTCGTTTGACTTACATGAACAACCTTGTTGGGCTAAAGCTTGACTCCTAAAATTAATATCTTCTTTTGGATTCTTTGTAGAATAAGATGTTGACTTTAGAAAATTTAATGAAGAAAGATTTGATCATTATCAATAGGTGTGTACTATGCAAGAATGATTGTGAATCAATCAACCATATTATGTTGTGTTGTGCCTTTACCAAAAAGCTTTGGGATAAAGTTTGTAATTTTTTGAATATGGATTGGGTCTTTCCCATCACTATTCAATTGTTCTTTACTAGTTGGAAACCCCCTTCCAAGAATGCTCTGACATTAAAATTGTGGGATTTCATTCTTACTTATTTTTGGTGGGGTATTTGGAAGGAGTTCAATGAGATGGTCTTTAGAGGAGTGGAGTCCAATTCAGATCAGGTTTTTTGTAAAATAAAGGCTCAAATAATAGAAAATATTAAAGCTAATGGTTCTAGACAAAAACCTCATAATGATTGGGAAGATTGGTTGTTTCATAAATGGAACCTTAGGAGATTGTGTAAGGATAAACAAGAACCTAATCCAAGAGATAGTTCTAGATGGGATAGCCCAGTGAAAAATTGGTTCAAGATAAACTTTGACGAGGCCTCAAAAGCGAACCTAAGCATTGTTGGTTGTGGAGTTGTTATTAGGAACGCTTATGGTGAAAAAGTGGGATGCATGGCTATCCCTATCGATAGTCAAACTAATCATATGGTTGAAGCTTGTGCTACACTTCATGGTCTTATTTATGCTAAGAATTTGAATTTGAGGAAGGTTTGGGTGGAAGGAGACTCTCTTAACATCATTAACTATCTTAATAAAATTACTTAGCCATCATGGACTATTAGTAATATTATTTTTTAGGCTATTCATATTACCAAATCTTTTGATATATGTATTTTTAGCCATAACTTTAGGGAAGCTAATTGTGTTGTTGATTGGGCTGTTAACGTGGCTTGCTTAAGTGATCATAAAGTTATTTGGGATAATAATGATCCTTTACCTATTGATGGTCACCAATTTATCAATTATGATAAATTGAGGTGTAGACAAAAATGTTTTAATAATGATGATGTCAAAGATTTGTAATTATGTGTCGATCACTCTCGAGTTATGGTGGGTGATGATTTTTAGAATGCTAAGCTTTATTTTGCATAGATTATGGGTTGTTGCTAGCATTTTTTTCTTTCTATGTGGTATTGATATTGGTAACAAGGAGTATAGGGGTTTATAGAGAGAGCTATCCAAAAACATTGAAGGGGAGAATATGGAAGGAAAAAGGAAGTGAGTGGAACTTGCAAGTTGCAAGGAGTGAATGAAGAAAAAGGAGGCCAGGGACATTTTAAGGCATGGGAATTTTATTGGTTATATGGAAAGGCACAAAGGTAACAATCCTACCATTACTCAACAATTCATCAAAACATGGAGGTATGACTCTATCATGGTTGGAAACCAGCATATGGACATGAATAAAGAGGTGATTGTAGAGGCAACAAGGTTGGATATGGATGGCATCAACTTCTATCAGGATAGGAAGTTGTCAGACAAGGCCATAGATGAATTTGTGGAGTTAGCAAAAGAGAGAAGTTGACTGGTGAAAATTGGTAACTCTTATTTCAACCCTACCTCTATCTCTCAACCTTGGAGATTTGTGTTGTTTGTTATTATGGAGTACCTTACTCTGGATGACTGGTTTACAAAGTTATATGGGTATCATTTTATGTTAGCTAACCACTTTAGGCATGATGTGAGGATCAATTTCCCCTTTTACTTGAGGCAATCTCTAAGTTTCTCTATCTAGGTAATTCAAAATGATCCGAATGGAGAACATGTGTGTCATGAGGGTCTTATGGTTCTTATTATGAATGTGTTAAAATCCAAAAAGGCTAAGAAAGACAGGGGTGACTTGAAGGTAGTGGAGTATGATATGGAGGGCAGTTTCCCAGAGAAAGGTTATAATTCAAATATTGAAGATGATGTAGAGGGGGGTAATGTTGGTTTGAAAGGGTCTTTTGTGGGTAGCTCTCAGAAGAAGAAGAGGATTTTTGAAGGGAGTAACTCTGACTGAGAAAGTGATTTTGTGGAAGAAATAGTGAGAGATTATCAGAAGAAGAGGAGTGGTGGAAAGGGAAAGGGAATTAAGGGTCAAAATGATGATAGGGTTTTGACCCCATCAGATGATGAACCTCTAGCTCATAGAATAGAGAGGAAGTGAAAATCTTTGAGGCTTCAAGAGGAGAGGGTTTAGAACTCTATGAAGAATGTGGAGCTGAAAAGAGAGGAAGACGGGGATCAGAAGAAACTTCCAGATTTTGACAAGACTGAGGGAGAAATTGGTTCTACCAAAGGTCTGTTAGGAAAGCCTAGGACCATCCTGATGGAGATTGGAATTCTAAAACAACAAATGCAATTTAGTGGAAAGGAAATGGAGGAGGTTAGAAAATTGGCCAGAGGGGAGTGCACTTTGGGTCAACATATTGACCAGCTTTCTAAGGTAATTGGAAATGCTGAAGAGGTTAAAAACCTTATGCATAAGATTCCACAAATTAAAGCTAAAAATAGGGTGTTGGAGAAGGCCAATAGTGATAATTAGAAGAAGGTGACTAGATTGGAGGCCAAACTAAATAATATTGAAAAGATGATCAAGCAAATGGAAGACAACAATATAAACTCTCTAAAGACTATGGTAAATAATGTGGGAAATCTCCTGAAAAGGTTTGAGCAAGATAAAGGACATGACTCCCCTTTGGTGGTTGAGAACTAGGGTCATAGCAAACGCACTTGGGCTCATTCTAAGAAGAATGAGGAAATGAACAAGATGGATGAGTTGAAGGCTACTACAAAGAATATACACATTCTAGTAGACCAGGCTACCGACCTGATAAAGACAATTTAGCTATTCGGGTACTGGTCTTTTGTTGTCCTTTTCAGCTCTATTTCTACTTGGCCTCCCATTTTCTCTTTTGGGAGGTCTATTTTATGTTGATCTATGCTTTTATACTCTATTGTTAGCTTTACATTTCTCTTGTATGATGCTTATTATTATGTAAAAGGTTTCGAGTACTTTAAAACCTATTTTTACTTAATCAAAACTTTTATTGCAAAATACAATTTTTGCACTAACTCTTCCTAAAACTTAACCAAGTGGTTTTTGGTAAGAATAGGACTTATATAAGGTGTAATGACTCTTAAAAGACTTATTGAGTCAACTTATTAACAAAAGCAACAAAAGAACAAAAATCCTTAGGATTAAGGCAACTTGGGTTTATAAGTGACCTCAAGTTCCTTGACCTTACAAACAAGGATTACCTTATTATCATAAGAAAAAAACATGTTCACAATGAGGTGTATGATCAACCCTTTACCTTCTATCACAATTCTCCATCATTGGATGAGATGACATATCCAGTTGTCACCTAGGTGCCCTACACCACAAGTTTCAGCATCACCTGATATGGGATCACAAAATCAAAATGGAATCCAATCTCCAAAAAGAGAGAGGTTATTGGAGTTCTCCGCAACATGGTCTTTTAGCACGTAGAATCACATCCATACCTTGCACGAGCTCAGAGATATGCCCTATCAAAGATCACAATCTTATGACATTTAGTGACTCACAGGGATAATTTGGTTCGACATGCTCAAGAATGTTTGAGTGCTCAATGGGACAAGAGGAGCTTAGGGTTAGGGTTTATCCAGCCACCCAAAGCTAACTGAATAGAATGTTTTATCCCATAATAAATGTTGAGAGAGATTCGACAATTGGCAACTTTGTATTGACCAACACTAGAAGTTTCAACATTACCTGAGATGAAGCCACAAAACCTAAATAGAATCGGATCTCCAAAAAGAGAGAGTGGTTATTGTAGGTCTCCCATCCGCTACCCTCTCCCATTCCCTTCTCTCTCTCTCTCACACACACACACACTCCCATCCCCCCTCTCTCTCCCCCCCCTCCCTTCCTCTCCCCCCACCTACTCTCTCTCTCACTCTGTCCCTCCTAGTCCCTACTTTCTCTCTCTCGGGAACTCTCTCTCTCTCATCTCTTACTCTATCTCTCTCACACTCCCATCCCCTTTGCTCTCTCTCTCTCTCTCTCTCTCTCTCTCTCTCTCTCTATCTCGCTCTCCTTCTCCCACTCCCTCTCCCACTACCTACTCTCTCACTCACTCACTCACTCACTCTCTCTCTCTCTCTCACCCCTACTCTCTCTCTCACTCTCTCTCCCACTATCTACTCTCTCTCTCTCTCTCACATACTCTCTCCCATCCCCTACTCTCTCTCTCTCACTCACTCCTAATCCCCCTTTCTCTCTCTCTCTCTCTCTCTCTCTCTCTCTCTCTCTCTCTCTCTCCCTCTCCCACTCCCTACTCTCTCTCACTCTCTTTCTCCCCTCCCCTACTCTTTCTCTCTCATTCTCCCACCCCCTACTCTCTCTCTAACTCACTCCCTCTCTCTCCCATCTCCTACTCTCTCTCTCCCATCTCTCCCACTCTCTCTCTCCCACCCCCCTACTCTATCTCGCACTCACTCTCTCCCATCCCCTACTCTCTCTATCTCTCATCCTCTCTCTTACTCTCCTTCTCCCACTCCCTCTCCTACCACCTACTCTCTCTCACTCTCTCTCCCATCCCCTACTCTCTCTCTCACCCCCTACTCTCTCTCTCTCTCTCTCTCTCTCTCTCTCTCACTCACTCACATCCCCCTGTTCTCTTTCTCCCTCTCTCTCTATCTTGCTCTCCCTCTCCCACTCCCTCTCCCACCACCTACTCTCTTACTCACTATCTCTCTCTCCCATCCCCTACTATCTCTCTATTTCTCTCACCCCCTACTCTCTCTCACTCTTTCTCTCCCACCGCCTAATCTCTCTCTCTCTCTCTCTTACACACTCACATCCCCCTTCTCTCTCTCCCTCTCTCTCTATCTCACTCTCCCTCTCCCACTCCCTCTCCTACCACCTACTCTCTCACTCACACACTCTCTCTCTCCCATCCCCTACTCTCTCTCTCTCTCTCTCTCTCCCTCCCCCACCCCTACTCTCTCTCAATCTCTCTTTCCCACCACCTACTCTCTTTCACCCTGTCTCTCTCACTCTCTCTCTCTCTCATCCCCTAATCTCTCTCTCTCAGGCTACTCTCTCTCTCTCTCTCTCTCTCCCTCCCCCCACCCCTACTCTCTCTCAATCTCTCTTTCCCACCACCTACTCTCTTTCACCCTGTCTCTCTCACTCTCTCTCTCTCTCAGGCTACTCTCTCTCTCACTCTCTCTCTCCTCTCCCATCCCCTACTCTCTCTCTCTTTCACACACACACACACACACACATCCCATCCCCCCTCTCTCTCCCTCTCCCTCTCCCACTCCCTCTCTTACTGCCTACTCTCTCTCTCTCCCACTCCCTCTCCCATTTCCTACTCTCTCTCTCTCTCTCATCCCCTATTCTCTCTCTCGCCTACTCTCTCACTCTCTCTCCCCCATCCCCTACTCTCTCTCTCTCCCACCCCCTACTCTCTCTCTCTCTCTCTCTCTCCCTTTCTCTCTCTCTCCCTCTCTACTCTCTCTCTCCCATCCCCTACTCTCTCTCTCTCTCCCTTTCTCTCTCTCCCTCTCTACTCTCTCTCTCATCCCCTACTCTCTCTACCACCTGTACTCTCTCACACACTCTCTCTTCCATCCCCTACTCTCTCACATAAATATACACTCTCATCCCTCTCTCTCTCCCACCCCCTACTCTCTCTCTCTCTCTCTCTCTCTCTTTCTTCTCTCCCATCCCCTACTCTCTCTCTCCCTCCCTCCCTCCCTCCCTCCCTCCCTCTCCCTCTCACTCCCTCCCTCCCTCTCCCTCTCAATCTATCTCCCATCCCCTACTCTCCCTCACACACACAACCATCCCCTTCTCTCTCTCTCCCCCCCACCCCCTACTCTCTCTCTCTCTCTCTCCTCATCCTCTACTCTCTCTCTCACCCCCTACTCTCTCTCTCCCATCCCCTACTCTCTCTCTCTCTCTCACACACACACACACACTCCCATCTCCTACTCTCTCTCTCTCTCTCTCTCTCTCTCTCTCTCTCTCTCTCTCTCTCTCTCTTTCTCTCTATTTCTCCCTCCCTCTCTCCTTATCCCACCTCCTACTCTCTCCCCATCTTCCAATATCCCTCATTCTCTACCCTTTCTCCTTCCCTCTCTATTGAAATTCAGGCTTTAAGAGTGTGTGCACACTATGGAAGCCTAAATTTAAAAATTCTTTAAATAACATGTACACATTATTGAGCACATGCACTATTTAAAGCTTTGGATTCTACCAAGTGTAAGGCTTGGTTTTGCCTTAGGGATCCAACCCAAAGGTTTGGAGTCCCTAAACTAGTTTGAGATGTGTTTTGCTACAAACATACAAAAAATGATTGATTTTTCTTGTGTGCTCTCCTTCAAGTTTTCTCGTGGTTGAACATCGATAAAATTACCTTACATGACATTGTAGGTCTCTATGTTAGCTATATAACCATATAATTTATTTTTTATTTGAACTACTTCAAGCCTTTCAACTATAATTTCTTTTGAATGTATGTCCATTTTCTGTCAAAAACCAATGCGTACTAATTGGGTTGTCGATTTTAGCTCATTCATTGAATTTTGCAACAACTCGGTTTTTTAGAAACTAGACTCCATTCTACACACTTTGAAAAAAAGAAGTTTTGATTTTAGATTAGTTTTCAATCATTTCTAGGGGAGCACATAGATATTTCACATTTTTGGGATGTGTCCAATTAAAAAATTCATTAAAAAAAATGCACATTATGAAATTACCCAAAAAATCTAGGATAAACTACATAGTGTTAGGTAACTTTTGACTAGAGCGATTAAAGAATTTCAAAAAAAAAGTTAAAATTTTAGGGGGGCTACACTTTGCACTACGTTATGTTTTTTCTGAATAAATAGTGTCACTTTTTGTGGCCCTCTTTTTTGAGGACCTAAAGCTAAACCATTTTGAAAAAAAAATAGTAGTTTAGAAACTAGATTCAAAGGACTACCACCTTTTTTTGTCATATCTTAAAATTTTGAGCGTAACTATCTTCAAATTCTTGTTGAAGTTTGGAAATTGTTGATTTTAGAAAAAATGTATCCACTTATACCTCCCTTTTGGCACCACAACTTGGTGCACTTACCCTATTGTAAATGGTAATGTGGGAGGCCTATTTCCTCCTCTTAGTTTGGGGATGTATGCAAGAAAACCTAACCTATTGATAGCACATGTAAACAAGCACATGTTAGTTGCACATGTATATCAAATATTCAAGAGAAAGTAAAACACAACTAACACTATGCTTGATTTTAAGAACTTATGCAATCACAAATTAAAAGTCCTCATGCAACCTCAAAGCAGGTCAACAAGGGCATCCATAAGAGGCCTTGTTGGTGTGCTTTAGACTGGAGGGATGTGAGTGTGCTCTCCCCAAACACAACTATTGAATCCCTTGATTGATAAATGATATGAAAAATGAAATGAGTGAATCTAGACTAAATGAATGGAGAATATCTTCAAGAAATGGCTATGAGTGAGCTAATCCTCAAAGGATTCTAAGATGTGAGATGAAAATGTAAAGAACCAAACTAGAAATGATAAGCTAATATGAGATGCAAGCATAAGTGCAATAAATCTAACATCTACCAAAAGGGGTTAGTAACATGAAAATCTCTAAAACCAGTAGAAAGCTCTAACTCTAAACTAGAATGATAAGAATGCAAATGAGGAGATAGAAAATGCTTGAGACAAGAGCTCTATTTATAAGTTTGAGAGAGGTCTTGGAGAGGTGGCATCTATGTGGTATCCACATAGGTGCCACAAGGGAGACACATGAATTAAGGGAACAAACCATGCAAAGGTCAACATAATCTTTTTGGATGAAAGTGATGGCTCAAGGTTTGCTCACACATGTGTGAGAAACTTTGGAGAAAGGAAAGGGGGGTAAGTGTGTAAGAGTGTAAGACACTTTTGAATAAATTAATAAAATGGAAGCTTTATTGAATCTTGAGTTTCTCACACATGTGTGAGCAAACACTTAGGAGCTAAAAGATATTTAGAAAGGTGTTTAAGATAAATAAGTGGGATTAATTAATGGATAGGCTTAGAAGGATGAGAGTGATAGGTGTAGACTAGGTTTTTAGGATGAGAATAGGATTAAATTAAATAAGGATTAAAGAATTTAATAAAGTGGAGGGGGAAGTATTTAAACTAAATTTAAATAAATTAAGGAATTGAACCTATTTAATTAAATAAATTTAATTAAATAAGTATAAGAATATGAAAAAATAATAAATAAATAAATAATTATAATGTCAAAGAAAATATTAAATAAATTAATATAGTGTTTAGGACAATTTTAAGTGTCTATAAGGGATTCCTCATGTTTTTGTCCATATCATATGTTGGGCAGACATGAATAGCCTAATTTGGCTTTTTCTGCAAATTCTATTTCATATTTGACTCTATATGGTCTATATCAAATTGTTAAATTTTGCTAGCTTAATGGTAGACAATAACATTTCAATGTAGAAGGCTCGAGAAGAGATGGATTCATTTACGTTATCTTGTAATATTTTGGATTGGAGTCCAAGCAAGGATTTTAGGGCTTTCTATCTTGACTCTCCAACCCATGATCATCATATGATTTTTTAATTCTAGTTGGTAGCTTGGGTATTCTATCATTTTTGGTTTGGGGTTTCTATAACTTAGTGTTATAGCTTCTTATCATGCATGGGGAGAAGGATGGTGAGCTGGTCATACTCATCTTGAGGCTATAGGATCAAACCTCCTCTTTTCCTAACTTGGCAAGTGAGTCTGCACTCAAATGCAAAATTCATGATAATTGTTAGAATTGCAAAGATAACTTGGTAATCATCCAACTCGATATCTTCTCAATGCGAAATTATCCAGGAGCTAACTTATTAGTAAAATTATGCAAGGAATTTATTTTTTTGTATATGAGGGAGGTGGAACTATTTAACCCTCCACCTCTCATTGTGGTTTGCCTAGATGCCCTATTTTTCTATGAATGCAGGACCACAAATTCTTGAAGCATGACCTTATTTCTAGAATCTTCATATCTAGTTCATTCAACATTTGCTCTTAATTTTCCAGCTACCTTCCTTGTTTCTCTCCTTGTTGTGAGGTTAGGCATGCCTACCCAAAGCCCTCACATGGAGGCTAATGTAAAGGGTGGTATGCCACCCTTGCCATCTTATTGGCCAGTGTCAACAGAGGGTATGCCCTCTTGATCATGTATTGGAGGCCCCACTAATTCCTTCCTTTGTATGCAAGACTTTGGTCCCGAGACACACTAGGGGTTTTCTTCCATATTCTTTTTCCCTAGTTTCCACACTTTGAACGAAGCAAAAAAATGTAAATATTTTATAAATTAATAAAATTTGTCAATTGCCTTTTATTGATAAAAAAATAGTATATTGAGAAAAGATGTTACATTTAGTAAAATATAATATATTAGTCTTGGACCATAGCCATCTTTCCATAAGGGATGAGGTTGGAGAAAACTTTAAATTAATGTCATGAATTTCTTCTGCAACTTGTTGGGTCTCACATGTCTCAAATATATGAAATTTTTGAAAAGATACTTAGCTTTGAGCTTGGAAATCACCATAAGTAGTCTTTCATTTAGTTGGATTATTTTATTCCACTAGATAAATGAGGAAGAAAACCTATTCAATAGATAAAAGATACATAAGAGTATGAAACATTGTGTGAGACCAATTTCTAAAATTTCTTAATATTATTGGAGGAGGTTGATCAATCAATTTTGAAGAATGAATCAAGAAAAATATTATAATTCCAATGAGTCACATTCCATGAATTATTTGTGGTAGTTTTGTAAATTTAGGATTGGAATAAATATGTCCAAAGGGCATCTCATTATTACTGCTTAACAATATAGCTAGTTCAAAGAGAAAACCCTTTTATGTAAGGATATATGAAACCCAACCAATCTTTATTATTTAAGACAATGTGACCTAGATATTTTAGGTATGTCCTTTTTATTTTTGCATTCAATTCACAGATGCTTTTGATGAGCCTTCACTTATTCAAACTATGTTTTAAAGTGTATCCAATATGATAAAATATAAACATCTATTTCCAAGAGGATTTTTTTTGTTATACAAAAATTGAATAGCTATAGAAACATATCATATTATCTAAACAAATACTTTTTTCTTTATTTTTATTAAAAAAATTCACGTGCATCCTCCAAAGAAATACCAACATCACAAGGGATACTGAAGTTTCTTGTGATTTTGTAATGTCTGGCCTCTTTCTATTCTGCATGGATCCATAATAGATAAGGATTAGGATGTGTCACAAAACTCTCTATTTTATGTATTACGAATTGGGAGCTTGAAACTAGGCATAAATATTTTAGAATTTTTAGGATATACATTTATCTCCTTGGTAGAATTGTGAATGAAAGTCATTCTATCAAATTAATAAAGAATGCTTAAGGGAATTAAAATTCTAAGAAGCAACATGCTTTGTATAAATTTGACGGCATGTGCATGTTTGAAGAGATATCCTAAAGAACCCACCACAAGTACATAAATGAATGTAACCAAAGAGTAGCCTTAATGTATATGTTTTTTAAGGGAGTATAATTGAGAAATGTATCATTTAATTTCCAACTTAGAATTCACATACATGAATATTATTTTTATATAAGGACAACATTTGGGGTTTAATCCCAACACATATATCATTTTGAGGATGAAGACTTAGTGGATGCAATCGTTAGTCTTATCAAAACTAAGTTTAATGACAAGATAATCGTGAATTTGATGGTTTTGTCCATTTTTGTTTCCCAATCTAATAAAATATCATCCAACACAAATCTACATATGAATTTTATTTTCTTATTTCTATCAATCTCTTGAGAAACATGTTTTATTCTTCTAGTTAAGGGCTTAATAATAATATCATTTTCCATATTTGTTAGCATTATGAAATTAGTGTTATTATTGATGTCAACATGCTTTGTGCATTAATGTCAAATTAATGAAGAGGATTCTATAAGGTGTTTTAAAGACTACGATATGCAAGATACAATATTCAAATTTTCATATGAAAGAAAGAGTATTTTTTATATTTAAGAAAGAGTATCTAAAGCTTGATAAATAGGAAATATTATTTGAGTACATGATATGAGAGGGGGAGTAATTGAAGTATGATATACATGAAAGAGTATATAAAATACAAGATGTCATGATTAATGATGACATGTACTAATAAAAGGTAGTATGAGACCTGTATTTTGAAATATGGAAATATGGCAAGTTGGAATATGTAGGAACCCAAAATTGAAATCCTTATAGGAGAATGCTCGTTGTTCCTCCACAAAGGAATTTGTTATCTTTCAATGTTGGTACTGTAATGCATGATCTATGAATGTCATACCATCATTTATTCAAGTCCACACAAATTTAGAAGAAGTTGTCTTGAATTTTTTGATAATAATGACGACTATCACAAATGGTCTAGATAGGCTCAAAGAATGTTTTGAATTGCTCCACATTAGAATTTATGGGTGTGGAATTTTGTAGAAATGTTTATAACATCTATAAAGTGTTATAATTCAAATATTTTATGTTGGTTTTCTTTGCAAGATAAGATATTGAAGATGGGAGATTTCCACAATCCATGAAGTATGCAATTATGTTTTTGGGCCAAGATGGTTAAACATTTATACACAATCTTGACCTGTAAACACAATTACATAAGATAAGATATGTTTTTCGAAATGTGATATTGCTATTTTTGTTAGTCTTTGACAACCTCAACCAATTTTGACAAACTAATTAATAACATATTTATCTAGAATGATCTGGATAGTCAAGTTGGAGAATTATTCACATTATTTTAAAGTGTTACAATTCAAATATTTCTATTAGTTTATTATATAAGAGAAGATATGTTGTTCCAAGCATGATATTGCCATATTTTTTGGTCTTTGGCTACCTTAGTCAATTTTGATAGACTAATTAATATCTTATTTTTATAGAATGGTTTGGATCACTTCAAGATATTTTTACATTGATCCACACTAGAATCTTAGATGTGAAATTTGATGGCATTTTTTATACTAGTTGTAAAGTGTTTCAATTCAAATATTTTATATTAGCCTTCTCTGCAAGAGAAGACATGTTGTTCCCAGTGTGATATTACTATCTTTGTTGGTCTCTGGCTACCTCTTTCAATTTTGATAAATTTATTAATAAATTATTTATCTAGATATATGTTGGAGGGAGATTTAAGAGATCAAAATAGGTCATATCATATAAACTTATGGTTCTCATGGGATCACATGGATTGGAGAATGTTTTTCAGCTACTTGTTCAGTGCTTTAATGCTCTATTACACCTTTCTTTTGGGGAGGGTCTCATAGGTGGTTGCGATGATTATGCTTTGAAGAATTCATTTATAGATGACATGTTATAAGGGTTTTGGGCCTCTTTATCTCTTGAGGAGGACTACATTGAGTATATATGCTCTTGATAGTCAACTATGAACAAGCTATGAAGGTTTTGGGCAACTATAAACATCGAATGTATGTTGAGAAAAAAGACCATAAATAAATACAAAAACAAAGACTAGTTAACCACAAGAATATTGGAGCTAGTGCACATAGACCTATGTGGACGTACAAGGTCAAAATCATCAAGCAAAGAAATGTACTTAATGCTACTTATTGATGATTAATTGAGAATGAATTGGGCCACATTTTAACAGAAAAATGAGAGCCATTAACTAGGTTAAATAATTTCAAGAATTTGGTTGAGAATCAAGTGAATGTTAGATTCAAGTATTTGAGATATGATAGAGGAGGATACTTTATATCACATAAATTTAGGAGTTTTTGTGAAGTTCATGTCGCTAGGAGATAATTATTTTTCTCTAAGAATTTTACATCTAAATGGGAAGTTGGAAGAAAAAATAGAATAGTTATAGAAATGGATACAAATATGTTAAAAGATGCTAATTTATCTAATGTATAGTGGAGAGATGTTGTACACACTACTATTTATCTACTTAATAGAGTACAAGTGAGAACAAATCATATAAGGAAACCTTATGAAATGTGGTTTGGAAATGAACCTGTTATCAAATATTTCAATATATTTCAGAGAAAAATCTATAAAAAAAGAGATTGAGATAACCTTGGGAAGTTTAATTTAAGTTGTGGTGAAGGAATATTTTTTGGGTGTTCTACTACAAGTGAGACATACCAATGTTTCAATATGAGGTTCAAAACTATAGTGAAATGTAAAAAAGTTTGAGTAAATGAAGAGTTTCTTTAGTCTATTATTGAACTTGAATTTGAACTAGAAGAAATTCCCACTAACATTGAACACATTGACTAAATATGTACAGAGACATCAATCTGAAGATTAAATAATTAGAGATAGAGACAAAGGAGTTCAGATAAGAAGACTTTCTAGGGTAGGTAAACAAATAAACTACTACTTTGTATTTTAGATAGAATCCAAAACCTATATGTAAGCAAGGATGAAAGATGAATAAAGGAATGAAAGGCGAAGTAAGGGTCTATTTGGCAATGGGAATATGAGTGGAATAGGCATATGTACATTCTTAAAATTTCAAATTCTTTATTTGGGCGCACCAAATTGGAATTGTGAATAGGAATACATATTCCAAATTTGGCCCAAAAATGAGCTATTGCAATTCCACCTGAATAGGTAGAATTGGAATATGTATTCCTATTTCGGTTTTATTTATTTTAGAAAACATAAAATTTTGGGTCGGTGAATTGCCCATCAAATTTTGACTGAACCAAACAAGAATAGGAATACATATTCTTATTTTCTATTCTAGAATAACAATTCCATGATATGTATTCATATTCCCATATTCTTATTCCTGAAGCCAAGAAGACCCTAAATTAAATTGAGAAAAAATAGATATGGGAAGTAGATCCTAGAGTAGTGGGCAAAAACGTAATTAAAACTAAGTGGGTAGTTTAGAAAAAGTTCAATGAAGATTGACAAGTGGAAAGAAATAAGGAAATGCTCATGGATATCAAGTTGCATTTATGAATAGTCTTGGAAGAGAAAGCTTACATCAAGTAGAAAGTTATTTAGGTAGAAAATGCAATTTTCATATCTTAAACGAAGCTTGTAAAATAAATGTTGAGAAAATATGGGATGAAAGAGGCAAACTAGTTGCAATCCCCACAACCATTGGTTTTCACTTAAGAAAAGATAAAAAATATATGGGAGTTGATCAAAAGCTTTAAAAATCTATGATATAAGAACTCCCATATTTGATTGCCCCGAGACTAGATATCATGCATCTAGCAACTAGATATCATGCATCTAGCAACTAGATTTAAATAAAATCCCTAATTAGATGAGTTTGAAGTAAAAAGGTCATGCTTCTTTTGGAAAGAAACTTGGAAGATTAAACTATAGTATGAAAGAGATAATGACTTCACCCAGAAAGTATTTATTGATGCTAATTGGGCTAGATGTGTAGATGACAAACAAAGTACAAGTAAAATTCATTTTTCTTTGAGGTTGGTCTCTTAGACATATGATTCAATTTTGTTTATCTATAAGTAAGGAAACACAATGAATTTTTGTAGTAAAATTCTATACTCAAATTATATGGATGAAATTGTCTCTCAAGAACACATAAGTAATCTATGATGAGGCTATCCTAATGTAGCATCCTAAATCGTAAGAACCTTGATAAGGTATATAATTTATACTTATCTAGCACCCATTTTAGTGTGTGCTAATTATTCTATGCATCATTACACTTTTTTATGTTTTTAATTAATAAATATTTACACATATTTCCTCTATTAACTTAATTTATATTGTGGACCTTTAATTTTAGGTGTGCACCTTTTAACTATTTCATCATTAATCACCTCTTGTAGTGCCCTATTTCAATAAGGTAGACTTTTGTATATATTCCGAATTAAAATATCAATTACGTGCACATTTTGGGTATCCTTACACATCTATTGACTCTTGATTAAGTTTTGAGCCCTAATCTATAGGAACTAAGTGCTTTGTAAGGCACATGGTAAGATAAGTTACACTTGTACCTTGGGGGGCACTTTGATCCACTTAAAGGTAGCCCAAGTTTAAATTGGAGGAAGGTCCTTTATAATTTCCTCTTAGTTCTTTATGGCCTCATGATATTATATCAACAATTATGATTCCATTTCAAGCAAAATTGCATCATTCAAGGTATAAGACTAACATATTCTCTTATTCAAGCCTTTTCTACTAACAAAACACTTCCTTATTCTATTTTTTCTAAAAAAAATTGATAACAAGGATAATTTATTAAAAAAAAGGTTTTAATACGCCAAACCCCCTTGTCCTAATATTTTCCCATTTTATACATGTAGGCGATTGGTGACACAACTATAGAAAAGGCTATAGGCTCAGATCTAACATAAAGTTATAAAAGCTAAAAAAAGTTTCATCAGTAGTTGTTGGTTCTTAGGTGCCTCTAGCAAGCCAAATTGCCCTATTCCTATCATTCTAGATTGAAATTTGGATAACAGATTAGATAGTAATCTTTCAATTCTATAGATAAGAAATTCTTGCATCCTCTTAGTTCTTAAGTCCCCTTGAGCCTAGTGGATCAACTTTCCATACATATTTAATCCTATTTTTTTGTTTCCATTTTACACAGTCATATTTCAATTCCATAGTTAAGGAATCCTTGCATCCTCTTAGCATAGTGGATCAAACTCACTTCCAATGTGTGAGTGCAATTTAGGTACAAGCTCCTAATTTGTTCATCCATCCCAACGATACACCCCTTCTACCTATTATCATTCATCACATTTTGATGAACTTTGATAAATCTTAAGTTTGATTTGGTATCTAGATCCAATTTTAACATTTATGAAATTCATTGGACAGATGATATCTTCTTGCATTCATGTTTCTTTTATTCCTCACTTACAATTTGGAGAGTTACAACTTGGCCACCGTAGAACTTGAGGCGAAGAGAATTGATATCTGAACCTATATGTGACGAGGTCAAAACCCTTGACCAATTTTGCCACCCCTTCAAACAATAATAGCATGCTCCTCGGTTATACCTATTGAATTGTAGACTGAAACAAATTTATAAATTTACTACAAATACCAAGTACAATAATTTTAAAATCTCAAGTTTAACCTCTTCTCCATTGTCCTCTCAACAATACGGCTATCAACCCATTAAATGACAAATTTTCAACAAGCTCAAGAATTCCCATCTCACATCCCCAAAACAGGAAAACTGCCCTGGTCAAGATGTTTGTAAACTGTGGTCTGCAAGCCTTCCGCACAAGCAATGTAAGACAAACAGACATTTTGTACGTAGCCAAAAGAGTATTTTGTACGAATATAATTCCTAAAGAACTCTGTTAACATTCATTGGCGCCGGCTATTGTGCAGAAAGCTGCTTCAAATCCCATTACAGGATTATGCTGGGCACTTGTAAAATTGTACCATATTTCTTGCACATAGGTAGGTATAGATATCTATGTTCTGAATATATTCTCACATCCATACACTTGTCTGCAACAATTTTGTTTGTTTCTAGTTTTAATGACTTCTTGTAATGTGGGCATTCAACGTACTTATTGAGAGCTCTTCATTTGTACCAATGAATAACATATG
Source organism: Cupressus sempervirens (assembly GCA_028749045.1). NCBI lineage: Eukaryota > Viridiplantae > Streptophyta > Pinopsida > Cupressales > Cupressaceae > Cupressus > Cupressus sempervirens. The sequence goes on from CM053793.1 coordinate 210,794,215, forward strand.
ATATTCATTGAAAAGAGCAAAATCTCTGCATTCCTGATACTATTTTTGGTACCCATTGCCATTGGTTGGCCATGAGTCAGTAGCAGATTTTCACCCTCATGTGAAATCATCCCTCGTGCACCTTGTGATTAGTGAGCCCGTGGCTATACAGCCACGAAAATGCACTTCCTTTACATTGTTTTTTGTAACTTTTCAAAAAAAATTCTGAGTCCTCTCCTTCGTAAGGAAGTGCATTTTCATGGCTGTATAGACGTTGCCTGATTAGTGAAGGGAAGGGTGAGAAACAAAAATAGAATTGTGGGTATGTAGAGTCTTGATGAGCATGCAATTATCTATGGATGTTTCTCCTCAAAGTTGCCCTTGAAATACTAAGGTACATATAGCAATTTGGATAGTTTGTTTGAAATTATAGAATTAAAATTTTTATTTGTATTTAATGGTAAAACAATCTGAATTTCGTTATATAGTTATAAGTCTATTGTTGATACAAACCATAATTTGTAGAATAGAATTTCTTCCAACGCATAAAGTTTCTATTGTTATGGCAATTTAGTTTAATGATTTTTGAATTCGACTCTATTAGTTTTTCCTATCAGTATTTTAGATCATGCTGTATGATCTATCATTTTCTCTTTTCTAGTTCTCATCCTTATGATAGATTATAGAGCATGATAAAAAATAGTTTTTTCTATCACTATTTTAGATCATGCTCTATGATCCATCATTTTCTCTTTTCTAGTTCTCATCCTTATGATAGATTATAGAACATGAGAAAAAACATGGGTGAAAAAAGTTCTAATACTTCAAATATATGAACCATCAAACAAATTAGGATTTTTCTTAAAAATTAGTTAGTTCAATGATTAATGTTCTTTGACCTTTTATTTTTAAACTTGTTGACTACCTATCACTTTTAAACATTAATAGTCATTATTATTGTTAGCTAATTCACCATTTTTTTTGTTACATTGATTTTAATATATAATATAAAAGTCAAAATCAAGTCAAACTAATGTTTTGGTGATATTGGAACTATAAGCTCCACTATTCCTATTATTATGAGGAAATAAAATGTGTTTAATTTTTAATGCTTATTAAGAATAAATTTTAAAATTAAGATTTTTTATAAATCTATAAAAGGCATATGTCATTATTTTATTAACTTTGAAAATTATTTCTTACATTTTATTTTAATCCTTGTTCAAGTGCAAGCACTGGGAGAAAAAGAATGGGAAAGAAAACCCTCAGTCTTGCTTGAGACTCTTGAATCCTTTTTTATTAGAATGTATAGGTGCCCCTTGCTTGAAAAGGGGACTTTGGGAAGGCATACCTTTCCATACATAGAATTGGAATTATAATACATTGTATGGTAAACCTAGAATTATAATACATGTTAAGTATACATGAAATTATAATACATCTAATGTGATACAATCACCCCTACTAAGGGGTCTTTGAGAAGGTATACCTTCTCTATAATGCATCTAATGTGAGACAATCACCCCTACTTAGGGGTCTTTGAGAAGGTATACCTTCTCTTACAATTTCATAAGATGTATTAATCTTGTGAACTATTTGAGCCTTCTCCATACTTAGCTTCCTTTTTATATGAATAGGCTTTAATCCTGCATTCCTCATTTGGCTAAGATCTTTGATAGTATAGTTTGTAATATGTATTTTGTATTTTAATGAAATGAATTAATTTTTATATTCTACCAAATTAGATGTTTATCAATCCCTATTTAAGCTTTGTTGTCAACAATAAATTTATACATTAATACTTTCTTGTTAATTTGATCCCAGCTTGTATTCCAAAGATAAGAGCATATGAAACTTCTATCGACATTATACTTACATATTAGGCATGAAATCCTTATCTATTTAAGCTTGATTTCCTTATACTCAAGCCTAAACTATCACTGCTTCTAAACATTGGGTGTTTAATGTGTAAACTAGAATAATTTTTTCCTATCATCTAGCATACAATTTCATATCTGAACATAGAGAAGATAAAACAAAAAATTAATGATTCAATTTTATCAATTTGAATCTCCTATGCCATTGAAGTGGGGATAAGGTGCTCTTGAAAGTCTAAAGAGGGAATGTGCAAAGAGGGACATATGAAGAAATTAATAATCATGAAATAGACAACTATAGATACAAAATTAAGAAGAGTATGGAATAAAATTGAAATATTTGATAACACTTCAAAACTAATTATAATATAGCCTAGAAAGACAAATTGGAAAGAACGATATAAGATATCAACATTAAAAAATTAATAAGTTCATTGAGTCGAGCAAGTTGATGTTTTCTTTTTTTGTATGAGAACGAGGATAGTGCTAATTTTAATATATACATATTAAGTTTTGAATAATGCTAAATCATAACATTGTTCAAAAATCTATAAACAATGGCAATGTGAAAACAACTATAAGTCTATATCAAAAATCTAAAAATCTTGAAGGATGAATTTCATATATGATGGATGGAAATGATCTAATCTTCAAAATCTTTAGAGTCCAATCCTTCCACAACCCTAGCCTTTCCTTCCCTTCTCGTGGATGTAGACATTTCTTTCATCCTGCTAGATTTGTAGAGCTTAGGAAGGATAAATTTCATTTGAACTAAACCACTCAAGTACAAAGAGGAGGGGATGTGATATCCATATGCTTGGATGTATTCTTCTAACCAGAGAGAATTATAATCCTTAATAATGTTGAACCAATGGAGCAACAAGTTAATGTTTCTTTCCATACTCGACCATAGTCTTTCAAAAGTAGAGATTCTCTAATGTTGAGGATCAGTCACCTAATAGTTTTTGTGAATTCCATACTACCTACATGGGCTTACATGTATGTCTCAAGGTAGGTATTTCTCCTATATGGTTAATGCTAAAAATAACATTGCTAAGACCCTTGAGCCAATTTTTCATAAAAATAGCTTAGCATTGCTCCATAATGTACCCTTTGGTTAGTTTATCCTAAAAGAGACATGCAATGAAGGTGATAATAATTTCATTCATTCTCTAGGTATTCTCATAATTAAAATATTTCTCACCAAGCACCCTTTTAACAACTTTCATGATCAAATCATCTATGTTGGTAAGAATTTTGTTGCATTTTTATGACTTGATATCCCCCATCAAAGCCATGGTTCTAGCTTTTGTGGTATGGTAAATTGCACTATATCATATCCATGGCTAGAATGTGAAAATGAGGAAGGAAAAAAGCATTCAAAAAAGGGGAAGGGCTTCTAGATAGTTCCAGATGAATCAAAAAAATGAAAAGATTGTACATCCAACATGTAGTGCCTCTCATGTTTGCATTTTGTACCTTTTTATATTTTGATTCAAGAGATACTTTGATACTCATGTTGGATGACATTTTGAGATGACCTAGTTAGATATTATATTTTGATTGCTAGTATCATAGATGATAGATGCTATGTTGTTCAGTTTGATCATATCTATATGATGATGCTTATTAATGTGACATGATGCTTGATGATGATATATGGTTACTTTGTATTTAGACATATACTCTATTTATGATTATATAATGGACTTATTGGATTCCAGATACTATGATTTGATGCTATGAATATTTGCTTCATTCTTGCTTTGAGATGTTTTATGATGCAGTGAATGATTTAAAAACTCTCATATTTGCTAGATAACTTGTGACCAATTATCATTGGTGTACCAATAGGCTTACAACTTTCCAAGCCAAATCTCTTCAACAAGTCTTTCAAATACTTTACTTTTGAAATAAAAATACCATCACTATTTTGCACAATTTGCAAACCTTGAAAGAACTCCATCTCTCCTATCATACTCATTTAAAACTCATTCTTCATTTCATCAAAAAATTTGTCACTTGCTTCATCATTACCTCCAAAAATCATGTCATCAATAAATATTACTATTATTAGCAAACCATTCTCAATTTCTTTTAAATACAAGTTACTATCTGCTACACCTTTAGGAAATCCAAGTTTTGCCAAATACTTGTTCAACTTTGCATACAAAGTTTTAGGTGCTTGCTTTAGACCATACACAACTTTCTTCAATTTGCATGCCATGTCTTTTTCTTCTGTCAAAGGGAAAGCTTTAGGCTTCATAATTTATACCTCTTCCTCAAGTTCTCCATTCAAAAAGGCTGATTTGACATCCATTGGATACAATTTGAATTTCTTGTTTACTGCACAATCTAAGATCATTCTTACTACTTATATTGTGGATATAGGATCATATGTCTCCTCATAGTCAATTCCTTCTTGCTATGAATATCCTTTACACACAAATCTAGCTTTGTTCCTTACAATTTTGCCTTGCTCATTCATCTTATTTTTGAATACTCATTTGGTTCCTATAACATTCTCGTCTTTAGGTATAGGAACTAATTTCCATTTTTCATTTTTCACAATATGATCTAATTCTTCCTTAATTGCTTGAGTCCAATGATCTTCTTTACATGCTTCATCTACACTTTTAGGTTCAACTTGAGAAATTAAACATACCTCTTCATTAACTCTATTTCTTGTCATCACACCTTTGTCTTTACTTCCAATTATCTTCTCTAGAGGGTGATTCTTTGTCAGATTCCTATTAGTGGTAGGAGTTGACACCTCAACTCTTATATCATCTCTAGGTTCAAACTTTTGCTTTCCTCTTTTCTCAATAGTTAACACACCATTTTGTAGATCATTGCTAGTATCAAAGGTTCCACTTAGGTTCAACTGGAGAAATAAAAAATAATTTTCATACTTCTTCATTTACCTTATTTTTGTTTTTTCTCTCTCAATGACCTGTTTAGGAGGTTGATTCTTTGATATAATTCTGCTAGGATTTATTAACTCAACTCTTTCTTCTGCTCTAGGCTCAAATCTCTTCTCTTCAATCTGATTTCCATTCTGCAAATCAATATTAGTCTCAATGATAACTTCCACATTTTCATGGTTAGCCTTTGGATCAACAATAGTTACCAAATCTATCTCTTCTACTACTTCCTCTTTCTTAACCAATTCAAGCCCATTATCTTTATCATCACAGTCATTCAAGAATCTTTCCATGATTGCTTTCAATTCTTTATCTTCATCAGAAAGCAAATTCTTTCTAGTTTTTCTTACTATCTTAGAACATGCTGATAAAAAATGGTTGTTGTCATAAAATTTTGCACCCTCACTTGAAGTTTGACCTATAGGAAACCTTGTGAAACATAGAAACAATCTCCAAACTATGGGACTTGAACTATGAGATTGGGTCTCTAGAGAAGGCCAAGTTCCTTACAATTAGGATGCACCTAACTACTGCTTGAGAGGAAAATGGAGAAGGAGAACTAGAAAGAAAATTGTTGAATGGGAAAGGGGGGTAATGCACCTAATTAAAATGGTTACAACTCTACCCATGACTGTAAAAAGCATCAATGAGATACTCAGATACACAAATATTGACTGTAATCTACCTTCAAAGAATTCACATGCATCTTTGGAACTGATCAAATGCTAAAAGGAAAGACATCTTCATAGTACAACAATCATCAACAGATTGAACACAATGCAAAAACCATAGAAATTAGAAAGAAACATTCAAAACAAGGCAAGATACATGCACAAGTAATGATTGGCAAGAAGAGGTAAGGAAGAGACCTATTTCATTAATGGATGAAAAAATTTACAAAGCATAATGCTGCTACAAAATACAAATAGAGGACCCTTAACTACATATTTACAATTACCTTTTATAGAATTTAGGCATAACTCTGATACTGCATTGAGATCAAACTCCAACTAGGTGGAGTTGGATTGTAGAGGAGAGCAATAACTACTAATCAAAGAAAGATCTGATTAGATGCATGTCCCCATAGAAAAAAATTGATCTTTGCATGCAAATTTTGCCTTGGAGAGACATAAATAGTGGCCATAACTCCTTTGGCCGGTAGATGGATTACCCTAGAGGTGGTAGGATGAAAATTACATTTATCAAGCATAAAGAACACCAAAGGAGTGGTTTTCGGTGATCAAGGACCTGTTCGCCATCAACAAGCTACTTGATTTCATGTTCACAACAATGCCAGATCAGCTATGTCATCAAGTAAAGGAAATTAAATAGTTGACTTTTCCATTGCCAATCATTGGCAATGGATGAGAAAATAGAGCCTTATCTATCTTAGACACCATGTGGCCCTATATCCTTTAAACATTCTGAAAGATCATCCAACTTTTCTAACTATCAATTTGACCTGCACCTACTCTTGTTTGTGACTTTGCAACTTAAAACCTTTGATGACCATACAACCCTATGAAACTGTGGCCACTTCATATCATGCCCTATCATTGCTTTGTAGCTTGAAATTTCCTCAGTTATTAACCATTGTGACCTTGTGATGACCCTTGAACTAACCACTCACATCCTTGCAACTACCTATGATTTAGCATTTCATTTCCATACAATGCTACAAAGCCTTTGATTTTAACCATGTGGCCACATTAGAACTGCCAAACATAAAGCCTGTCTAAAATATGCGACATTGCAAAAACTACCCTGGATGTCTGCTATCACTTTCTTGTGGCACCACAATTGAAAACCTTAACTGCAAATGAAACCTTGTGATGTTGTGCTAGCTACTAACTCAACTATTTTAATTCATTTTGCAACTTTGCGACTTAAGTTTTTAACTCATATCTTAACCTTACGAGAGTGCAACAATAGGATTTTTCCACTTAAATTAACCATGTGTGATGATGCAAAAACCTTAAACTTGAATCCTACCACTACCTTTTGCAATCTTGTAACTTGAAACCTAGAGCTTAACTGACCACCTACGATCATGTGATGATTCAAAATTTGACTACATGGTTTATAGGACATGTGTTATCTCGTTACCTTCTCGCTCTAGCGCAAAAACCAACCATGATCTCAACCTAATGCACCATCATAGTACAAAAATGCACTGAGGTATCAAATGAGAGAAAGACTACTCATTTGATATGCCTCACTCAATGAGACTCATCCGATGCCCAAAACTGCTTATCTCTATAGTAATAGAAATAAGCTCATTGCCCATCGCTATATTATTTTCTATCTTTGTTATCCATTGATGATCACTTTACCATATAGAAATAGGGTAATTTCTCACTCATTTTGCAAAACCTCCTAGCAAGCCTATATAGAAGTGAAACTACACCATGTTTTTGTGCACCAAAATTGTGGCCAAATAACAAATGCAAAACTTATTCCATGAAAGATATTTGAGGTCAATTATCTATGATGGAATAAATGATGACTAAATGCCAACATTTTTTGGCAACTCAGAGGAGATGCTTTCCTACTAAGCATGGACCAATGGCCTTAAGCAATCCATTGGGCTATAGAGTCACAAAAAATGAGACCTTCTCTACAAACAACTAGAAAAAACTGTAACCTTTGCAACTAGAAAAATCTCAAAACTTGCTATTTCATAGAGAAATAGCCTATGCTCATCCACTTCTTGAAAATAGAAAACACCTAGTCTACTATTTATATGAATTTACAAACAAAATATCAAACAAACCCATTGACTAGTTTGTTGAAGTAGCTACCCTTCCTCACTAGCTGATTTTTTCTTCCATGCACATTGTTAGCTAAAAAGATTAGTAGACATGAAAAACACACTATTGTATGGAACACCTTGTCCCCAATGCTAAAGAAAATGAATTTCTCTAGCACTAGGGTATTACCTTGTGGAGAAAAACCTACTTATTCCTCTTTTTAGAATTCTCCCTCATGCTTAGGAATGAGCATGATCAGGGGAAACATGCATTGTTGTAGAGCTAGATGCCTGATGGGCATACCCTTGATGGTGCTAGGTCTAGGAAATCAGCCTTGACCATCTTGTTCTTTGTAATATTTATATCCTCATTTCTAGTAGGGGTTGGCTCTTATGGTATGGTTGTCAATGTATGTGCCTCCACCTATTGCAGAAGGGGGAAATTGCTCTGCTTGAAGTGAGAAAATTTATGCCTGGGAGGTTCTTGTGCTTCAGTACCTTGTAATTGGGTAAGCTTGAGCCTTGTCTCCTCCTGATCTATAACCAACCTTTTGTTAAGGTCCTCCTTAATCAAGGCTTAAGAACCTCCCACTCTAGAGAGTAGATGAGGGCCAAAAACTCACTTTCATTCTCATAATATGGAGGGAAGAAAAAGTGGTCTCTATGAAGTGGGCCCATGGTGAAGCATTTAAACAAGAGACTTCAAAGACACTTTCTCTATAGTAGAGAACTTCTTGCTAGGAAAAGACATTTTCCTTTTCTTAGCCAAAATACATTCCTTACATACAATGTCAGTAGGCTTAACAATCTTAGGTATATCTCTTATTGCAAATGTACTACTAACCTTCATAATATTGTCAAAGTTTATATGAAAAAATCTTCTATGCCACAACCAAATGTTATAAAATTTTGCTACCAAACATGTCATCTTAGTAGGATTCAACTAAAATACATCTCCTCTAGATCTAGTGCCAGTTCTAATCATCTTACCATCTCTATGTTTGATAGTGTAGGTCTTCTCAGTAAAATGTAGCTAATAACCTTTGTCCACTAATTGTCCAACACTCAACATGTTATGTGTCAATCCATCAACAAAATAGACATCATCAGTGTTAGTTTTACCATCAAGAGTAATGTATCTAATTCCTGTTATATGACAAGTTGCATTATTACCAACTTTAACAATTCCTCCATCATGATTCTTGAACTGAACAAACTTATTCATATCACCAGTCATGTGATGTGAACAATCACTATCAATTATCCAATTATATTTCTTTTCTACTTGGGTACCTAGATTTCTTTCTTCTCTAATTTCTCTATCAAGATCATCTTCCTTGATAGCCACAAATCCTAATTCATCATCACATTCACTTTGACCTTTCTCATCAGATTCTTCATCTTCATTTGCATACATACAATTTCTATCTCTATCTCTTCTAGGGTTAAACCTTCCCTTATAATTATTTTCTCTTTTAGGACATTTAGATGCATAATGACCAAATTTATTACAAGTCAAACATTTAAAGATTTTCTTACCATCTTTTTCTCTTCTCACCAAAAGGGCTATTCCTTCCTCAATGTTCTTGTCCTTGTTAGCTTTGGTAATGGTAGAAAAATCTCCATAGGTACTTGCACTCCTTGTCAAATTAGGTCAAATTTTTAGGGCACTAAAGTTTTTTTTGACTCTTGCAAGTTCACCTGACTATCTCAAATATGCTTCTATTGATTCTAATCTTCCAAGTAATGTTACTTGAGTAAAACCCTAAGTGCAAGACATCACTAGCTGAATCATCTACATGATTGGCTTGAAAGGTGGTGAGACACTTTCCAAGATCTTCCATATGACTTCATCATCATGTTTGGTTCCACCATGGGACCAAATACCTACAACCATTTCTGATATTCTACCAATATAACATCTTATAGATTCATCTTCCATTGAATCTTAGCATGTTGATATGCACATATCCAACTTTGAAATCTCATTCTTTTTGCATGATCATCACCTTCAAAAGTAGATTCTAATGCTTTCCAAATTTCATGAGATGTTGCAAATGAATTTTCCTGACTATAATCATTCTTTGGAATAGTTGTTAGTAGGGATACTCTTACTATCATGTTACACATGAACAGATCTCTCTCTTCTTCACTCTAACCTTCAAGGTTTTCTTCTTTAACAATTGTCTTCTAACTTTTGGTCAAGACCCAATATCCTGGACTAATGGAAAACAAATGAGTCTTAATCTTTTCCATCCAACTATCATAGTTGGCCCCATCAACTCTAGGACTATCCTTTTTGAAAATATTTTCCATCAATCTCCTAAAGTTGTAAGCTTGTCTTTTAAGGACCTGAAGCTCTAATACCAATTTTTAGAATATATAGTCCACTAATATAACTGAGAGGGGAGGGGGGCAGGGGTGAATTAGTTATACACCCAATATCACCAATAAGAACTTTAAATAATCTTAACCATATGAGTAAATGTAAAATGAAACCACAACAAGATACTCATACACAATAATACTAGATATGTTAACTATGAAAACCCTTGATCAGAGGGAAAACCTCAGTGGGGATGGTACCCACAAGATGATGTACTAATATTAATATTCCTTGTTAGAGGATAGAGCTTTTTAGGAGTTTGTTAGAACATTTAGTATATATGAGTCCCTATTAGGAGACTTTAAATCCATGTTAGGAGATTTTGATCCTATTAAGAGTTGTTCCAACCCTATTAGTAGTTGTGGAAGATAGCTAGACCCACTGCCCAAACAACTTCAAGGTTAAGACCAATGAACCCACTATCCAAATATCTTTATATTATTCCTTGTAGAATAATAGAACTAAATTGTACTTCCTTCCTCTATCTTTGTTTTGTCAACCATACTTCTGCTCCTTCTGATCTTGTAACTAGACCATGAACTATGCATCCAATAATCCCTTGGATCGCTTACACACATTCAATCAAAACTTTTCTCCTTTTTGCACTTCACACTTTAACAATGATCACAATACTTATTCATTATTTTCAAATATGTAAGACATCTTTCCTTTATACCATATCTTCATAATAATTCCTTGATTTGGCCTTGAGGCTTTCCTAATTAATTAAAATAAGATATATAATTAATTACAATTATAATAGCACTATCGGCTCATAGTCTATTACAAAACCTTACATGTGTGACTCTAGGTCTTGTGCACTTTTTGACATCATCATTTGATTATCCTCTATCACTGGTTGACTACACATCACCTCATTATATCTTAGCTAAAAGATATAATGCAAACATCAAAAATTGCCAATCAGATGCTCTATTTTTGTTTTGCTCATAGTAAATCAAACATAACTGTATATTAGCAATGTTAGTATGCTAATAGAAACCAAATTTAAATAAAGCTTCTACAAACTAAACAAAATTTATAAACTTCAAGATAGACTAAGATGAACTCTCAATTGAGAATATGAGCCATTAATGGACTCTCTCAATGAGAAGCTCTCTTGTTGAGTGGCTTTGTCTAAATAGATAGGATGTATGCTCAAGCTTATGCTTCAAAAAGGGCTTCAAATGGAGTTGGAATTTGGGTGTGAGTGTATGGTTTTTATGTAAAATGGCTTTTTAAAATGGCATTATGACTTTACTTCATGGATTGTGTTAAAATGGCTTGGGAGAGGATTACTTAAATAGGAAAAGGGCTTGAGGGATCAAGGGCTAGGATGCAAGGATGGGAAAAAGCTTATGGAAGGCTCAAATTGCATGAGAGGAGAGCACATGGATTGTGCTTCCTTACAGCCAATCAAGGAGTGACACATGTCACAGGGTGAGAGGATGGAGGAAAGGGGAAGGATGAGTCAACAAAGGAGGCTCAAGGGATAAAATCTTCATAAAGACCCTCATAATGGCTTGTAAGAGCAATAAAAGGGCTTGGAAGAGTCATTTATGGCCTAGTGGGCTTCATAAAGTTTTATGGTTGAGATATTTTGAGGGAGATTAGAGCAATTTTGACTTGGGCTTGATTAGGAGGGTTTTAAGCTTGCTTAGGATTGTGCAAATGATTAGAGGATGGATTAGGATGGTTTAGGATTAGCTTAGGGATAGGCAAGTGGATGGCATTTAATGAGGGTGGGTGAAGGAGGAGATATTTGTTAACTTTGGCTTGGGTTAGTAAGTCTTAACCCATGTTTAGAGAATGTGACAAGATTAGGAGGGGATTAGGATTAGGTTTAAAGACATCTTCTAGAAGAGTCTAGACTTTGGATGAGGATAAAGACTTTCTAGAATAGTCTAGAATTTTCGAGGATGAGGATTAAGACTTTCTAGAAGAGTCTAGAACTTCTTAGGATGAGGATAAATTAGATTTTTAGGAAATAAATAAAGTTTTATTTATTTCAAGAGTTTGGGTTGAGGAGATATTTATTAAAACTTTTTAAATAAACATGAGGATTAATATTTAATCTTAATTAAATATTTTGAGTTGGGATTAGGGGTAGGAAATGATGGGATTAGCCTTTAATCAAAATTAAAGAAGGATTAGAAGATTTTGGAAGAGGTTAGTGGTCTTAAGGAAATTGGCCAAGTTTTGGGCAAAAATAAATAAATTTATTTATTTTGGATTTTTTGGTCAATTTATTAATTAAATAATTAATAAATAAGGAAATAATGTTTAAATAAGATTTAAACATTTTTGGGAGGGATTCCTTAATTAAATATTTTTAATTAAGATAAAGGGATTTAATGGCATAAAAATAATTAATTAATTAATTAATAAATGATGATGTCATCAGGAATTTTTTAGAAAATAAAAATACTTTATTTTCTAAAGGTTTTTAGGTGTCTAGAATAACTGTTGTACATTTTGAATCAAAAATTTCCCTTTTAACCACATTATTGGAACAATCTTAGGAATGTGTCCTTAACTGTGCATCACTTAACCCTTACTTAGTTATTGTGCAACATAAAATCTCTGACTGCTATTCTTCCAATCTCTATAGAAACCATATTATGTTGTCATCAATGACAAACATAGTCATGAATACAACATGCCAATGTTCTCCAAAGCTTAGAAAACTCCCCAAAAGTAGTATCATCAACATTCATGCTAACACTTAGATGAATTCCTCCAAAGGCTGATGACATTGAGAAAAAACACAATTTCTCAGTGAATGGATTTCAACTAGCTAACCAAGGAACCTATGAAGTTGAATCTGTGTCTCACCGAGCATGCCAAAAACTATTGTCATAAAATTTTGCACCCTCACATTAAGTTTGATCTATAGGAAACCTTGTGAAAAATGGAAACAATCTCCAAGATGTGGGACTTCAACTATGAGATTGAGTCTTTGGAGAAGGCCGACTTCCTTACAATCAAGATGCACCTAATGATTTCTTAAGAGGAAAAGGTAGAGGCAGAACTAGAAAGCAAATTTTTGAAAAGGAAAGGGGCATGATGCACCCAATTGAAATGGTTACAACTCTACCCATGATTGTACAAAACATGAACGAGACACTCAGAGACATAGATCTTGACTCTTATCTACCTTCAAACAATTCACATGTAGGTTTGGAATTGATCAAATGTTGAAAGGAAAGACATCTTCACAGTACAACAATCATCAAAAGATTAAACACAATGCAAAAAACATATAAATTAGAAAGAAACATTCAAAACAAGGCAAGATACATAACCAAATAATGAATGGAAAGAAAAGGTAAGGAAGAGAGCTATTTCATTAAATGATGACAAAAATTGCAGCATAATGTTGCGGCAAAATACAAAAAGAGAATAACCCTTAACTACATATTTACAATTTCCTTTTATAGAATTCAAATATAAATATGATACTACATTGAGTTCAAACTCCAACCAGGTGGAGTTGGATCGTAGAGGAGAGTAATAACTACTAATCAGAGAAAGATCATATTAGATGCACGTCTTCATACAAAAAATATGATCTTTACATGCAAATCTAGCCCTAAAGAGACATAAATGATGACCATAACTACTCTAGCTGGTAGATGGATTACCCTAGAGGCGATAGGATGAAAAAATCATTTATCAAGCATAGAGAACAACAAAAGAGTGGTTTCAGGTGATCAACAGTCAACTAAATTCAACTATGTTATTAGCTTTGTCGTTAAGTCAACTATATTCAATTATCAACTTCACCATGTGGCCCTATATCCTTCAAACATTCTACCAAATCATCCAGCTTTTCTAACTATCATGTTGACCTGCACCTGCTCTTGTTTGTGGCTTTGCAACTTAAAACCTTTGCTGACTATACCACCCTATGAAATTGCAACTACTTTATATCATGCCCTATCATTGCTTCACAACTTGAAATTTCCTCAGTTATTAACCATTGAAACCTTGTGCTGAATCTTGAATTGACCACTCAAATCCTCTCAACTGCCTAAGAATTAACATTTCATTTCCTTGTGATGCTACAAAGCCTTTGTTTTTAATCATGTCACCACATCAAAACCGCCAAACACAAAGCCTGTCTGAAATATATGACATTATGAACACTACCTTGGATGGTTGCTATCATTGTTTCAAGGCATCACAATTGAAAACCTTAACTATAGATGAAATTTTGTGATGTTGCATTAGCTGCTAACTCAACTATTTTAATTCATTTCACAACTTTGTGACATAAGTTTTTAACTCATTATTAACAATTGGCTATATGTAGATATGCAAATATTGTCATTAATGGAAACACATGATCTACATGCTTGTAGTAAACCTTAGAAATAAAAATACTTATCTTTCTGGTACTCGAAAAATTGTCTAAGCATAGAAATAGTTTACAATAGTGTATTGTTTTATGTATAACTTGTTTATACGATATTATTCTTGAAAAAGAAGATATATGGGAATAATATACATGTTGATGATGATGTATATTACCTTGGAAATTAGTAAAAATAGTATAAAAGAGAGATGTTTAAGATGTACAGAACATCAGAATGAAAGGTAAAGAAATTATTTTGTTTACAAAATAATTACTTGACCAATTAGGGATGACATCCTAGATGTTTACTCTAAGATTGGGAAATTTTATTTTGGTCCTAGCAAACCTTGCAAGAATTTGTGAAAAAGGCATGGTATTTATGCAAAGACATCTTGGGAGATTATTTGGAAGTGAAATTCAAAAGTTGTGAATGCAAAGTTTTGTATCATATGAAGAAGAAATTTTTTGATAACCTAATTTTTTTGATCCAAGATTGAGCTAAGGTGAGAGATTAGCTAAAAGGAGATACATCATCCATACTTCTATATTCAAGGAACTTTAATTACTTCTTTTGGCAGTGAGTTCTTCTTGCACACATTATACCACAACTCCTAGTAGGGTTAGAATTTCCTAATAGGGATTCAAAATATCCTAATAGGGACCCATATGTATTGAATGAGTTGATAGAATCCTAACAGGGTCCATCCTCTAACAATGAATATTTACATTAGTACATCATCTTGTTGGTATCATCCCCACCAAGGTTTTCCCTTAGCTAGGGTTTCCCTAGTTAACAAAATATGGTGTTATGAGTTCTCTCTATGCATGTTTACTTTTGTTGTTCAGTATTGCTTGTTTACTTTCTTATACATGGTTCAAAGTAATAACTACTACCCAGTTAGTGACAAATTTTTTTAGAATACTGAGTCGTCGTCCCTAGTATTCCCCATTTCCAACAATTGGTATCAGAGCTTAGTTACTCAGAAGAGGATTAACAACTTGAGTAAGATCACTATGGATATGGAATATTTGATGAAGAACCTTGAAGAGGCACTTGAAAAAATTGATCTCCTTACTAAAGAAAGAGATAACCTGAAAGATAGATATGAAGACTCCAAAGTATACAATGGACAAAAAGGAAAAATGGAAGAAACTTTAGAAATAGAAGCAGCAATGGAAGAAACTTCAAAAATGATGGAAGGAATCATGCAAGTAACTCTAAAACTAAGAAAGATAATGAATATCAAAGAAATGTAGTTAGTGAACTTTGACAGGAACTTGATGAAACATTTGTGAAGGAATTAACTATTGGATTAGAGGAAAAGTCAGATGATGATGAGAAAGAAAGATTGAAGTTAGGAATCAAGTTTGATTCAACCAAGTTGAATTAAGATTGTTCATAGCACCACAATTTGAAACTTCGTATAGAGACCAAACTATGAGTAGCAAGGTTAAGAGAAGATTTATCTAGAAGATTACTTGTAATTTGGAGCTTATTGTTACAAGTTACAAAGGAAATAAGAGTTATCGTTATAATAGAGAAAGTTTATTCTTTGATAGAAGATGAAATTTATGTTTTCACAGAAAATTTCATAGAGAAAATTTTTGTGGAGCATTGTCGTGATGAAAGGAAACAATGGTTAACCTCGGGTAGCATTTAAAGATTGGATAGATAATTTTGAGAAGATATTTGATTTCAAAATGAAATTAATATTTTTTTTTCAATTTGGAAAAGTACACAATTAATGCAAGTTCTAGTTGGATAAATAGAGTACAAACTTTATTATTTCCACATTGTGATTATCTTAAAAGCTTAGAGCACTAAGAAGCGATTTGACAAGGTGATTTAGAACTAAACCCTACTTTAGAAGAAGGTATTTTATCATTTTTTGCATAGAATTTCTTTGATAAATTTATATTTGGTGAAATCATAGATATGTCAGTAGTTCATAATGTTGAAGATGGTGAGAGACCCAAGTTAAAGGTTACTCCTATAAAACCCTTAGAAGGAAACCTTAATTCAACTCAATCAACAACTTTGAACAATGTAGTATATTTGGAAGATGTAGGAATTTATTTAACTAGCAAGTTTGAAAATATTGGAAGTGAGTTTATTAACAAGGATATAGACATTTTTTTCAACCATGATATGTCTTTGAAGCATGGATTTGAACATTTGAATGATTTAGACTTATTCACATATCATTTCTACTGTGAACTTGATAATGAAGAATGGACTCATATCATATTGAGTAGAATTTATAATGGGAAGTTTTGGATGGGAGACAATGTAGTTAACATTTCTGCCAACCTTATTCATGAAGTTACTAGTCTTAGCAAACAAATCAGTGTACCTATTGGTGAGAAATTAGTTAAGAAAAAGGTTGAAAGTTATTTTAAGACAGTTTATAATGGTAAGGCAATGGTGATGACCACCGTCAGACAACATGATGCAAGATTCTTGAGAAGAATAAATGTATATTATATTTGTGCAAGTTCTAGGAGTGATGATTTGTTAGTAGGCTTTATTTATGTAGTCTACACAATTTTTGTTGAGAAAGAACAAGTGAATTTGAGTGAGATTTTGAGAGTACAACTTTTTGATAATCTGGAGAAGATTAAGAGAACTAAGAATGGTGTATTCAAATTTCAGTCACTAATCAATCACATTTTCTTTCATGTACTTAAGAGGTTTCCATTTCTATCTTTTATAAAGATTATGAGTAGCGAAAGATGTACTATGGATAAGATAACAAATGTATGCAAAATGCATCTTGCAGGTCAAATCTTGGACAACAAAAACCTAATTATGAGAACATTCTAGAATGAGATGAAATAGATATTCAGAATCACACCTAAAATTTTTGATAGATTTAAGGATGATATATACTTTATGGTAGATATAGATCTAACACATATTGAAGTAGTAGAACCTGGAGAAACATTTCCTAATCCCTTAGGTTATGAATTGAGTGATTATGTAGCTATTGGTTACATTGATCTATTGTTGAACTCCAGAAAGGACTAAGAATCTTATAGATTTGGAACATATGAAGAGATAACTCAATCATCTTACTAGGCATCCTTGGAGAATTCAACTCATAAGAAGATTGAGACTATAATTAAGAAAGAAACTGAGGCTGGTAGGTCCAAAAGTGAATCATAGGTAGCTAGGAAAATTTGTGAACAAGGTGTGATGTATGTAACACTTCTATTAGTTGGGAAATAATTAGGTGTATCTATTGCAATGACTCCTATAGAACAAAGTATTCCATATGCTTCTATATCAGAAAAGTAACCAAGTGAACCCAAAAGGAAGTGTGAAAGGTTAGTAGAGTTGAGACTCATTAGACAAAGAGAGTTAAGAAACTAGCTACTAGACTTGAGAAAATGAAGAAAACACTATTGAAAATTGAAGACTCTAGTGAGGAAGATGATGTGGAACAAGAAGTTAAAAATCTTGACAAGGTTGTTGTTTCTAAGCCATCAGCAGGTAAAACAAGGCAACCCTGGAAATCGAAGATAGAAAAGATTAACATAGCTATTGCCAATGAGGGGAACTTTGTGCAAATTAATAAGTTTTATGATTTGTACAATGATATTGAGAAAGATTTGATTTATATCTATATTGTGAGATATATGATTCTTAATAATTTGAAACTTGAAGATTTTGAAGGCATTGTAAATCAGAAAGTTTATGATGGACTTATAAAAAAGAAGGCACCAACTTGTGAGGAAGACATGGAACTTCATAAATTAATGATAAGGGCTATATGCAAAATTGATGATGATGAAGAAATCAAGAAACTAATGAACAAACTAACACCCTACTCAAGAAATAAAAAGGCCATTTCTATCTATGGGAGGTGAGAATAATGTTATAAGAAGTGAAATAGTTGTAGCCATGAACCAAATGATGTTTGAATCAATCGAAACACCTACCACAACAGATGAAACTTTAGAAGTATCATGTAAGTGATGATACAATGCAAATTGATCGAACTAATGTTACTATTAACATTGATGAGGATCCTTTTGGAAGCTTTAATCAGCTTGAGACCCATTTTGAGGACATTCAAGATTAGTTAAAATTGATTGAAGAAGAGAAGAGGTAGTTACAAGAGGAAAAGAAGAAGATTGAAGAAGCCAAGAAGAAATTTCTTGAGGAAGATAAGAGGCAAAAAGAAGAAAAGAAGAGGAGAGTAGAGGAAAAATAGAAGAAGCTAGAAGAAGAAAAGAAAGAAGAAGAAAAGAAAGAAAAAGAGGAGAAGGAAGAAGAAGAGAGAAAAAAAAGGGAGACAACAGAGAACAAACAAAATAAAGATGAGACTAAAGAATCTAGCTCATCCACTCCACTATCTCTTGCCAACCTGATAGGTGATGATGATGATCAATCTAACTTGATCTCATCTTTGAACAAATTGATTGAGAAGAACGAGAAAGTCAAGAGTCTATAGAGACCATTAATGGAAGTGACTGACAGATTGCACAACACTCTGGTAGCCAAACATATAGAAGTAGATCCCAAATAGAGAGTCAAAGTAGTAGTAAAATTATTTGATGATAAATTTACTATTTTTTTGAATGTTGTAGAATCTAAGGCTTAAATTTCTCATGATGCTAACCTTTTTAACACTGTTTGTGTAACATCCCGCCAAGGGATCCAAAGAATTAACCTAAAGTTTCACTAAGTTTGGTAACTTTTTTTTTTTTTTAAAACATGAAAGTAAAACCATTCATAACATAGTAGCGAAAGCAACAACATCATTTAACTGAAAATAAACATGAACATACAAACATAACTGGTTACATTCTTAAGGATCCCTTAATGTTGAATCACATCTAAATTAACTATTAATGATTCCATCTAACATGACATCCTCATGAAATAATAATGATACATCAAACATGCTTAAACAATATACAAGTGTCCTTTTAGTAATTACATTTCACATTGCTCAATCCTCCACTGTACATGCCATAGGGTATGAAAGGCTTAAAAGAATATACATATGTGAAATAAAGTATATCATCAGTTTAAGTCTAATCCATGATGCAACAAAGTAAAGTTAATCACATGTCATACATGATACATCATCATAGAAGTTATAAACATCCATCATAAAGGATAACCAATTATCACAAACATAACTAACTTAAGTGCACAGTTCCTCCCAACCGTTAATAGCATCATTAGACCATTGTGGGCCCTAGTCATCCCTCTGTGTGTAACATTCCAAATCACTGAAGAGATCATCAGTATTATAAAATAGGAATGTCACTCCTAAAAACATACCACATCATATGCAGAAAAGAAATCTAACATGCAAAGTAAAGCATAAGATAACATTATCTAACATATGCCAATCATCAATGTAAGGATATGAGTCCACCATCATAATCAAAGAATGCATCAACCATAGTGTCTCAAACAGATCTCAAATGAGAAGAGTGAAAAAGCACTACCACCCGACTATGTGGAATCTAAATGGTCCACTCCCACCATGCTGAGGAGATAATCTCAAGTCCCAAACATGCTATCAAATCACAAAGCACAAATACTCTCTAAGTCTAGGAATTCTAAAAGTATACTAACCCAAGGGTTCCAACACAAACCAACATCTAATCCCAGAGGCACAACAAAGACATATAGGAAACCTACTATGCAAGCAGGAAAGTGTCATCGCACGGATCATGCTAGAGTTACCTTGGTAGTCTCCCAATAGACCCTGGCCCCCTAGTGATCCCTGTGCGGCCACTAGTATGCTCTCATACTGATGAGGTATTCTATGGAATGCAAGGTCGCAACCAAGCATTCTCTCTACTCCCATCCTTGTCTGTACTAGCACTCGAGGCATGGGCGAGAACAAAAAAATTATTGTATTAGGTTCTTTTAAGTCAGTATTAGGTGTGAATGTTTTCACTTATTAAGACAACTTACAATGAGTTACCCTGGCAGCCTCTTAGGGCCCCGACCCCCATTGCAAGCCACTTCTCAACACTACAAGTAGATAACCTACCCTAAGCTCATGGAATCATAAATCAAAAAATCACCACAGTCCTATACAAGTGACTAAAAAAATATCAAAAGATAATCCATAATAAAAGCATCAAATCTCCATGAGCAACTGAAAAGCATCCATAAATAATCACGACCACAAAAGTTCTCTATTGGCAACTGAAGGTATCATTGATAATCACAATAAACATTGGTTCTCAATAAGAAACCAAAAAGTATCTCAAAATAATACTGATCGAAGACTCCAAAATGGTCGAGTTAAAACATGTCACAACATGACATCATCAAGATCAGATAAACAATTCAATTCCATCTAAGTAACTGGAAAGTAATCCAATACAATTGATTGATAAGTCATAAAAAGGTTACATGTATCACAACTTACACAAGAAGAATGAAGACAATATCAATCAACATGCCATCACATAACCATGATTGAGTTTATAAAGATCGAAATTCAAAAGACATCATCATGACATCACAATCATAACCCCCGAGCCTCTGGTAGACATCCTATAACTAGTCAACAACTAGTCAACCCAAACCCAAAACAAGAAGCATAAAGAGAACACAAAATGCAAGCACATGTTTGGCTTGTTTAAATTACTAAGTTTGGAGGTCTCAGCTTTTCGTTTTCAAATTTAAATATCAAGTGGAGAAATTTGTACATTATACCTAACCCACGTATATGTTTGGTAGATAAAAATATTTTCCCTATCAGTATTTAAGATGTTTCTAAGAATAAAATATTTGAAAAAGACCCCCATCGTGTTCCATTAAGACACATTATAAAAACCACCAAGAATGATTACCAATTTCTCCTTATTATTTTCTATCGTTCACAACTACATTCTATTAAACAACTAAAATATCACAAAATGATTTAATTATTAAAGAGATAATCCATTAATAAAATTTTATTTATAATATGTATATTAATTAGTATTATATAATAATTAATATTATATAATAATAATTAATATTTTAATTATATATATATATTAATTAATATTTAATAATATCAAATTTGAATCACATATATTAAATATATAATAAAAACAAAATAAAAACAAAACATATCATATATATGAGAAATTGCTGTCACGGTACACAGGAGGGCCTACAGTGATAGTGGTACAAAGCACTTGCTATCAACGTAGTACCTGCAACACAGGTACTCTGCGTTCATTTGCAGGTGAGGTATGGGGTGCGGATCTGTCCCCCCCATGACTTTCAATAATTTTTTTCTATAAACGTTTTCAAAAATGTTTAATCAAAACATGCATTAAAAATTTTCTTTTATTAAAATGATTTCATTTAAATCATTTTCTCTGTGACATATTTCAAAGATCAACGTTTTTAAATATGTGTGTGTGTGTGTGTGTGTGTGTGTGTGTGTGTGTGTGTGTGTGTATGTATATATAGATACACAGATTTGTAAATGTAGATGTATATTTTAAAAGAATACATTTGCAATAGTGTATGCGATCAGATATATATAATTTTATACAAAATGGGTTTTTCCAATTTTATAAATTAAGAATTTCCCTTTAATGATCGTTTCCTAGATTTTCCTAATTGATCCTTCTAATAGGTTTGTCCATAGGTATCTAAAAAAACCCTAGCCCCATAATTTTCCTCAGATCTACGCATATGAAAATTTCTTATATAAAATTTAACTACCCATGACAAAATGCAAACAACCAAGATATGAAAATCCTCAGCAAGCATTTAGAAGACATGAAGAAGACATGAAGTGCAAGAAGCAAAATAACATAAGCCAAAATCACAAGTGTCTACCTAGATGTTGATGCTAAATCACTTCTCCTTAGAAACTGCAGAGCAAGCTCCTACCTGTTCCAATGTTCTCGGGTCCTCCAAATGCGCTCCCCAAGCTTCTAGGAGTGCCTGAATATAAAGAACTCTCAGGAAGCACCTAGAATGTCTCTAGAAACAACCAGAAGGTGTTGACAACTAAGCATGAGTCTTTTCCAACCTTCTAGATAAGTCACAAGGTTGTAGACACCATGTGCTTAATTTGTGCGCTAACTCTTGTGTTGTTGACATATGTGCAATCACGAGGTGCATTTACTCCTAGGTAGACTTATAACTTTTATTTTAATTCTTTTATTACTTTTATTATTATTATTTATTTATTACTTTATTATTCTTTTTATTATTATTAATTTTAATTTCTTTTATTTAATCCTTTTCTCAATTAATTCTCATTTAATTAATTATAATCAAAATATCTAAAGATCATGATATTATATTAATTTTTCCCAAAAAATTAAATTATTAATTAAATCTTTTAATTTAAGACTTAATTAATAGAGAATTCACAATAGATCTCCAAGATAAAATATGAAAACCCATCACAGAACAATCCATACAAAATCAATCTAAAGGGTTAAAAATCACAAATTATGTCATCCGACACATTCAAAAGGTAAAATATATCAGATACTTGTCCTACCTTTTAGGAAAAATGGTTTAGGGGTTTAGGATTTGGACTTGAGAATTTATCTCCCCTCTCTTACCATTGAGATAGTGTGATAGGGTACGCTCATCTTGGCAATTCAGGAAAGTTGATACCGGTACCTGCAACCTACATAAAAACCATGCATGTACATACAATATACATATATGCTAAGCTAAACAGGTAATGGCAAGAAGTGATGCATCGTGTAGATCCTGACTAGCAAGTGACTATGACTTCCTTCCTTAACCACATCAGAAATTCCATACATAAGAACAGACACGCATACCATACACATGCATGTATGGGGTAAGTATCCATAATAAAATACATGTGATAATAAACCATCTAACTAATCATCATCAATAACTGAAAGTAATGTAACAATCATCATGCATATATGAAATATAGAGTCTAAGTAATCTCGTCATACATCAACTAAATCCATAGCACAATATCTGATAGTCTCAAAACAATACTACTAACCGTCAACATAAAACTAGTCTAACAGAGTTCGACAATGATAACAAAAATGCGACCTAGGGGCAGGCACTAGAGTTTGTCAGAACATAAAGAATGATTTGATGAGTCTTGATAGCTATATCAAGGAACTCTGAAGATGCCAACAAGATGGCAAGGTATTGTACATAAAATGTACTTTGTATCACAATTTGACTATAGTTTTGGATAATAAGATGGAAATGAAGCTGAGTGAGATAGAAGCTCTGACAAGTTAGCTACAACAACCCTTAGCAAAGTTGATGATTTTGAGAGAGAAGTTGTCAGTGTACACACTAAAATCAAAAAATTACAACTTGAGAAAGAGCTAATTTTGAGAAGAGTATCAGATTTTAGAGAATCTATAGCCCTAAAACTATCAGTCATTAGGAGATAGTTGGAGGAATGTGTCAAAGAAAAGGACAATATTCCAATTTCATATACTCTAACCTTAATGCAGTTGAGATTGTATCATATACCTAATGTGCAATCCTCACTACAACCAAAGTAGTCAAGGACACATGGGAGAAAGGTATAGACAATATAAAGTCAAATTTTGATGATTGCATGAAGATGATATCAACTTGAGGTAGCAAGACAAAAAATTTGACAGTTTTTTACAGTAGGTAGACAAAACTTTTTGATAGTTTTTTGGACATTTTGAACTTTTTCATTGATGTCAAAGGGAGAGAAGTTGTATAAGAAAATTGTTAAAAAGTTATGCATTTTGTAGTCATTGCAAAATGATCCAAAGGATATTTTCATTGAATTTTGAAGTATCTCCAAAACTCCAATAATTAGTACTAGATTGAAGTCCTCAAAATTTTGAATCCAATGCAACTCGAATAGGTGAAAAAGGAGTCCATATGCTCAAGATATGGCCAGTCAAAGGTTGGTCAAACTTGGTCAAAGGACATCAAAAAGGAAAATGTTGAACTCTCTAAAATTGGTCAAAGTTAGCATCAAAATGAAGGTCTTGTTGAGAGCCTTCTAGAAACGTTTGTTTCATCAAAATTGGAGCTCGTACGCAAAAGTTATGTGCAGTCAAAGTTTAGTTGATCAAAATGCCCTAGTTGACTGATGACATCAGTAGGTGATGTGGCAAAAAAATTAGTTGGCCAATCAGTGATTGACACATGGCACTTTGAGGGGATTTTTTTTGGGTGCCACGTGTATGGAAAGGAAGCCACATGGCACCCTAGAGTGAGTTGGAAGCTGACATTACATCTAGTGGACATTTCCATGCGGTAGGCATATACATGTTGCAGTACTACTAGCTAATGTGGTAGTGACGAAGGTGACTACGTGGCAACAAAATTATTGTTTGGTATTACAGGTGGCCGGTTGGTGTCGAACCCCCAACTATTAGCTCCCAAACCTCCCAACGACGACCGTTAGATCGCCATTCAATTTCAAAACTAATATGTGCTATTTAGTATTTAAGGTTTATGCACTGCTATTTCTAGTTTAAAATGGCCGACAGGGGGTTGGAACCCCCAACCGACCCTCTTTGCAAAAGGTGTTCCGACATTGCTCCACGCGAGTAGTTTTAACTACATATGGTGTGCATTCTATTTATCCTTTATCAAGCCGTCTGCCCATGCTTTAAATAGGGGTCTGCTAAATATTTTTTATTTTAGCTCACCCAAAATACTATAGATGCCAAATTGATAAGTGGCAAGGGGGTAAATTCGAAGATGCCTTATTGTTATAGGCCTATTTTAAAAACAATTGGTTTTGGCATAATTTAGGCAAATTTTATGTATAAAAAGAGGGGGGTAGGTTCATTTTGAAAACATAGAATTAAGAGAATTGATAGAAAATTCGATAGAGGAATTGTAAAAAAAATATTAAGAGCATTCAACTAATGTAATTGAGGATTTTTGACAATTAAATCCTGGAGGTGAGAGAAAATTTGGAGGACGTGTTTTTAGTCATGAACATCAAAGTAATGTTATGTTGATGTTCTACATGTAGACACCTAAAAACCTTTAGAAAATAAAGTTTTTTTATTTTCTGAAAAAGTCCTGATGACATCATCATTTAATAATTAATTTATTTATTTATTTTTATGCCATTAAATCCCTTTATCTTAATTAAAAATATTTAATTAAGGAATCCCTCCCAAAAATGTTTAAATCTTATTTAAACATTATTTCCTTATTTATTAATTATTTAATTAATAAATTGACCAAAAATCCTAAAATAAATAAAAAATTTATTTTTTGCCCAAAACTTGGCCAATTTCCTTATGACCAATAACCTCTTCCAAAATCTTCTAATCCTTCTTTAATTTCGATTAAAGGCTAATCCCATCATTTCCTACCCCTAATCCCAACTCACAATATTTAATTAAGATTAAATATTAATCCTCATGTTTATTAAAAAAGTTTTAATAAATATCTCCTCAACCCAAACCCTTGAAATAAATAAAACTTTATTTATTTCCTAAAAATCTAATTTATCCTCATCCTAAGAAGTTCTAGACTCTTCTAGAAAGTCTTCATCCTCATCCTAGGAAATTCTAGACTATTCTAGAAAGTCTTTATCCTCATCCAAAATCTAGACTCTTCTAGAAGATGTCTTTAAACCTAATCCTAATCCCCTCCTAACCTTGTCACATTCCCTAAACATGGGTTAAAACTTACTAACCCAAGCCAAAGTTAACAAATATCTCCTCCTTCACCCACCCTCATTAAATGCCATCCACTTGCCTATCCCTAAGCTAATCCTAAACCATCCTAATCCATCCTCTAATCATTTGCACAAGCCTAAGCAAGATTAGAACCTTCCTAATCAATCCCAAGTCGAAATTTCTCTCATCACCCTCAAAATATCTCAACCATAAAACTTTATGAAGTCCACTAGGTCATAAATGACTCTTACAAGCCCTTTTATTGCTCTTACAAGTCATTATGAGGGTCTTTATGAAGATTTTATCTCTTGAGCCTCCTTTGTTGACTCATCCTTCCCCTTTCCTCCATCCTCTCACCATGTGACATGTGTCACTCCTTGATTGGCTATAAGGAAGCACAATCCATGTGCTCTCCTCTCATGCAATCTGAGCCCTCCGTGAGCTTTTTCCCATCCTTGCATCTTAGCCCTCAATCCCTCAAGCCTCTTGCCTATAAATTGGATCCTTCCCCTTTACAAAATAACACAATCCATGAAGTAAAGTCATAATTCCATTTTGAGAAGCCATTTTACATCCAAACCATACACTCACATCCAAATTCCAACTCCATTTGAAGCCCTTTTTGAAGCATAAGCTTGAGCATACATCCTATCTATTTAGACAAAGCCACTCAACAAGAGAGCTTCTCATTGAGAGAGTCCATTAATGGCTTATATTCTCAATTGAGAGTTCATCTTAGTCTATCTTGAGGTTTATGAATTTTGTTTAGTTTGTAGAAGCTTTATTTAAATTTGGTTTCTATTAGCATACTAACATTGCTCATATACACTACAAGGGATTGGTGTTGTAACACATTGTACTTGATTTGGAGTTAATCAGATCAGTCCACTAGTTGGAGCTGGACTCGGAGACATAGTCTTGATAGGGCGAACTCAGAGATCAAATTGTGTTGTGCCTCTTTTCTCATCTCTCTTTCTGTCAGTTGTTATGTGATGTTCTTTTTTTGCATTTTCTAGTTACGTTAATTTTCTTCAATTAAAGCATTAATTAAATGCATGTAATTGGTTAGAATTCCTCTATATCAGTTCTTTAATCTTCTTCTCTATCATATCAATGGTTTAAGGAACATAGCCATGCAATTACTGCCTGGATCAAGAATCTAAATCTGATTGTTAGGATTTAGTCTTAATCTTATAAGATCCTAAATCAGATCAAGTTTGGTATCAGAGCCTATTTTTGCAGAGAAATTACAGGTCGTAAATGTTAACTAGGTTGAAGTTGAAATAAGGAGAAGGTGAACTTGTAGAGTTCAATCCAGATATTGGGAAAAGAAGGACTTTTTCTCGATCAGAGATGGTGATGCAGGAGCATCCAGAGGTATAAGGGCAATCCCGTGTCACCCAAAACAAAAAGTACTTAGACTTAGTTTCTGTTTCACGTGTTTTCATTTTTGGATACCCATTTGGGTCAAATAAAGGTTCCAAATCTCACAGTTCCACTATTAGTGTTCTAGGATAGAGTATTTGAACACCTTGGGATATGTGTAAATGCCAAAAAAATAGGAGTATGTAATTGAGCCATCATTTTGGTGAACTAGGAGGTGTAAATTGGCTAGATGAATGTAATTACAATTTAGAGCATTCTAGAAAAAGAATTAGGTCAAAAGGCCCCATGGTTTGAAAGTTATTGCAATTTTTTAGTTTTTGGAGACCTCCTAAGAATGCTTCAAAGTCAGGTTAGGGGCATTAAATGACCTCAAAAAGGGCCAAAAAATGGGAGACAAGAAAAGCTGGTCCATAGAGCTATAGAGCGCTTCGAGAGCTTTCTGAAAATGTAAACGGTTCATCAATCAGAGCTACGGTTCAAAAGTTATGCCTCCCAAAAGTTTGATTACCATTTTTGGATTCTTCTAGATTTGCACCAACTTCTAACGCAGCTTTTGGAGCCTTCTACTAGGTTGGTGGATGCCTACTAGCACTTTCTAGAATGTACTCCTAGTCTTTAACCCTCCGAGGTCTATTTAAGGTCATTTTTGGCATTGTAAAAGGCAGTTCAGAGTGGAATTTGAGAGGAGGTACCAAAAGGAGAAATTATCTCTAGTTTTGTGCTATTGTAAGCCCTTAAGGCATGTTTTGAAGTCTATTTTCTCTATACTGAATGTACTAGCTTATTTTCACAGTTAATACAATTTCCCTTTTCTTGTTGTGTCCATTCTATGCTTGGGTTGTGTCCCCATCAAATGGCATCTAAATAGAATTTTCCCAAGTTTGATGTAGAAGCGTTCTAGAGATCTTTTATGGAATTAAAAGCTTTGGTCAACATCCTTCTCCAAGAGAGACATGAATGACACTTGAGGAAAATGAATAAGCTAAGAAGAAGGAGGAAGCAAAATCCTCATCAGAAGATGCGAAAGGTAAAGGAGTAGGAGGTGGTAGTGACCCTCCTGAACCTTCATCTCCATTTTCATCTTCTTCGTCTTCTTTGTTTGCTTATTCTTTAAAGAAACCTAAGCATGCTAATGTGCTTTTGTTAAAATTGGATGTTAAGTTTGATTTTCCTATATAGTGGTGAATTGGATGCAAAGAAATTGGATAATTAGCTTAAGTAGATTGAAGTATATTGTAGGGTTCAAAAGATTTTGGATGATTCTTCCAAAATCCAGCTAGCTACTCTTAGAATGGGAGGTATTGCATTAGTCTAGTGGGAGAGTAAGATCCGGGATGATCTTGTTGCACATGGTAAAATCATTTCATCTTGGTATGAATTTACTTCTACTTTGAAGAAATAGTTTTATCTATTGGGTTATATGCAACAAGCCATTATAGAATGGAAAAATCTAAGGCAAGGTAAAGGACATCTAGTACAAGAGTATACATAGGTGTTTAGGAAGAAGGCATTAACTCTTGGAATTCCTCTTTATACACAAGATACTTTGTTAAAGTATATAGGTGGAATGCATTCGTATTTGAAGCATACAATATTGATGTTTAGTCCTTCTAACTTTGATGAAGTATGTGTTCAAGTGACTAGTATTGAAGCAGGTGGAGGAAACATGAGTTTCAGTTCAAAGAAGGAATTTTCTCCCCTTGACAACATCAAGAAAGGAAAGAAGGCAGCCACAGTGAAGAAAGAGGAAGGTGACAAGCCTACATGTTCATATTTTCAGAAGAAAGGACACACAGAAGAAAAGTGTTGAAAATTGCATCAAGAGTTGAAACCAAAGTGGTTTAAGGATTGTAAGGGTAAGAAAAAGTCTACAACTATTGTTCATGATCTTGGATCATATTCTGGTGATGAAGCAACAATATCAGCTATGGGTTTGAGAGGTAAAGCTTTTGTTGATTTTACCATTGATGTTTCATGTGCTTCTACTTCTAAAAGTCATGTTGTCTGAAGATAGTAAAAGGAGTGAACTTTTTCATATAAGGGTGATTTCTAAGAACACTAAAATTGACTCATTGATAGATAGTAGTTCCCAAGTTAATCTGATTTTAGAGAAAATTGTTAAATAGTTGGGATTGGAAACTAAGCCGCATAAGAGACCTTATCCATTAGGTTGGGTGTGCAATGATAACAGATTGCGAGTTACTAAGCAATGTAAGTTAAGATTTGCAATAACATCTAAGTTTGTAGATGAGGTTGAATTTGATGTGGTTCCACTTGATATTTGTGAGATTGTGTTGGGTAGCCTGTACTTATATGATAGGAAAGCTATCTTCTACAGACAACATAATAAGTATCATTTGTTTAAAGATGGAATTGAATACATTATAAGAGCTCATTGCATGAAGAATGGAGGATCAATTGTAAATACAAGACATTTGAAAATGATTGTAAATGCAAGCAATAAATTGACTCTCATGTCTGCAATAGTTAGTGAGGATCGGGTGTAAGTAGAATCAAGTCTTCAACCAGTGATGGTAAAAGAGGATTTGACAGGTTCATTTTCTAGTAATGTTTCTGTACGAGAGGTCCAAAATGTTGATACTCTTTCCATTTCATTAGTTATTTCAATCATGTTGCTTCTATTTCTACTAGTTGGTACTATGTGGATGATGGATGTAATAGTGGAAACTGGTGGATGTATAGTTGGTTGTATTAATAGTGCCATGTCATTCTTCATAATGTGTTTGATGGTTTAGATATTTAGAATTCTAGCAGTTTTTACAGATGATACTGGACAAGTGAGGCGAACATACCCTCATTTGTATTCTATGTAAAAATAAACTTTCAAAGGTTCAAAAGCTTCTTTTTAGTAGAGAGGCTTGATCTAGAGGATATTTTCATTGAATTTTGAAGTATCTCCAAGACTCCAATAATTAGTACTAGATTGAAGTCCTCAAAATTCTAATCCAATGCAACTCGAATGGGCAAAAAAGGAGTCCATATGCTCAAGATATGGCTAGTCAAAAGTTGGTCAAACCTTGGTCAAAGGCTATCAAAAAGGAAAAATTTTTAACTCTCCAAAATTGGTCAAATTCAGCACCAAAATGAAGGTCTCATCGAGAGGTTTTTGAAAATGTTCGTTGACCAAAAAGTTATGTGCAGTCAAAGTTTAGTTGACCAAAATGACCCAATTGATTGATGATGTCAGAAAGTGACATGGCAAAAAAAATTAGTCAGCCAATCAGTGATTGACATGTGGCACTTTGAGGGAAAAAATTTGGGTGCCACACATATGGAAAGGAAGCCATGTGGCAAAAAAATTATTGTTTGGTATTATAGGTGGTCAGCTGGGGTCGAACCCCCAACCACCGGCTCCCAAACCTCCCACAACCACCGTTCAATTTCAAAACTAATATGTGCTATTTATTATGTAAGGTTTATGTGCTGCTATTTCTAGTTTAAAATGGTTGATGGGATGTTGGACCCCCAACCAACCCTCTTTGTAAAAGGTGTTTTGCCATTGTGCCACACGAGTAGTTTTAACTACACATGGCATGCATTCTATTTATCCTTTATCAAGCCGACCGCCCACCCTTTAAATAGGGGTTTGTTAAATTTTTTTAAAATTTAGCTCACCCAAAATACTACAGATGCCAAATTGATAAATGGAAAGGGGGTAAATTCGAAGATGCCTTATTGTTATAGGCCTATTTTTAAAATAATTGGTTTTGGCCTAATTTAGGAAAATTTTATGTATAAAAAGAGGGGGGTAGGTTCATTTTGAAAATATATAATTAAGAGAATTGATAGAAAATTTGATAGAGGAATTGTAAATAGATTGTTGAGAGCATTCAACTGATGTAATTGAGGATTTTTGGCAATTAAATCCTGGAGGTGAGAGAAAATCTAGAGGACGTGTTTTCAATCCCAAACATTGGTGCAATGTTATGCTAATGTTCTACAAGGGATTGGTCTTGTAACACATTGTACTTGATTTAGAGTTAATTGGATTGGTCCACCAGTTGGAGCTGGACCCGGAGATGTAGTATTGACAGGGAAAACTTTGAGAGCAAATTGTGTTGTGCCTCTTTTGTCATCTCTCTTTTTGTTAGTTGTTATGTGATGTTCTTTTTTTGCATTTTTTAGTTATGTTAATTTGCTTTAGTTAAAGCATTAATTAAATGCATGTAATTGGTTAGAATTCCTCTGTATTAGTTCTTTAATCTTCTTCTCTGTCATTTCAACAGTTTAAGGAACATAGCCATGCAATTACTGCTTGGATCAAGAATCTAAATCTGATTGTTAGGATTAAGTCTTAATCTTATAAGATCCTAAATCAGATTACAAAAGGGGGAGCATTTGTAAAATGAAGCATTTGTAATAGATAGTAAGTATAGCAATGTTGTAAGTTTTGGTAAAGTTTTTGATACTTAGCCAATTTTCCTACTTTGTTGCCATCAATGCCAAATGTTGACAATTAGCTATGTGTGTGTGTGTATAGTCATTGATGGCAACACATGATGTACATGATTGTAGTAAACCTCGAAAATAAAGATACTTAGCTTTTTGGTACTAAAAAATTTATCTAAGTATTAAAATGGTTTACAAAAATATATTGTTTTATTCATAACTTATTTATATGATATTATTATTGAAAAAGAAGATATATGGGAATAGTATAAATGTTGATGATGATGTATATAACCTCAAACATCAGTACAGAAAATATGAAAGAGAGATATTTAAGATGTACATAACATCCGAATGAAAGGTAAAGGAATTATTTTTTTTACAAAATAATTACTTGACCAATTATGGATGACATCCTAGATGTTTACTCTAAGATTGGGAAAGTTTATTTTGGTCCTAGCCGGCCTTACAACAATTTGTGAAAAGGCATGGTATTTTTGCAAAGACATCTTTGAGATTATTTGGAAATTACAAGTGAAAGTTGTGAATGCAAAGTTTTGTATCATATGTAGAAGCCAATTTTTGATACCCTAATTTTGTGATCCATGTTTGAGCTAAGGTCAGAGACTAGCTAAAAAAAGGTATAGCATCCGTACTTTTGTATTCAAGGAACTTTAATTACTTTTTTGGGCGGTGAGATTTTCTTGTAATTCAAAGTACATGTTTGGTAGTGAGTTCTTCTTGCACACATTATACCACAACTCCTAATAGGGATTCAAAGTCTCCTAACAGGGACCCATATGTACTAAATGAGTTTATAGACTCCTAACAAGCTCCATCCTCTAACAAGGAACATTTATATTAGTACATCATTTTGTGGGTATCATCCCCACTGGAGCTTTCCCTTGGCTAGGGTTTCCTTAGTTAACAAAATATGGTGTTATGAGTTCTCTATATGAATGGTTACTTTTGCTGTTCAACATTACTTATTTACTTTCTTATGCATGGTTCAACTTAATAAATAATATCCTGTTGGTGACAAAAGTTTGTAGAATAATGATTCACCTTCCCTATTTCTAACAATATCTTAACCTTTTGAGAGTGTGACAATAAGCTTTCACCACTTTGTGCCCTAGCCTTAGGTTTACCTTAACCATGTGCGATGATGCAAAAAAATTAAACTTGATTGTTGCTACTACCTTTTGCAACCACACAAATTTATACTTAGAGCTTAACTGACCATCTACTATCATGCTACTATTCAAAATTTAACTGTGTGATATATAGGACATGTGTCATCTCGTCACTTTCTAGTTGTAGCATTAAAAACACCACAATTTTGGCCCAATGCACCATCACAACATGAAAATGTATTGTGGTATAGACCCAAAACTATGGCATCAAATGAGTGAAAGTTTTCTCATTTGATATTGCCTCACTCGATGAAACTCATTTGATACCCAAAACTGCTTATCACTATAGAAATAATGATAAGCTCATCACCCATTGATATATTATTTTTTGTCCTTACCATCTAGCGATGATCACTATACCCTATACTGATAGGGTAATTTCTTGCTCATTGTGCAAAAATTCCTAGCGAGCATGTACGAGAGCAAAACTGCACTGTGTTTCATGCACTTGAGGATGCCCAAAACTATGTCAAAAAAATGCAGAGCATATTCTATGAAAGATATCTTAGATCAATTATCTATGATGGAATACATTTTGAAAAAATGTCAACAATGACCAAACCCTTTACATGCCTCAAAAAAATATCATACCTTCTGGCTCTCTTTTCATATGAAAATCAACAACTTCTTTCATCTTCTTGTCTTCTTTAGATATGGATCTATCTTTACTTGTTCTACTATTCTTTTGTATGCAAGAAAAGGATTCTAGAAACTCAATGCTTAGTTCTTTGCACGTTTTTTATGTCTCACCAAGAAGCTCCATCTTCTGGATGTCAAAATCTCCTCCATCAGACTTAGGACTATCCTTTCTCAAGTGACTCACTTGTAATCTCCCAAAGTTCTTAAGCTTTTTCTTCAAGGACTTGATGCTCTAATACAAATTGTTAGAATATACAGTCTATCAATATAACTAAGGGGAAGGGGGGGTGAATCAATTAACCAACTATTACCACAATTATCAAACTTATTAAATCTTAACCATATGAGCAATATATAATCATAAACAACAACAAGATACTCATGCATAATAACACTAGATATGTTAACTAGGGAAACCCTTGATCAAAGGGAAAACCCCAGTGGGGATGGCACCCACAAGATGATGTACTAATATAAATATTTCTTATTAGAGGATGGACCCTATTAAGAGTCTATAACAACATCCAGTATATATCAATCCATGTTAGGAGACTTTGAATTTATGTTAGGACATTCCAACCCTGTTAGGAGTTGTAGAAGGTAGATGGACCCACTATGCAAACAACTTCAAGGGAAAGACCAATGAACCCACTATCCAAATGATCTCTAAATTATTCCTTGAAGAATAATAGATTTGAATTGTACTACTCTATCTTCTCAACCAGACTTATACTCTTTGTGATCTTGATATTAGATCACAAACTTCACACCTAATAATCCCTTAGATCACTTACTCACATTACCCAGGTACTCTTCTCTTATTCTTACTTCCTTGATCACTTTGCATGCTCCATCATCTTACAAAAAAATAAAATACATTCTTTTATACCAAGTCCTCAAAACAATTCCTTAAGTCATCCTTGAGGATTTCTCACTTAATTATAATAGGACCACAATAAGATAATTAAATATTTTGCTACCATATAGCATTGTCGGCTCACAATCTATACAACTTATCACACATATGACTCTAGGACTTGCGCACTTACTAACATCATCATCAGACTATCCTCTATTATTATCTAACTTTGATTCTCCATATTATATCTCTATTAGAAGATATAAAATGATCACCAGAAACTATTTTCCAGGCCCTTTGTTTTTGAATTGCTAGTTGCAATTCACATATAACTTCTCTATATCTTCAACTTAGATTATGTATAATTGACCTCATCATCAAAACATAGTGTAGAAAATATCCATAATTTTGCATCTCCTAATGATCAAAACTCTATCCATACAATCATAATCTCTATCTACTACTTTTCTAGTCTTTATAGAATTACTGCTATGTTGACATCAATGACAAACATAGTCATGAATTCAACATGTAAATACTTCCACATGTTCTCCAATTCCTAGGATACTCCCCCAAAGGAATACCATCAAAATTCATGCTAAAAATTCCATCATTTGACATGAGGTGACCTAAAAGTTTCCCCTCAGTAATGCAAAATATATATTTCTTTGGATTGAGGGGCACAACGTGCTCTCTAAACCTCTAAAGAATCAACTTCAAGTCACACAAATGATTTTTCCTCCTCAAGAGGACTATCATATCATCTATATATATGACTATTATCTTGTTCAATATATTCCCAAAAGATGAGTTAATAGCTCTCTGGAAAGTGGCACCTATGTTGATAAGTAAAAATGACATTTTCTGTAAGAAAAGGTTCCCCAAGGGGTTGTGAAGGCGATCTTATGCTATACTTATGGAGCCACACTTATCTAATTATATCCTAAGAACCCATCAAACATGGACACCATCTCTGAACTGACATATTTAGGTAGACTAAAATTATCGTTTAGGCTTGCTTGGTTTAGGTTCTTGAAATCTACAAAAATTCTAATCTCTCTACTTGTCTTTCAAATAGGAACTATGTTTACTACCCATGTAGAATGATGAATTAGATATAATATACATGCCTTCAACATTTTGTCCACTTCTTTAAAAATTGCATTAGCTACCCTAGGATTATAATTCCTCAAAATTTGACGAAAGGGGGTCACGCCTAGTTTTAAAGGGATTTGATGCTTGAAATTTCATTTCTAAAAGTCTTCTAAATCTTTTTAGGACCATGAAAATACATATCCAAACTCCTTTAGTAATTTGAAGAATTTATTTCTCTAAGATTCATTAGAAAACTTACCCAAGTTAAATAGCTTTGAATTAACTTGGGCACTGATATTAATCTTCTAACATTCCCCTAAAAAATATCTCCTTTCATTTGTAGTCTTATTGACATAATAGTCCTTCTATCAAATAATGTTTCTAAGGCTACCAAACATCACAAAATATGATTGTCTTTTAATTGAATAACATTATCATCATAAATATCTTTCTTACCCAAAGGAGGTTCTCAACATTCTGAGCTTGAACCTTCAAAATTAAGAGATTTAAAATACTCTTCCCCTTGGATGAATGCATTGATATGTGCATAGTAATCAAAAACTTTCCAAGAGGTTGCATTATCTAACATGCTAGGGTGATGAATTAGTTCAAGGGTTTATACATCATCGGGGAAGTTAGGATGCAAGACAATAAGGGAGGATGAACTAGCTAAAACATATGATTTAGCATTATATTCCCTAGGCATGGATTCTATAGAGAAAGCTTTAAATCCTTCAATTTAATCCCACACTCTATTTATGTAATGCTTAAGCCTTGAGTTCTTTACAATGAAGATATCCCAAACCTACTTGACAACTAATTCAATGTCCCTTTTATCTTTCAATAGTTTAACTACTCTTCTCTTAGCTTCCTCAATTCCTAGAAGACATGCCTCATATTTTGCAGTATCACTCATGTTCTCAAAATCAAGCTTAAATGCCTTTGGATTTATCTTTCCAAAAGGCATGATGAAAATAACTCCTACTCCGGAACTGACTAAGGCACAACTTCCATCAAAATCTAATGTCCACAATACTTTAAATGCCAAATCTTCTAATCCTTCTATGTCTTCTTTAGGGAACAAAAGATAATTGGCAAAATTGGTTTCATTATATAAGATGTGAGACCTAAGATCTTCAGATGGAAAAATCATATATGATAGACAATTTTTTTAAGTCTTTAACTAAAAACTTCATCTCCAATATCTGATGACTTAATCTTGACTATATGTTTCAATAAATGAAAACATCACATCATGTAACATAGCCAAATTGCCAACAATATCCCCCTTTTGCATTAATGGAAACATATGGAAAAATTGGCTAAGTCCCAAAATTTTAAAACCTTCAAAATTTGTATTATTAGTTACATGGCCACTATGGAATTCACACAAACTTTGGATCATCATTTATAACATCTTTACATACATCAGGGTACTCTCTTTTGATTATACTCTATCATTTACATATATTTACATATAATTTTCTTCATTCACTCCCCTTTTGACACCAATCGTAAAGGTAGTGACAAAACTTATATACAAGTCAATATTTTGTTACTAGTTTCTTTAAGCTGATATTCTGGAAATGCAATCTACAAAATTTTCTTTTAGATTTTTAAAATCCTTCTCTCATGTATCTTGGATTGCTTCTAATACACTGATATAGGAACAAAATCCATAGGATACAACTTCTATTGCATTCAAATTTGAATATACAAATTTCTCATCAATTTCTTAGCATAAAGACATTATTCTAACTACTTATGTACATTACTATTAGAAATGATAAACTAGAGCAAGGAAAAGAAAAAAATCCAAGTGATTTAAGTGAGAAATACTGTTACCATGAGATAAACAAGATCCAAGAGCATATACCAAGTAGATCAACAATGGAGACAAGATTTGAAAGGTGAAAGAAAAAATGCCTAGAGAAGAGTGAGAAAGAAAGTGGTGGAGCAAAATAGCTCAATACAATAACGTCAATGTAATGTGTAAAGAAGAAAGAGAAAGAATCATCTCTTTTAAAGAAATGAGAAAGGAGTTGCATGTGTTCACATGTGTAACCCCCATTTCTATGAATGCTACATTCATAATAAGTGTGTACAATGTGTCAAGATCCTCTTAAGGAGGATAAACTAAATTCCTTTATAAAAGGAATTATAAAATGATTTGTCCTCAAATGTGAACTAGAGGGCAAGTAAATGACATGTCCTCCACATGTGTACAATAAGAAAAACTACTCGAATGGATTCCTGGAACATCCTAAATTAAATACATCCAAGGAAAGATTAATATTTCTAAGAATTACTGATGTACAATGTCAAGTGTTCTCTTAAAAATGAGACTATTTAATTTCTCTCTTATTAGAGTTCAATACAACTTATGTCATCATATACCTTTTCACTTTTGGTTTCCAAGTCATCTGTCTCCATACCAGGTTGTTGTATCTTATTAAAAAAATTATGTAGCTTATTTTACTTTTCTTTCAGCTCCTCATTTATATCTTTGATGAAATTATATGACAACGTGTATTATCTATACAATGTTCTACCTTCCATCAAACATCTCCTTAACTCTTTAATGCAAGAGTCAAGTGTCACTAAGTCATTTATAATGTTCATGCACACTGTATCAAATAGTTGTGCATCATGCTTAATCTATGCCTATGTGGTTGTTACTTCTAATAAATTAGTAAGCTTATTATCAAAAGCTTTAATCAACTCCTTGGGTCATATCTGTGGATCTACCTCTGTAACATTGTCAAATAAAACACCCTAAATTTTTTTAGAAACTTCTTCTAATCTATCTTATAGGCTCTTTACCCTTTTATTCTTCTCAAATATTTTTCTTAGAGATGAAATTAGTCCTATTTGATCATCATCATCATATTTGTTCCCTGAGAACCTTGCTAATGTAGATTCAACTAGTGACCTTGAAGAACTAGGTTCACTTGATTTTTCTTGCTTTCTTTCTTTTTCTTCATATTCTTTCTTCTTCTTCTCTTCCTCTTCCTTCTTCTTCTTCTTTTTCTCTTCTTTCTCTCTTCACTTCTTTTCTTCATCTTCCTTCTTCTTTTTATGGTCTTTTTCCTCTCTCATCTTTTTTTCTTCCTCCCATTTCTTCATTTATTCTTCTTCCTTCTTCTTGTATTCTTCTATCTCTCTTGTCTTCTCTTCCTCCTCTTTTTCTTTTTTCTCTTTCTCTTCATCATCAAAGCTAGTGTAACTCACCTGTTAGAATATATAGTCCACTAATATAACTAAGCGGGGGGTGGGGGGTGGGGGGCGGTGAATCAGTTATACAACTATCATTAAAAACATTAACCTTAGAAAAATAAACCATGTGAGTAACAAGATACTCATGCACAATTAACACTGGCTATGTTAACTAGGGAAAACCCTAGTGGGAATGGTACCCACAAGATGATGCACTAATATAAATATTCCTTGTTAGAGGATAGACCCTGTTAGGAGTCTATTACAACATTCAGTACATATGAGTCTCTGTTAGGAGATTTCAACCTTGTTAGGAGTTGTGCCAACCTTGGTAGGAGTTGTGGAAGACAACTCAACCCATTTCCTAAACAACTTCAAGGTTAAGATCAAATAACCCACTATCCAAATGATCTCTATATTATTCCTTATAGAATAATAGAACTAAAATGTATTTCCTTCCTCTATATTTGTCCTATCAACCAGACTTCTACTCCTTTAGATCTTGTAACTAGATCTCATATTACACATCCAATGACCCCTTGGATTACTTACACACATTCAGTAAGCATTATGCTCATTCTCAAGGTGCGCACTAATAATTCACATCCCACTTGGTCCTCTCTCTTCGAGTCTCTTTACAAACAAGGAAAATGACTTTCCTTTGTAATGTACCTATATAATAATTCTTTGAGTCAGCCTCAAGGCTTTCTTAATTAGTTAAAATAAGACAATTAATTAATTCACAATTACAACAACACTATTAGCTCAGAGTCTATACAAAACTTTACACATCTGAAAGCATGTCTTGCACACACACTAGCATCACCATAACATTGCCCTTTGTCACTATTATCTATGCATCACCTTCATTACATCTCAAATGAAAGATAGTGATAGATCATAAAAACTCTAGTTTCTAATGCTTTGATTATGCACTACTTCTAGTAAAATAGGTGTAGCTTTCGTACAACATCAAATTTGACTTAGTCCTTTAAACCACATCATCTGGAAAATCTCAGGAAAATGTCCTCCACTGGACATCATCTAAAAATTCCTCAGCTCCTGTGCACACTAAGATTATTACCTACTATTCTTCTAGTATTAGTATAATTACCATTGTGTTGATGCCAATGACAAATAAATAGTCATGAATGCAACATATCAATATTCTTCAATGCTTCAGATACTCCCCCAATGTAGTATCATCAACATTCATGCTAACAATCTCCCCCTTTGGCATTGATGGCAACATAGATGAAAAATATCTTGGTTCCAAGAATACCAAATTGTACTCTCCTTTTGCTTCTTCTCAAATCCTCTTCATCAATCTAAGATCTTTTTGGAACAATGTACTATTCTTCTTCTTCTTTTAGGATTAAAAAAAATTGTTTATTGTAAATAATTTCCAATATTCTCTAGCTACATCTGTACACTTGCACATCCTTCTGTGCACTAACACGAATCTTTCTAAATCTCCCTAAAGAGGTAACTCTCCCCCATTGTCATCTCAATAGGAGCTTCTCTTCTTATGTACATTCACTCCATGTACTTTTTATGTACATTCTCTCCCCCATTGACATCAATGTCAAAGGTGTCAATCATAATACCAATTATTACATTGTTCAATACCAAATACCAATGAAGTTGGTCAATACCAAATACCTAGATTCCTTCATGACTCAATACATATCAAATACTCCCCCATATAGGAAGCATCAACATTCAGTCTAGTCTAACCATAGTGCTTTGTACCACTAGATTGATGCACTCCTTGCTTCAACTACTCTAAAGTAGGTAGGGGGATAACCCCTAGCATACCTCTTAGGTATTCAAAAGTATCTTTAGGAAATGGATTTCTAAAGATATTTGCAATTTGACTTTTAGTGTTTACATACTACAACCTTATTTCGTTCTCTACTTACTTTTCTCTCAAAATATGATACTTTATGGATATATGCTTTGTCTTAGAATGCAATACTAGATTCTTAGACATACTTATTGTACTTGTGTTATCACAGTAAATGATAACAGGTTTTGTAAACTCAATTCCAATATCCTTCAACATTTATTTCATCCACATAACTTGATTACAATTATTTGTTGTTGCAACATACTCTACCTCTATTGTACTCTAAGATATACAATTCTATTTCTTTCTCAACCAAGAAACCAATCTTACTCTAAGAAAGAATGCTCCACCCATGGTGCTCTTTCTGTTATCTATACTACCTATCCAATCTACATTAATATATGTGCACGAAGTGAAATCATTTGATCTATCATACCATATAAAATAATTAGATGTATGTTTAAAATATTTGGATATCCTCTTTACTGCTGCATAATGATACTCTTTTCAATTAGATTGGAATCTTGCTACAATCCCAACTACATTTTCTATATCTGGTCTAGTGTGAGTCAGATGTTGCAATCCTCCAATCATAGATCTATACTTCTTCTACTCAACTATAGGTGTCTCATCCTTACTAGATAACTTGTGAGCAATTGTCATGGTTGTACCAATAGGTTTACAATTCTCCAAACCAAATATTTTCAACAAATTTTTCAAATACTTAGTTTTTGAAATAAATATCCCATCTTGATTATGTGCAATCTACAATCCTAGGACAAACTTCATTTTTCCTATCATCCTAATTTCAAATTCATTTTTCATCTCTTTAGAAAACTTATCACTTTCTTCATAATTTACTCCAAATATTATGTCATCCACGAATATTACAATGATAAATAGACCATTATCAGTTTTCCTCAAATACAAATTACCATCTGTTGTCCTTTTATAAATTCAACCTTTGATAAATACCTATCCAATGTTGTATTCTAGGTTCTAGGTGCTTGTTTCAGATTGTACAATGCTTTCTTTAGTTTGCATGTCCAAAATCTTTATCTTTTGTTAAAGAGAATCCATTAGGTTTCACAATGTAGACTTGTTCTTCAAGTTCTACATTAAAAAAAGCTAACTTGACATCTATTTGATAAACCTTGAAATTCTTGTTTTCTGCATAAGCCAAGAACATCCTTACTGCTTCCATTCTTGCCATGGGTACATAGGCTTCTTCATAATCTATGCCTTCTTGCTGTGAGTAACCTTTACAAACAATTCTAGCCTTGTTTCTCTAAAAATTCTCCTTTTTCATTCATCTTATTTCTAAATACCCATTTGGTTCCTATCACATTCTTGTCTTAAGGTCTAGGAACTCATTCCCATGTTCCATTCTTCACAATTTGATCTAGTTCTTCTTTCATAGCTTGCATCTAGTGATCATCCTTACATGCTTCATCTATGCTCTTAGGTTCCACTTGAGAAATTAAACACAATTCCTCATTCACTCTATTTTTAGTCATCAGATCTTTATCCTTGCTCCCAATTATCTACTCCAGGGGTGATTCTTTTTCATGTTTTTACTCAAAGTAGGAGTTGACATCTCAACATTGACCTCTTCCCTAGGTTTAGATCTTTGATCTTCTCTATGCTCAATAGATACTTCATTCTACAAATCATTTTTAGTCTTAAAAAGAACTTTAGCATTTTGTCTAACAATTCCAAAATTATCCTCTTCTTCATTAGAATTATAATCTACCATTTTCTCTTCAGTACCAAACTTTTCATCAATCTTCACATTTGTGCACTCAACTATTGTCTTAGTTCTATAGTTGAAATATCTCTATGCTTTTCTTTTCAATGAATAATCAAGAAACATACCTTGATTGCTTCTAGGATCAAACTTACCAATATCATCATCTCTCTTTATGTAACAATTCCAATTTTTTTGGAATACTTAACTAATGGTGAGTGACCAAACCATAACTCATAAGGTGTCTTTCTCATACCTTTTCAGATCTATACTCTATTTAGAGTATATACTATAGTATTAACTGCTTCTCTCCAAAATTTCTTTTCAAGACATCATTCTCAAATAATATCACTCTTACTTCTTCTATTAACTTGTTCCTTCCTTCAACAATCTCATTCTATTCAGGTGTTCTAGGTGAAGATAATTGTCTTTTGATTCTGTTCTCTTCATAGAACATGTTGAACTCTCTAGAAGTAAACTCTCTTCCCCTATGTGATCTTAAACACTTAATCTTAACACAAGCTTCATCTTCAACACTATT
This sequence comes from Cupressus sempervirens, assembly GCA_028749045.1. NCBI lineage: Eukaryota > Viridiplantae > Streptophyta > Pinopsida > Cupressales > Cupressaceae > Cupressus > Cupressus sempervirens. The sequence continues at coordinate 210,837,053 of CM053793.1, forward strand.
ATTAAATATCTTAAATTTCTCAAAAGCTTCAAACTTCTTTTTAAGAAATGCTACCCACATCATCCTAGTGAAATCATGGACAAAAATCATAAAGTACCTTTCACCATAGAATGCTTTGGTTCTTGCAGGACCACTCAGATTTGTGTGAACAATCTCCAATTTCTCTATAGTAGGGAACTTCTTGCTAGGAAAATACACTTTCCTCTACTTAGCCAAAATACATTCCTTGCAGACAACATTAGTAGGCTAAATAATCTTAGGCAGATCTCTCACTGCAATTGTACTGCTAACTTTCACAATATTATCAAATTTTATATGATATAACCTTCTATGCCATCACCAACTATTATCAACCTTTGCAACCAAACATGTTATTTCAGTAGGATTCAACTGAAATACATTAACTCTGGATCTAGTTCTAGTACCAATCAACTTACCATCTTTTTCTTTGATAATGCAAGTTTATCTATGAAGTACAACATATATAACTTATCAACCAACTTTCCAATGCTTAACAAATTATGTTTCAAGCCATCAACAAAGTAAACATCATCAGTGTTAGTTTTACCATCAAGAGTAATAGATCCAATCCTTGTAATCTGATAGGTTGCATTGTTACCAACTCTAACAATACCTCCATCATGATTTTTGAACTTAACAAATTTGTTCATATCACCAGTCATGTGATGTAAACATCCACTATCAATTATCCAATCCAATTTCTTCTCAACTTGGGTAACTAGAGCTCTTTCTTCTCTAATTTCTCTATCAATGTTATCTTCCTTAATAGCCACAAATCTTAATTCATCATCACTTTCACTTTGATCCAATTGATCATATTCTTTATCCTCATTAACATATAAGCAATTTCCTTCCTTATCACTTCTAGGCTTAAATTTTCTTGTGAACTTTTTCTCTCTTTTAGGACATTTAGATGCAAAATGACCATATTTATCACAAGTCCAAAACTTAAAGATTTTCTTACCGTCTTTTTCTCTTCCTACCAGAAAGGCCATTCCTTCTTAAATCTTCTTATCTTCTTTAGATCTGCTACTACTGGCAAAGTCTCCTCTTGTGCTTGTACTTATTTACATATTAGGTCAGATGTGCATAGCACAAAAATTTGTCTCAACTCTAGCTAATTCCCAGACTATCTCATTTCTACTTTTATAGATTCTAATCTTCCAAGAATTTTTTCCTTTATGAAATCTTTGGTGCAGGGCATTACTAGTTGTATCATTTGAGTTGTTTTCTTGAATGGTGGTGATAAAATTTTCAAGATCTTCCATATAACCTTGTCATCATGTTTAGTTCCACAAGAGATTAAATACTTGCAATTTTTTTTGATATTCTTCCTATATAATTTTTGATGGAGTCATCTTCCATCATCATAGCATCTTGAAATGCACAAATTCAACTTTGTAATTTCATTCTTTTTGCATGATCATCACCTTCAAAAGTAACTTCTAATGCTTTCCAAATTTAATGAGAAGTTTGAAATTTCTTTAATTGATTATATTAATTCTCTAGAAGAGCTAACAGTAGGGCTTCTCTAGCTCATGTTACACATGAACAGATCTCTTTCTCCCTCACTACATTCCTCTAGCTTTGATTCTTCAATAATTGCCTTCTTAGCTTTCATCAAAAGCTAATATCCTGGACCCATGCATAGAAGATAAGTCTTCATCTTTTCCTTCCAACTACCATAGTTGGCCCCATTTAATCTTGGACTATCTTTCCTAAACATATTCACCATTGATCTCCCAATGTTGTTAAGCCTTATCTTCAAGGACCTAATGCTCTGATGCCAATTGCTAGAATTATATATGTATATATATATATATATTCCACTGATATAACTGGGGGGGTGAATCAGTTATACAAATATCATTAAAAACATTAACCTTAAAAAAACTTAACCATGTGATTAATATAAACTAAAACCACAACAAGATACTCATGCACAATTAACACCAGATATGTTAACTAGGGAAACCCTGGGGATGGTACCCACAAGATGATGTACTAATATAAATATTCCTTGTTAGAGGATATACCATGTTAGGAGTCTTTTACAACATTCAGTACATATGAGTCCCTATTAGGAGACTTTGAATCCCTATTAGGAGATTCTAACACTGTTACAAGTTGTGCCAACCTTATTAGGAGTTGTGGAGGATAGATGGACCCACTACCCAAATAGCTTCAAGGCTAAGATCAAATAACCCACTATCCAAATGATCTTTATATTATTTCATGTAGAATAATAGAACTAAAATTTATTTCCTTCCTCTATCTTTGTCCTGTCAACCAAACTTCTAGTCCTTCAACTCTTGTAACTAGATCTCATATTGCACATGCAATGATCCCTTGGATTGCTTATACACATTCAATAAGCATTTTTCTCCTTCTCGAGCTGTGAACTAATACAATGTATCCCACTTGGTCCTCTCTCTCCATGGCTCTTTAGATAAAAGGAAAACAACTTTTCTTCATACCATATCTTCATAATAATTCCTTGAGTTGGACTTGAGGATTTCTCAATTAATTGAAATGAGATAATTAATTAATTCACAATTACAACAACATTGTTAGCTCATAGTCTATACAAACTTTACAAGTGTGAAACCATGTCTTATGAACACAATGGTGTCACCATATTATATTTCCTCTATTACTATTATTCATGCATCACCTTCATTACATCTTATCTAAAATATAGCAATAGACCATTATAAATCAACTTTCCAATTCTCCATTTTTGCATTGCTTCTAGTAAAATAGGTGTATCTTCTATACAACATTGAATCAGACCTAGTCCTTTGAACCGTATCATTTAGACAACCTAAAGAACATATCCTCCATTGCACATCATTTGAAAATTTCTCAACTCTTGTTCATACTAATATTACTGAGTGTTATTTTTCTAGTCTTAACGTAGTTATGCTATATTAACATCAATGACAAATACAATCATGAATGGAACATATCAATATTCTTCAATGCTTAGGATATTCTCCTAATTTATTATCATCAAAATTCATGCTAACATCACCAAATTTTCAATAATAGATGGGCTAAAATCCTTCGAAGGATCTTCTACAGTGTCCAAGGTGATGCTTGTACTATCTATTTACATAGTATCGGTAGCAGTTGTTACCTATGGAATGGTGGCTGCCTCTGTCATCTCTGAATCTTTTCTAGTCTCTGTTGTTGTTGGTTCATTCTATTCCTCTATTTTAAGGATTTCTCCCCTATCTCCTTACTTACCTTCTCTTTGTTAGGTTCTAATGAATTCATAACTTTTACAATAGCTTCCTTAGTCTCCTCATTGACTTCTTCATAATTTCCTCCAATTTATAATATTTTTCTTCTCTTATTTCTTAGTATGGGTTCAATGCTTTGATTATTCTTCTAAGATGCTCATCGTTTTCAACTTTTCATAATTTTCTTATCAAGTTTTCCCTTATTTTCTTGTCCTCTTCAATTACTTTTTTCTTTTTCTTTTTAACCTTTCATAGAGATCTTTTGGGATCTATCTTTGCATATCTTCAAATATTTTGTTAGATAAAATCATATGCCTAATGACTAAATTTTCTAATTAAATTTTCTCAATACCTATGTACAAGTGATAATATTTATTTAATTGAACAAAACTTTCATTATTGATTATTAGACAATTTTATTGCCTCTGTCTTTGGTTTCGATGGTTTCCTTCGAGTGGGATCATTTGGTTCTTCTTTCTCTACTTCTATTTCTTTTACCTCTACTTCTTCCTCTTTAGATTCCTCTAATTTAGACTCAACTAATTGATTTCTTATTCTTCGCATACCTTTGTATATTAGAAGTGTCTTCCTCTTCTTTCTAGGTCCACTAGTCATTTGTTTACCTTTTTGTGTTTAGGATGTTTAGTTGGATCATGTTTAACTTCAACTAACCTTTCATTCCTTATGGTGTTAGGAGGGGTAGTTGACTAAACTTTAACAATATTAACATCTTCTTCCTTTGTTCTTTGAACTAGAGGGATGTACTAAGGTTGCACTGGTTATACAACTACATATGGTGCACTAGGTATCTGCACTGATGGTCCAACTATTATCACTCCTTGTACTTACCCAATGCCAATAGCTAAAGGCTTATCTAGAAGAAATTTTGGTTATCTACTAGGATTCATTTTTTTTCTATTCCCACTACTTCTTTGAATTCTTCTCTTCTCATTATTGATACCTTCAATATATTGTTTATCTTCTTATAAAATCTGTTCTTGATTTCTTTATTGCGTAACTAAATGTCTACTTCAAAGTTTTTCTCTTCATATATGCTACATTTAGGACACTCCATGCCTCTTTTTGATTCTAGGATTATCTTCACATAACCTTTTATCATCTCTTCTATCATTTAATACCCATAGGGACAATGAACTTAGCCCTATTAGAAAGAATAGTCCACTGAGCTAACTAAGAAGGGGGGGGCGGGGGGGGGGGGGGGGGGGGGGGGGGGGGTGAATTAGTTATTTGATAATTAAAACATTTATCTTCTTTAAAAAAACTTAACCATTCAATCAAAATAAACAAAAACCATAATAAAATGCACATAGAAAATTACACTAGATATGTTAATCAGGGAAATCCTTGATCAGAAGGAAAACCCTAGTGGGAATGATGCCCATAAGATGATGTACTAATATAAATATTCCTTGTTAGAGGATGGACCCTGTTAGGAGTCTATTACAAAATTTACTACATAGAGTCCCTATTAGGAGATTTCAACCCTCTTAGGAGTTCTGCCAACCTTGTTAGGAGTTGTAGTACAATGTATGCAAGATGAGCCCACTACCCAAACATGCAATTTCAACTACAAGAAGAGCTAACTACGCAAAAAACTAATTTACTATTATCTTACTCTTTTCTCTATCCTGTCAACTAGATCAATCATTGTCAGTCCTTGTAGACTAGGTCACAAACCTCTGATCCAAATATAAAACCTTGGATAACTCAGCAAAACCTCAGTAATGAAGTTTCCTTCACTTCTGCATTTCTTTTCTCAACTTCGCATTATGCACTCTCTGCTACTTATTATCAATGTAATTCATGTCATGCTTGATAAAGGAAATGGTCCTTCCTTTATACCAAGTCCTACAAACAATTCCCTGTGTCAGTTGTTAGGACCACATTAAGAACATGTTACACTTAGTGATAACATAAATCTTTCACCTTGAAATTTAAATAAATTTCCATATACACACTATTATGATGAGCGAGCATAGCCACATCATCATCAATACATCTTGTTCATGTCCTAAACCTTGATTCTTAGAATATCAATTCAGCTAAGAGATATAACAAGTTTACTAGAACATGCCTCTATAAACTCTATCTCAGAATATACATCACCAAAACTTACATAACTTCTTTTAGACTTATCCTTTCTTCTTATGACATTAAGTACATATACTAAATACTCCAAATTATCTCCCATAACCTCAGGTAGTTAGAATACTCAACTAGCCATCTATATCAACTTTTCTATTATTTTTCTGTCAGATACCATAGAAAACTGCTATGTTGACATCAATGAAAAACTCAGTCATGAATGTAACATATCATTATAGTAACATTTCTACAATACTCCCCCATAGGAATACACTAGCATTTATTCTTGGAACCAATCATCTAACAATCTCCACCTTTCACATTGATGGAAACATAGATGAAAAACATCTAGTTCCAAGAATACCAACAAAAGAATGTTCATCTTACTTTTCAAATCCTCTTCATCAATCATTCTCCCCCATTGATATACCTCAATGTACTTTCTTCCAACTGTCATTCCATGCTGTGCTTATGCTGAACATACTATACACATGCCAAACATCTTCCTCAGTATAATGTTTTTCATGCAATATTCTCCCCATTGATATCAATATCAAAGGTTTTATCAACCAACCTTACTTTATAAAACTCTACAACAACTGATACTTACTTAGCTCGAGTGTTAAAAGACACTATTTAAAACAACATCCAACAAGAGTCTTGGATGACTCTATCTAACACAGATACCCCGCTATATAGGAAGCATCAATATTAAGTTCAAATAGAAATGTTGCTCTGTTACACTAGACTGATGCACTCTTGCATCTTCTACTTTGATGTAGGAAGGGGCATAACCACAACCATACCTCACAAATACTCAAAATTCTCTTTAGGAAGAGGCTTAGTGAATATATCTGTAATCTTCTCTTTAGTGCTCACATACTCCATTCTAATTTCCTTTTCTACAACTTTCTCTCTCAACACAACTTTCTCTCTCAACATATGGTACTTAATAAAAATGTGCTTAGTCTTCGAATGCAAAATGTATAAAAATAGGTTCATTGATTTCTATCCTTATATCCTTAAGCATCTGCTTCATCCAAATGGATTGCAATTATTTGCTGCTACAACATTCTTTGCTTCTGTTGTACTTTGTGATGTAAATCCTACTTCTTGCTTAACCAAGAAACTAATCTTCCTCCAAGAAAAGAAGGCTCCCCCACTAGTGCTCTTTCTACCATCCATACTGCCTACCCAATCTGCATTAGCATAAGTACTTAGAGTAAAATTATTAGATATATCATACCATAATCCATACTCTAATGTTACTTTTTGATATCTAAATATCCTTTTTACTACTACATAATGTGCTTCTCTGGGATTAGTCTAGAATCTTGCAATAATTCGAACAACATTTGCTATATCCAGCCTTGTGTGAGTTAGATATTACAATCCTCTAATCATAGATCTATACTTCTTCTCAATAGGAGGTGTCTCATCCTTTGTAGATAACTTGTGTCTAGTTACCATAGGTGGTCCAATGGGTTTACATGCTTCCAAACCAAATCTTTTTAGTAAATCTTTCAAGGACTTAGTCTGAGAAATAAAGATCCCTTCTTTATTCTATACAATCTATAATTCTAGGATATATTTTATCTCTCCCATCATACTCAACTTGAATTATTTCTTCATTTCGTTAGCAAGTTTTTTGCTTTCCTCATCATTACCTCCAAATATGATATCATCAACAAATATTACCAAAATCATCAAACCATCATCAATTTCTTTCCAATACAAATTACTATCTACCATAACTTTGCTATATCCAAGTTTTGTCAAATGTTTGTCCAACCTTGCATACCAGGTTCTAGGTGCTTGCTTCAATCCATATAATGCTTTCTTTAGTCTGCATACTGTGTCATTGTCATCTATCAAAGGACATCCTTTAGGCTGCTCAATGTATACCTCTTCTTCAAGTTCTCCATTTAGAAATGCTAACTTGACATCCATCTCATATACTTTGAATTTCTTCTGTGCTACATAGGCTGAGAATAATATTACTACTTCTATTCTAGCCACTGGAGCATAAGCCTCCTCATAATCTATCCCTTCTAGCTATGATTAACCTTTACATACTAATCTTGCTTTTTTTCTTACAACTTCACCTTGCTTGTTCATCTTCTTTCTGGATACCCATTTAGTTCCTATCACATTCTTTTCTGCTAGTCTAGGGACCAATTCCCATATCTCATTCTTAACTATCTAATCCAATTCTTCTTTCATGGATTATTTCTAATAATTATCTTTACATGCTTCATATGAATTCTTAGGTTCAACTTGAGATATTAAAAATAGTTCTTCATTGATTCTACTTCTTTTCATCACACCTTTTTCTTTGCTTCTGATGATCAACTTGGATGGGTGATCCTTTATCATATTCTTTCCTAAAGTAGGAGTTGCTATCTCAACTCTTGGCTGTACTAAAGATTCTAAGCTTTGGTCATGTGTTTGCTCTCCTTCATTCTACAAATCATTGTTAGTCTCAAGAAATACCTCATCATTCCTTGGCTTAGTAACAACATCATCATTTGAATTGTAATCAACTATTCTCTCTTGTATTCTGAAATTTTCATCAATTCTCACATTTGCACTTTCCATAATAGTCTTAATTCTTTGATTATAACATATATAAGCCTTTCTTTTCAATAAATAATCAAGAAACATACCTTCATCGCTTTTAGCATCAAACTTACCAATATCATCATCTCTTTTGATATATCACTTACTTCCAAAAATTCTAAAATACTTAACTATAGGTGAGTGACTAGACCATAGTTCATATGAGGTCTTGTTTGTGTCTTTCCTAATTTGCACTCTATTCATAGTGTAGACTATTGTATTCATATCTTCTCTCCAAAATTTCTTGGATACATTATTCTTTTCTAACATAGCTCTTGTAGCTTATGTGACTAACTTGTTCCTTCTCTCTGCAATGCCATTCTATTCAGGGGTTCTCAGAGTTGATAGCCATCTTTTAATGTCATTTTCTTCACAAAACATGTTAAACTCATTTGAAGTAAATTCTCCTCCTCTATTTGATCTTAATCATTTAATCTTCATACCAGATTCATTTTCCACCCTATTCTTGAATATCTTAAACTTATCGAATGCCTCAAATTTCCCTTTAAGAAATGCAACCCACATCATTCTAGAAAAATCATCAATTATAATCATAAAGTACCTTTCATTGTAGAATCTACTAAGATCTGTGTGTACAATTTCCAAATTTTCTATAGTAGTAAACTTTGTGCTAAGAAAAGAAGTTCTGTTATGCTTAGCCAAAACACACTCCTTGCAAATTGTATTAGTAGATTTTACAATCTTTGAAAAATCTCTAATTGCAAACATTCTACTAGTCCTCACAATATGGTGAAAGTTTATATGAAAAAATCTCTTATGCCATAACCAATTATCATCTACCTTTGCAACTAAACATGTCATTTTAGTAGGATTCAATTGAAATACATTAGCTCTAGATTTGGTTCCTATTCTAATTAGCTTTCCATCTTTATCTTTGATCATGCATGCATTTTCTATGAATTGCAACTGATAACCTTTGTTTGGTAGTTGTCCAACACTCAAAATATTATGCTTTAAACCATCAACAAAGTATACATCCTCACTATTAGTTTTATCATCAAGAGTTATAGATCCAATACTTTTAACTTGGCATGTTGCATTATTTCCAACTTTGACAATTCCTTCATCCTGACTTTTGAAGTCAACAAACTTATTCATTATCACCAGTCATATGATGTGAACAAGCACTATCAATTATCCAATTAGATTTCTTCTCAACCTGTGACACCAAAGCTACCTTCTCTAGAATTTCTTTTTTAATTTTCACAAATCCAATTTCATCATCACTAGCACTTAATTCTTGTTCATTAGAATCATTATCTTCATTTGCACACAAACACTCTCTATCTTTTCTAGGCTTGTAATTTCTCTTATATTTTTTCTCTCTTTTAGGAAACTTAGATGCATAATGACCATATTCATCAGAAATCCAACATTTAAAGATTTTCTTACCTCGTTTTTTTCTCCTTACCAGAAGGGCTACTCCTTCTTGAATCTTTCTATCCTCCTCATATCTACTACCACTAGAAAGATCTCCTTTAGCACTTGTGCTCCTTGATAAGCTAGGTTGAATGTTCAAGGCACTAAAAGTTGTGTCTATTGTAGTCAACTCTTCGGACTGTCTAAGTTAATTCTCAACCACTTCAAGTCTTCCAAGAAATGTCTCCTTTGTGAAATCCTTGGTAAAAGATATCAATAACTGTATCATCTAAACTGTTGACTTAAATGGTGGTTTTAGAGTCTTCAATATCTTCCATATAACCTCACCATCTTCTTTGGTTCCCCCTTGAGCTTTGACACCTATAGTAACTTCTGATATCCTATGTATATATGTTCTAACAGATTCATCTTCCATCATTTTAGCATCTTGAAATCCACAAATCCAGCTTTGTAGCCTCAACTTCTTAGAATGTGCATCACCTTCAAAACTATTTTCAAAAGTTTTCTAAATCAAATGTGAAGTAGCAAGTGATTTTACTTGATTGTACTCAATTTTAGGAAGTGTAGTCAATAGTGCTTCTCCATCTCTCATGTCACACATGAAATGATCTCTTTCTGCCTTGTGCAAATTTACAAATCCTTTTAAGCAATGATTATCTTCTCTGATTTTTTCAAGATCCAATATCCTAGACCCATACACAAAAAATGTGCCTTCATCTTTGTTTATATATGATTGAAAATATCATTTGAGTAGAAAGATTGTTGAAGAAGTGTTTCAATCATTGTTTTGTCATTGATGTCAAGCCTGTTGCATGTTGGTAAGACAATTGTTTATATGTCTCAAGAAGTATCACTTAGTTGATTGATGAGGAGGATTTTATAAACAAGATGTAACAAAAGTACCTAGAGGAAAGGTTGAGTTATGATTATGTATTGAAGTGCAAGAATTAGTTACGATAGTGATAACATGATGTATTGATGATCTACTTGAAGTTAGAAAATGATTGGATACACTTAGAAAGTTCATAAGAATAACGTTGAACAAAGTTCATTTGCCAAGTTTGACCAAGTTGATAGAAGGTGCCAAGCAAAGTTAGTGCAAGTTGAGCAAAAAGTTAGTTGGAGCCGAGTGAAAGCAATTTCTAGTGGATGCTGAGTAAGTTAGTAGATGTTGAGAACATAGTAGATGCTAAGTGATTTTTAGTTGATATTGAGCACTAGTAAAATCTAGTTGACGCCGAGTGATTTTACAATAGATGTCGAGGAACACAATATGTGCTGAGCATCAATAAATTGATAATGCTAAGCTGTTGCATTATGAAAAACATCAAAGATTCACCAATTAAAAGTTGATAAGTTTGTTATCTTGCAACTTGTGAATCATGAGGAAGATAATATTGATGAGCTGGAGGCATAGAATCTTCTGTAAACCATTTTGGAGGTGAATTCAAATGGATTATAGGAGAAGTTTCTAAAAAAGACAAGATATGGGGTAGATACATTGTATCCTACCTAATCCATAAAAAACCCTAATTTTGGTGATGGATAATGAGCAGAAAAAGAGTTCTAATTTCTTATATTTAGGGTTGTCTAGTCATGAAGCAGAGAGGTTAGAGAGTTTTGTATGCAAAAATTTGACAAGGAGAAGGAAGAGGGTTTGCTTTATCAAGTGACCCAAGAGAAGAAGTCTACAATGGTGAACTAAGAAAGAAGGCTTAAAGAGGATGAATTATTGAAGGGTGAACAAGTTGTCAGAGCTACAAAGATTGGAAGCGAAGCAAAGTTGAGGACTGAATAGTGATCTGTAATCTACAAGTAAGGTTGTAAGTTGTATCAAATCAAAGCTCTATTGTTACTTTCTAACAATTGTATCAACATAGGGTAAATCCTTTAGAGAAAGGTTGACTTAACAGTCATTGGAAAATCCTTTAACAAGGTGGCATTCCAAGTGAATGGCCTAAAGTCCTCTAACAAGGCTTACTTTAAATAGGGTGATTGAAATCCCTTAACCGGGTCACATTTAGTAGTGTGTTTTTAGCTTTTAATAGGGCATCACTTCAAAAGAGTGAAAAAGGAGTAGCATGCTACTTGTGGTTTTTCCCAAGTTGAGTTTCCATGTTAAATCATCATGTCAAATGTGTTGATGGATATGTTGTGTTTTATGCTTTACATTTCTGCATGTTGATTTGACAGTAACATATCTGTTTGAAGTAACACACAATGAAAGCATGCATGGTTAACAATGTTGCATGGATTCATTGAATTGTGAAAAGTTTGATTTTTACATCTAGACCTTGAATAAATGATTCACACCCCCCCAAAGTTATTCTAAAAGATTTTCCAAAAATTGGTATCAGAGCGCAGTTGCTTAAGAGGATTAGTTTTAAGGTACTAAAAACATAAAGATTAAGATGTCAAAAAGAGAGGTACCCAAGTTCAACAGAGATAATTTTCCTGCATGGAAAATTTTGATAAAGGTAAACCTTGGAGGACTTGGAGACTATGCACAATCTTGCATTTTAGTAGATATGTTGATCCAACAAGAGCCCCTAATTGCTGAAAATTTGAAGAAAAAGAAAGAGCACAATCAGATGATATTGTAGATTGTTTTTGTCTTAAGCTATGCTAAATTTGATGATATCAAAGGCCTTAAGAATGCAAAATAAATGTGGGATGCCCTAGACACCATCTATGGAGGAGACAAAAATGTTCAACGAGTCAAGTCAGAGAGCCTCAGAGTTAAGTTTGATGACATGAGAATGTAAGAAGGTGAGAATATTGCTCAATATATTTCTAGAATAAAAGAAGTTGTTAGTGTAATAAAAGGTGCTACTGGTAAAATTGATGATGACATTGTGCTAAGTAAAGTCTTGAGAACATTGTTGCCTATGTATGCCATAAGAGTGTCTGCAATCCAAGAGCTAAGATGTATATCGGAAAATGATCTAACCCTTGAAGGGTTGGTAGGAAGACTTACTATATTTGAGCTATCTAATTTTGACAACTACAAACTAGAGAGTATTGAATCAACTCTCAAAGCAAAATTGTTACTGAAGGATTTTGAGGAGGTAAAGCCAAAGAAGAAGAAAAGAAAGATAAGGTATGCATCTAGTGACAATAGTACAGATGGGGAAGACGTTGAAAAATTGGAAGCATTGTTGGCAAGAGGATTTCATAGAGGAAAAGGTAAATTCAAAGGTAAGCTACCTATCATTTTTTTTAATTGCAATGAAGCTGGTCATATTGCAGCAATATGTACATAGAAGAAGAACTTTAGAGAAGGGAACAAGCACAAAAATAGAAGAGAAGATGATGGAAAAGACTACAGAGATAAAGGCAAGAAGTTTGATGTAGGAGCATCTAGTGGTGTAAGGGCAATCTTGTATCACCCAAAAATATACTTAGAGATAGTTTCTATTTAATGTGTTTTCATTTCTGGATACCCATTTGGGTCAAATAAAGGTTCCAACTCTCATAGTTTCACTATTAGTTTTTGGGTTAGAGTTTTTGAGCACCTTGGGATACGTTTCAAAGCAAAAAATGGGTTATTTTGTAATTGAGCCAAAATTATGATGAGTTTACTTTTAATTTAAAGCTCTCCAAAAAAATAATCAAGTCAAAAGGCTTTACAATTAGAAAATTATTGCAATTTTAAATTTCCTGGAGACCTCCTAAGAGTTCCTTAAAGTCAAATTTGAGGCACTAAATGGCCTTATACGGGCCCAAAAAATGGGGGACAATAAAACTGGTCTATAGGGCTATAAAGCACTTCAAGAGCTTTCTAGAAATGTAAACAGTTCATCAATCAGAGTCCCGGATCAAAAGTTATGCCTCTCGAAAGTTGGGCTATCATTTCTGGATTCTTCTAATTTTACATTGACTTCTTGTTGGCTCCTAATTTAACAGTTTCGAAAATAAACAAGAAACCAGACCAATACATCTAAGGTTAGAAAATTTCTATCATGGATGCACTTGACTACAGTCTTGGGCCAACTATAAGGATAAATCCTTCTTCTTTAGGCTCTGTTAGACCTAGGTGGGTGGACCTCAGGCTCTTTATATGGCACCACTGTAAAAGCATACAATTGAATTTGGAAAAATAGATAAAATCCCTTAATCTTCTATGTTTATGCAAGAATTAATGGATGAAATAGCTAATAATAGAGTACATGAACTTGATAAACCAAGTGAGGAAAAACTCTTTTAATTCTTAAACACAAAAGAAAAGATATTCAATTAGGATTTGTATCTCAGCATAACCGGGGTATGCAACAATAAAGAATATGTATCCTTCAAGCTGACCAGTTCCTTATCCATTGCGCATCAACTAAACATTCACATATAGATGGATACCTGAAATATACTCATACATTTAGACCTTTGATCTATCTGCTTGACTTGCAAATAGACATCAATCTTCATAAAAACTCTCATACTTATGATGATATCCTCCTAATGTAACCTGTAACCCTATTAGTATAAATAAGCACTTACATGGATTCTTTGTTCCAACAACAAATCTATTCAGATATACAACCTTAAGGGGTTGCAACTGGGTTCAAGACCTTAGTTCTTAAGCACAAAACATTGCAAGTAATAGAAGCAGGAGATGAGAATCAGAATGAAACTAAGAAGGTTAAACTCTTTGCATTAATTTCATTGAAAATAATACATCATCTGTAAATCAAAGTTCAGAAGAGAAACACCAAGAGACGACTGTATAATATGAAATGCTTCAAAAGAGATACATTATGCTATTCATAATAGGAAAATTACTGAGAAAATTGGTATCACAACTCTGAAAACTGGAGCCAGCCTTGTGGTCTCACAAGTCCTAAAAATTGGAACCATTACAATGAGCAGAAGAGGAAGATATATAGGAGAGAAGATCTTTCAGGAATTGTAATTTGGAATTGACATCTATCCCACTGAAAGAGTCTTCAATCTAAAGTTTCTGAAACTAAAATTCCCCATATATCTGCACTTGAAAACCATAAATGATGCCAAAATATCTGATATAATTCTATTTAAAAATATGCAAATATCTCATGGAGAAATATCAAGAAATCATCACAATCTATACCGAGGCTCCAAAAATCTAATTTCAACATTTCTCAATTACTTTGCCCTGAAAATCAACTTGTGTTGTTGCCAAAAACATAACCACTCCTAACTACATCAAAAAACATTTAATTCATCCTTACAATTACTGGAGAAGTCAAATCAGATGAAAATATCTCTATATTTGATTGCAATTTCATCTGCAATATTAAATTTGCACAATTCACTGTGAAGCCCTCGAAATTAGAAAACCTCTTGTAGCTACCACTAGCTGATACCTACTCAAAATTTGACTTCAAAAATGAAAAATTCACTCTTTTTTGGTTTTGATGGTATATTACACTATACATTTTGGACAAAAAATGCCCCCCTGAGACCATTCTGAAAAATAGGCCCTTGGACTGAACAAAGCCATTAAAAATGAAAAATTTAAAAAGTTATATAGTATGAACTATATAAAACTTTAAAAATGATTCAAAGCTTTCTTGTTAAAAATTTGAGTGCTGAAATCATTTTTTGAAATTTGATTTTATATTATATTTCATCTTCCCCGATCCACAACTCCTGCGAAGTGTCCATCCTCCACTGGTTGATATGCTCAAGTGGGGCCCACATAATTATGCATTTGAAATTCTTTGAAATCTGAAATCTTATCATTCATACATTTCGAAAACTTCAATTTTTTACACTCTCATAACATCTCCACACTAATCTTTGACTCCTACGACGAGCTCACAAATTCATCAATTCTCGTAGCATCGTAGACCATTGAAAATAACATCCCGACCCTACAAAAACTTCTCAAATTTACCATTTTTGCAATGTGTTACCTCTTACACCCGGATCTACCGATGTCACGACAATCAGATCTCATGACAATCAGAGCATCGTAACACCTCAAAATAATGCCTCGATCCTGTGACAGTCAGAGGATCGAGGCCCTTCATTTTTCAACCTATGATTATACAACACGACCAAAATATTCCACATCACCAAGGCCAGTCCCCCCGATCACGTGACCAGTCAAAACCTCGTTGACCACACAGCAAGGTGGGTACTTTCATACTTGCCTCCATGTCCCATGAAGTGTATGTCTCTAGACAGTTGACAAATGTGCCTTTGGGGTTATAAACTTAAATTTTACCAATACCTGTCCAATGTGGGATGATTAAAATATGAAATCACTCTACCCTACGATTTCTCCAAGTTGCGAGTGGCCTTCATGCCTGGATCCTATTCTGCTCCGGCTTTTCTGAGAGCCTAGTTTAAACAATGTGCTTCCTCACTTCAAAACATGAGGCTCCCATTTTTCCTTAACCTGCTAGCCTTTCCTCTTCAATGTGGGTGTAGGTTTAGATATTTTTCCACATGAATCTCATTTTAAAATGTTTCAAGCTGCTGAGTATTTTCATTCCAAAACGTGGACTGTGGCATCACTACTATTCTCTAAACTCTTAAGCGTGGAGACCTTTGTCCTTGGCCATGGGCTTTCCTTGCTGTAGCCTGCAACATTTAATAAATGTGAATGCCCCCACTCAGAATTTGTCCCTCCTTGCATGGGCTGTTACTAGTTGATACACCTCCCCAACATTGTTAGGAAACCTCAAAAATACATGCAGCTTCTACAGCATATGCTTTCCCAATGTGCCCCCTGCTGTGAGACCCATTGTCTTCTCTGTCTTTTGCTAATTGCTTTGCATAAATGGCATAAACCTTCCTTATTGTGTGAGGCCCCAATGCCATCCATTGTGGCTTCCAATATGACGTCTCCCCTGCTCGTGCAAGAAACACATTCCATACTACCAAAATGTTGACTGCCCCCTTTTTAAAATGTGGGTGGCCCTTGTTCTAACCTGGCACCCCAACAAAAATGTGGAGCTCTGACTTGAAGCCGCTGGTGCCTTCCTTGCTACTAGGAGTGGATGCCTTTCTTTAAGTCGACCTTCAAAATAGAGCCCTTCCCCTTTCCAATACACAGACCCTTGAGATTTGACCTCAAGCATTACTTCAAAGTGGACTGCCATTGATGCTACAATTCCATGGGGCAGTTTGTTTTCTTTTATAATCAATGGGAAATTAATTATGTACATGGTGTGGAAGTTCAATGAGCTATGAGCTTCCCTGCCCCTTCCTTTATATGAGGTGCCTTGGCTCGTTAAAACTAATCATATGCCATTTAGAGCATTCCCTTGGAGATGAATGTTGGCAGTAGGGAGTAACTATGACAAATTGAACTCCACACGTACCACTCACTTCATTTTTACCACACCTTGGAAATACACATCTAATTGAGCTTGGAGTATCCATAATATTGATCCTTGTAACCCTAAACAACATTTCTACATATTCATTGAATCTTGATTTAATGACAAAGATCATAGCACTTTTTTGATGGAATTAATCAGGCCCCAAAGCAGGTCCGGCTAATTTTTTTGTCATTTCTGAATAACTGATGTGCAAACTGATTCATTAACATCCTCAAACTGATTGGAATCAAACTTGATCACTGAATCATCACTAAAAAGTTATTTTGATCATTTCTGCACCATTGTGAAATTTCTGTTAGGAGGCTTGTTGCTTGGCTTTAAAAATTGACATAAACACCTGACAAAGCTCTAAAACTCTGGATATATTATCTCTCTAACATGTTCAATAAGTTTGCCAAATCTCGTCACATGACAACATTGGGGTCAAAAGATATCGACCTTTGAACATGCCTCCTTAAAATCACCTGCAAATGAATATGTTTGAAAGCTGGAAAGTGCAATTGGAAAAGGCTTTGAAAACTGGGCAAATGGACACACGAGGATTTGGAATCTGGGGCATTGGTACTTTGTCATGAGGAGAACATGATTCTACTATTTGGGCTCATGATGGATCCTAGGATGCATTGGGCGAAGGTGCAAAGAGGGCTACCTAGAATTGGAGGATAGTGAATATCAGTAAAATAATATTTTTAGCGAATGGAATGGCCCTGGTAAAGTGTGCAGACGGATTCATCAAGGCTTGAAAACTGACACACTTGTAGTATTTTTAGAGTAAAATATAGAGAAAAAAACCATTTGGTCCCACAAATCATAGGCTCAAAGATATAACATCCCGAAGAGGGCTCTTGATCAATTTGCACTTCTGAATACCAGTGAAACCTTAAAAAATGCAGATGGAATCACATTTGAAAATTGATCAAACGAATTCATCGTAAGCTCAAATATGGAGCATAGAAAGTCTCTGACCCCTAGAATATGATGTAAAAGGAATTTTCTTATTTGGTTCAATTGGTCAAAAGTTATAGCTTTTCAAATAGGGCTACCCAGGAATATGAATAATATATAGATTTGCAACAGAGGTAACTAACCAACTTTGAGGGATTCGAAACCTAGTCAAACCGATTCAAAATGACTTGAAACTTGTAACCTAGGTTCTTTGATATACATACTAAACATACTCAAAGTGGCGAGTCATGAAACATAACTGGGTGAAAGATATTCAAAGGCAAACTGGGCTTTCTGTCGCTGTTTGACACTTTGGCAGAAAATGCAAAATTGAAGACAACTTAAAATGGGACTTCACAGAATAGTTTGAAATGTTAGTTTATCATCATGGAACACATGGATAGGCTGAATGTAGGATGTTAGAAACATAAAACACCATTTAAGCATTGACTCAATAGCCAGGTATATAAGCATGAAAAGTGTTCATAGGGGCTCAAAGTGACTGAAAAATTTGGAATAGGCACTCAAAATGGGAAAGCAATTTTGAGCACCAACACTTCTAACGTGACTTATGGAACCTTCTATTTTGGTGATGGATGCCAACTGGCATATTCTAGAATGTATTCCTAACCCTATACCATTTGGGGTCTATTTAAGAACATTTCTGGCACTGTAAAGGTAGTTCTCTATGGAGTTTGAGAGAAGGTACTGTGAGGAGGATTTTTTTCTCCAAGATCTACTATTGTAAGCCCATAGGTCATGTCTTGGGTCTGTTTTCTTTGTACTGAATGTAGTAGCATATTTTCACTGATAATAATATTTTCCTTTTTCTATGTGTTCATTCTGGTCTTAGTTTGTGTCCCCATCAAAGTCATGCTACATTGTTGATGATCATGACTTTGATGAAAATAATGATGAAGTGGTATATGTTGCAATGAAGGATGAATCAGATGAGGATGAGGCAACTACACTTGTGACTTGTGTGAACAAGAATGACAAATGGATCATTGACAATGAATGCTCACACCACCTGACTGGAGACAAAAGTAAGTTCATTACCTTAACCTATTATGATGGAAATAGTGTAAGATTTGGTAATGATGCACCAAGTTTGATAAAAGGAAAATGGTTTATCAAGCTCACAGACAAGATTTCATGTAACAATGCTTATTATGTTGAAGGATTGAATTATAACTTGTTAAGTGTCTCACAACTGAATAAATTGTTCATACTGACTTATGTGGACCTATTGAAGTGCAAAGCTATAAAGGAGATAAGCATATAATGTTGTTTGTTGATGATTACTCTAGGATGATGCTAGTGATGTTTCTAAAACACAAATTATATTCTTTACAAATGTTTAAATGGTACTTGGAAAGAGTCAAAAAAGAAATAGGTAAGAGTTTGAAATTCTTGAGATCAGATAGAGGAGGTGAATTCAATTCACATGAGTTTGAGATGTTCTATAATGACGGAGGAATCAAGAGAAAGACATTTGCACCTAGGACCCCTCCACAAAATAGAATTTTTAAAAGAAGAAATAGGTCTATAATGGACTATGCTAAAACATTCATGATGGAGAAAAATGTTTCTCTAAAATACCGGAGAGAAGTTGTAAGTACTGCTGTATACACCTTGAACCGTGTACAAGTAAAGAAAGGTACTCACTCATAACCTTTTGAACTATGGTATGGTCATCCACCTAATGTGAAATATTTTAGGGTATTTGGAAGCAAATGCTATACTTTTAAAGATGTTAGGAGTGGAAATTTTGATGCAAAGAGTGAAGAAGGTATATTCCTTGGTTACTCCACAAGAAGTAAAGCTTACAAGTGTTTAAATACTACCACTAACAAAATTGTGGAAAGTGCAAATGTGAATTTTAATGAGTTTACTGAAGCACATGAACTAAACCTACAAAAGAACTAGAAAATTACAAGTCATTTGTATACTACTATGAAGGAATGCCTACTAAAGAAGATGCTACAAATCATGCAACAAACCAATAGCAAGTCTCAACAATTGTCGAGTCACATCTTGTAAATGCTGAGTTGCAGAATGAGAAAAATGCACAATCTAACTCTGAGATTAGAACACATGAAAGAGATGCTAAAACACCTGATAGAGATGTACACAATGACATTGAAGCTAAGAGACAAAATACAGCCATAAGAACTGAGCCTAGACTATCCAAATATGTCAAAAGACACCATCCTATAGATCAAATCATTGGAGACAAAGATGCAAGGCCAATGAAAAGAAATAGGTTGAGAAGTGAATCGTGCTTGTTAAGCAAGAAGGAACTTAAGACAATGAGAGATGCATTGGAAGATGATGATTGGTACAAGGCTATGGAAGAAGAAATTCAATAGATAGAAAAGAACAAGACTTGGAGTCTAGTTCCTCAACCAAAAGACAAGAATGTGATTGACACAAAATGAGAATTCAGAAACAAGTTAGATGAGAATGGTGAAGTGACAAGAAACAAAAAAAGACTAGTTAAGAATTTAGAAACAAGTAGAAACATAAGCAAGTAGAAACAAGTTAGATGAGAATGGTGAAGTGACAAGAAACAAAGAAAGACTATGGTGAAACATTTGCCCCTATTGCAAGAATGGAAGGAGTAAGAATTCTACTTGCTTATGTTGCATATAAAAGTTTCAAAGTTTATTAGATGTATGTTTAGTTTGTATTTCTAAATGGTATATTAGAAGAAGAAGTCTACATAGAACATTCAAAAGGTTTTGTTGATGAAAATAACAAGAACATGGTATGTAGACTGCACAAAGCCCTATATGGATTGAAACATGCACCAAGAGCATGGTATGAGAGACTTCATACTTATCTTGTTAAGATTGGATTTGAAAGGACAGATTATAACAAAAATTTGTACATGAAGATAGATAAAGAAAAAGGTATACTATTATCTAAAATATTTGATGATGACATAATATATGGAGGACAAGATGCTTTGTGTAAAGATTTCGAAAATCAAATGAAGCAAGAGTTTGAAGTGTCAATGTTTGGTGAGATCAAATTATTTGTGGGATTACAAGTCTAACAAATAAAATATGGTGTATATATCACTTAGCCAAAATATGTCAAGGAGATATTGAAGACATTTGGACTTGAGGATTCAAAACTAGTAAGTACACCTATGGTAACAACACTCAAGTTATCAAAGAATGATGATACATATGAGGTCAATCAAACATTATACAGATCCATGATTGGAAAATTGCAATATGTAGTACACAATAGACTTGATATTGCATTAGCTATGGGGATAGTTGCTAGATTCTCTATGAACCCTAAAGAGAATCACCTGATGGCCATGAAAAGGATGATGAGATACTTGAAAGTAACATAAGAGTAATTTTTGAACTGAAAGCCTACATTGATGTTGATTGGGCTAGAAATATTGAAGATAGAAAGAGCACCAATGGAGGAGCATTCTTCTTAGGCAAAAGACTTTTTTCATGGACTAGCAAGAAGTAGAGTTGTACTTTCCAATCTACTACTGAAGCAGAGTATGTTGTTGCTACTATTAATTGCACAAATATTGTATGGATCAAACAGTTACTAAAGGGAATGAAGGAAGAAATTATAGAACCAGTGACACTTTATTGTGATAATACAAGTGCTATAAATATATCAAAGAATCTTGTCATGCATACAAAGACAAAACACATTGAAATAAAGTATCATTATGTAAGGGAGTTGGTTCAAAACAAAGAGGTGAAGATGGAATATATCAACACAAAGGAGATAATTGCTAATATCTTCACCAAAGCATTACCAAAGGATTCTTATGAGCATTTGAGAGGTAAACTAGGGGTGATAGCCCTATCAAAGGCTATGTAAAAGATAGAGGGAGTACAAAGCATGAAACAAGCTGATATTCATTTCATACAAATTGATGCAGTGGATCTTACTTTAGGAAATTGCCTAAAATAATCATAGAATTGGAATTTCAAATCAGTCACAAGCAAGGTGACAAAGGGAGAAAATTGAAGAGTTTGCAAAAGCCTATGTCTACATATATCAAAGATTCGAAATATCAAGTATATGTCTTTGGCATTATTGTCAAAGAGGGAGATATTCATTAAATTGATCAAGTGCAAGGAGGAAAGTAGTACATTAGATGATCAATTTGGTAAGAATGAAAGAGGGAGAAAATATAAAGAACTTAGAGGAAGGAACAAAATAAAAGAGGGAGATATTCTGATGATTCATGACAGAGGAGAATCAGAATAGAAGGAACTTAGAGGGAGTTATATTTTGTAACCTAATCAGAAGAGGGAGTTGCCGATAGAGGGAGACGTTTTATTCACAAACTTTCTTTTTGGTATTGCCATACTATTTTGATCTAGTTAGTTTGATGGAACAAGATGTTTATCATTTGATTGGTTGATCAGTTTTGTTTTCCATCAATGCCAAAGATGGAGATTGTTGATATATGATTAAAAATATCATTTGAGCAGAAAGATTGGTGAAGAAGTGTTTCAATCACTATTTTGTCTTTAATGTCAAGCTTGGTACATGTTGGTAAGACATGCTTATATGTTTCAAGCACTGTCACTTAGTTGATTGATGAGGAGGATTTGATCAGCAAGATGTAGCAAAAGTACCTAGAGGAAAAGTTGAGTTAAGATTATGGCCTAGAGGAAAGGTTGAGTTATTATTATGTATTGAAGTGAAAGAATTAGTTAAGGTAGTGATAACATAATGTATTGATGATCTACTTGAGGTTACAAAATGATTGGCTACACTTAGAAAGTTCAGAAGAATAAGGTTGAACAAAGTTCATTTGCCAAGCTTGACCAAGTTGATAGAAGGTGCTGAGCAAAGTTAGTGCAAGCCGAGCAAAAAGTTAGTTGGAGCTAAGTGAAAGTAATTTCTAATGGATGCCAAGAAAGTTATTAGATGTCAAACAAGATAGTAGATGAGTGATTTTTAGTTGATGTTGAGCACCAGTAAAATCTAGTTAATGCTGAGTGATTTTATAATAGATGCCAAGTAACACAGTATGTGCTGAGCATTAGTAAATTGATAATGCTAAGCTGCTGTATTATGAAAAAGATCAAAGATTTTCTAATTAAAAATTTGACAAGTTTGTTTTCTTGGAACTTGTGAATCAAGAGGAAGATAAGATTGATGAGTTGGAGGCACATAATATTATGTAAACCTTTTTGGAAGAAAATTCAAATGGATTATAGGAGAAGTTTCTAGAAAAGATAAGATATGGGGTAGATACATTGTATCCTACCTAATCCATTGAAAACCCTAATTTTGGTGATGGATAATGAGAAAGAAAAGAGTTCTAATTTCCTATATGTAGGGTTGTCTGGTCATGAAGAAATGAGGTTAGAGGGTTTTGGATGTGAAAATATGACAAGGAGAAGGAAGAGGGTTTGCTTCATCAAGTGACCCAAGAGAAGAAGTCTCCAATGGCGAACTAAGCCAGAAGGATTAAAGAGGATGAAAGCTTGAAGGGTGAACAAGTTGTTAGAGATACAAAGATTGGAAGCCAAGTAGAGTTGAGGACTAAATAGTGATTTGTAATATGCAATTAAGGTTGTAAGTTATATCAGATCAAAGCTCTACTATTACTTTCTAACAATTGTATCAACATAGGGTAAATCCTTTGGAGAAAGGTTGACTTAACAGTCATTGGGAAATCCTTTAACAATGTGGCATTCCAAGTGGATGGCCTAAAGTCTTCTAACAAGGCTCACTTTTAACAAGGTGATTGAAATCTCTTAATTGGGTCACATTTTGTAGTGTGTGTTGTAACCTTTAATAGGGTTGGCCTTTAACAGGGCATCACTTTAGAAGGGTGAAAAAGGAGTAGCATGTTACTGGTGTTTTTTCCCAAATTAGGTTTCTATGTTAAATCACTGTGTCAAATGTGCTGACAGATATGTTGTGTTTTATACTTTACATTTTTGGATGTTGATTTGATACTAACATATCAGTTTGAAGTAACACACAATGAAAGCATGCATGGTTAATAATATTTTATGGATTCACTGAATTGTGAAAAGTTTAATTTTTACATCTAGACCTTGAATAACTGATTCACCCCCACTCTCAGTTATTCTAAAAGATTTTCCAACAATCTTTTCCTTCCTGCTGTCATAATTTTTTCCATTGAATTTTAGACTATCTTTCCTAAACATGTTTGCCATGGATCTCCCAAAGATGTTAAACTTTATCTTCAAGGACTTGATGCTTTGATACTAATTGTTAGAAACAATAGTCCATTGAGATAACTTGGGGGTGAATCAATTATTTGATAATTAAAATATTTATCTTCTTTAAACAAACTTAACCATTCAATAAAAGTAAACAACAACCTTAATAACATTCACATAGACAATTATACCAGATATGTTCACTAGGGAAACCCTCTATCAGAGGGAAAACCCCAGTGGGAATGATGCCTACAAGATGATGTAATAATATAAATATTCCTTGTTAGAGGATGGACCATGTTAGGAGTCTTTTACAAAATTTAGCCATAGAGCCCCTATTAGGAGACTTTGAATCCTTGTTAGGAGATTCCAACCGTATTAGGAGTTGTACTACAATGTATGTAAGATGAGCCCATTTTCGAAACATGTAATTTCAATTACAAGAAGAGCTCACTACTCAAACAAGTAATTTAGTATTATCTTCCTCTTTTATCTGTCTTATTAACAAGACCAATCACTATTAGACCTTGTAGACTAAGTCACAAATCTTAGATCCAAATACCAAACCTCAGATCACTTAGCAAAACCTCGACAATGAAGTTTCCTTCACTTCCACACTACTCTTCTTAGCTTCACATTCCATACTCTTTGCTACTTATTATTAATATATTTCATGTCATACTCGATAAAGGAAAATGTCCTTCCTTTATACCAAGTCCTCAAAATAATTCCCTAAGTCAACTGCTAGATCTTCTCAATTAATTATTATAGGACCATATTAAGAACACGTTACACTTAGTGATAACATAAATCTTTCACCTTGCAACTTAAATAAATTTTTGTACACACAATATTATAATGAGAAAGATTAGTCATGTCATCATCAATATGTATTCTTAATGTCCTTAACCTCAATTCTTAGAATATTAATTTTGCTAAGAGTTATAGTAAGTTTACTAGAACATGCCTTTGTAAACTCTATCTTAGAATAGACATCACCAAAACTTACATAACTTATTTTAGACTTATCCTTTCTTCTTTGAATGTTAATTGCATATACCAAATACTCAGAAGTATCTCCCATAACCTTGAGTAGTTATAATACATAGCTAGTTGTCCGTACCAACTTGGTCTTTCCACTATTCTTCTATTAGATACCATAGAAAACTCCTATGTTGACATCAATGACAAACTCGGTCATGAATGTAAGATATCATCATAGTAACATATCTACAATATTGCCCCATAGGAATATCATCAAACTTCATGCTTCTAACCAATCTTCTAACAAGCCCTTGGTTCAAATGCTTCCATACAAGTTACATTAGTTTTAACCATGGAATATATGTCATCTTTGTATTTCTCAACTAATAATGGAGGAATATTTTTACCTTTGTTTCATTTGACATTGTGAGATTTTCATCATTATGGTTATACCTATAGACATTCTATCTTATGAATGCTTTCTATATTATCGAGTTAGTAAATCTATGGTACATCTCTTTTAATTCCACTCATAGTTAGGCATTTCAAGGAATCTTCTTATTACTTGAAAGAATACGTGTGTAATCAATGACTCAAATCTGAATACACCATTCTTGATCTTCTTGATTCTTTCTATATTATCAAGTATTTGTTCCTTCAAAATTTTACACATATTGAATTTTCTTTCTCAATAGTCATTAGATAGGTTATATAGATCAATCTAGCAGGTACAAATTTCAACCTTGAATTGTAGTTCATTTTGTATCCAATATCTTTTCTTATCAATCTGAAATCAGTTTCCTTGATCATGTCTACTTTCATGTTTCTACCATCACATAGTATTTTCAAATTATTTTTGACCAACTTCTTGACATTTTTGACATTAATAGGATTACTACCTTTATTACTTAGTCCAATGAGTCTATAAATCATATCATTTTCTTTCATGATAGTTATGTCACTGACCCAAAACATATCCTCATTAATGTAGCTCAGAGTGATCATTGTCCACTCATGGTTGTCAAGCTCCATATAAAATATGTGCTTCATAATGTTTAGGTCTTTCAAATGCTCAAAATATTGTTTAAATAATAGTTCTTGTTGCAAACCAAGTCCATATCATTATGAATGTTATTATCACCTATACTCTCAAACTTACAATGAATATATGCTCAAATATACTCTTTATGTAAAATATCGTTAGATACTTGTGAAAAGACTACTAATTTGTCATCCTCTATTGAAATGTAGAGATATTTCTTAAACTTATAGTTAGGTTTCTGAATTACATCACATACAATTGGTGTTGCCATTTCTTTTAGATTCAAACTTCAAATTATGATTTATACAAGTGATAAATACCTCAAATTCATAAAACTAGGGCTTGCTAAATTCACTTCTTAAAATGTTTCAATTTTTCCTTTTTATTAGCTTCAAGCACTCTAATTCTTGCACAATCAAATAGTGCTCAAAAACTTGATTACATCATTTAAATCACATCCAATTCAATTCTGTATTAATTGTGCAAGTACATAGTCAACAAAAAGCTATTTCAATTTACCAATGAACTTCTTTTGCTTTGTCCACTCACATGTGAGCTCCAAATCATATGTGCACTTAACCATAGCTTTGTTACATCCTCCTCTACCTAATACTAAATGCTCAAGTCTTAGTTCTTATCCTAAATTTTTCTACACTAATATGATGCTAATTCAATCAAGTTAATTGATGAAATGATTTACTTAATCAAACTATGATTGGTTGGAGACTATATCTAACTTTAATCTATTCTTAGATACTTCACTTGACTGACTTTCCAACACAACATATGAACTTTCTAGTTCCTTAGATTTAACAAATGATTCATCAAGGTTTTCTACAAGATCTTTCATGTCTTCTCTTTGATTGTTACTATTATTCTCTTTCCTTTTATTGTTCATATTCCTTCAAGGATTTTGGTTTCTCTTGTTGTTCCTCATGTTGTTCATCCTACAATATCTTGTTGTGTGTCCCATGTTATTACAAATGTGACAAACTATAACATTATTTCCATATCTAGGTCCCAACTGACTAATTTGTGCTTTGCAATCTATATCAATATGTCCAAAGTTGTTGCACTTATAACACATCATACCATTCGTTATAACACTGGTTCCTCCAAAAGGTCTATTTACTATAGGATGAGTACTTCTAAACATTCTATTATTATTATTACTATTATCAAATTTAGGCTTCCTATAATTCACTTCTCTATATGATAATCATAACAATAACCAGAAATAGGTTTAAATGTTGTACGTGTACAATCCATTTTCATACGACCAAATTCATTTCCTAAATAAAATTTACTTTTAAATTCATTCCTCACTTCTTTAGGTTATTTGGCTTTCTTAGGATGCTTAGGTACACTAATTTTCTTAAGTTGATTAACTTGCTCAAATTTCTTAGGAACATCTTTAGATTGACTTGACTCACTCTTGTTTAGATTATCTTCCTTATGTTTAGTCTATTGAACCACAAGATTTGGTTCTTTACTAGTTTATACTTCTTATCTAACTATTCTTTAAGATATCCAAGACTAGTCTTATCATAAGAAGGTCTGTATATAAAGATCTATTCATCAAGTTTTTCACTTTTGTAATACAACTTCTCAAGATGTAGCTTAGACTGAGTTAATTCTCCTTTCACAATTGTATTGTAATTCTCAAGTTTTGCATACTACAAATTTTTAGACTCAAGCTCCAATATCACTTTGGTAAGGTTGAACCTCATATCTACATTCTTATATTTCAAATCTGACCCAATCTTAATGTTACCATACTTTAAGCTCAACTTTAGATTAGTAATATTTAGTTCATGGTTCAAGATCTCATTTTCTTTCTTCAATAAAAAAACTTCATCATTATCCTTGATATGTCTTTAGGCTCTTTCTTGGACTTAAGATAATCTATCTTATCTCTAAACTTCTCAATGTAATCTTTTGCTTCTTTATACTTATCTTTCAAAGTATATATTTCTTCAATATGAATATCAATATTCTCAAGAGCTTCTTCCAAGTTCTTTTGTAATTGTTCCATATCCATAATGATCTTATTCAAATAGTTAGGCCTTCTTTAAGTAACTATTCTCTGATACCAATTGTTAGAAATAGGAAATACTAGGGGGTGGCTAGGTGAATCAATATTTCACAAATTTTTCCCCAAAACTAGATATCTTTAACACAATTATAACTTGGATATGAAAGAAATCTAATTAATCTAAATAGTAAACACAACCATAAATCAATGCAACACATAATGCCATATTTTATTAACTAGGAAAACCCTGGACAAGGGAAAATCGTGGTGGTGATGGTTCCCACAAAATGATCCACTAATCAAAAGTATCTTGTCAAATATATTGACCTTGTAAGGAGTCTATTATATTCATATAGTGTCTTGGTCCTTGTTAGAGAACTAGGCCTTGTTTGAAGCCTCAATACTGTTAGGATTTGTTATTTAAATATACAAAGTATGCAAGATGATCCCACTACCCAAACATGCAATATAAAATACTTTTTTCCTAATAAAAGAGATATATACAAAAATCTCTTCACTAGGGCTGATATCTTCAATATCTAATTTGGCCTTTCACTGCTCTTCACAAAAATTTATCACAATTCTCATTGCTATGATCTTACATAAATGTTCACATCATAAAGATAATATCAAACATACATCAAAGTTTTCACTTCTTCATATTCAAAATATTTTTCTTTATACCTTATTTCTTTAACTATCGACCTTCATCACTTTACATGCTTGCCAAAATACAAAATTGGTCCTTTCTCACTTAGGGTTAACATCTAGGATGTCATCCCTACTTAGTTAAGTAATTTTTTGAAAAAAATATAACTTTTGAATATAAAATATTCAATTACATATCATTTACCCTATTCTATCAGTTCAACACTCTGACTGTAAAACTAAAATATTTTTGTTTTAACTGTCTTGTGCTTATGCACACATCATCCTAACATAATATACATCCTCTAAGTAAGTGCACACATGGCATAAATTCCTTTGTGAACTATATTTACTGAAAAGATAGACAAGCTCTGTGATATTTAGACAATTTTCCAAGTCTTTAACTCAAAACTTCATCTCCAAAATTTGTTGACTTAATCTTGAATTTATGTTTCCATAAATGACACCATCAAATCTTGTAACCTAGCCAAATTCCTAACAACCTTCTTGCTAATAGTGCTTCAAGATTATTAAGACTATCTATGTACTTACTCTTTTCCTTTATTTTAGGTCCATCAAGGGTTGGTTGAGACTTGAAAGCACATTCAATGCTAGAAGGTATAAAGTTATCAAAATTTGACAATTCAAATGTAGTGAGTCTACCAATTAGACTATCCAAGGTTAGATCATTACTAGGTGCAAATATCAGTTCTTGAATAATAGATACTCTAATTGCATATATAGGAAGTAAATTTCTTGATATGTTTCTTTGTTGAATACAATTGTTCAATCGTGTGTTGTCTTTAATGTTACACAAATGTCATATCAGTCATTAGATAGAGTCTACCGAGCTTAGTTGGTTAGCAAGGAAAAAGACAAAGTCCACTAAGCTTAGAAGGTTAGCAAAGAAGGTTTACAATGTCTACCAAGCATTCTTAGACTTTACCTTGTGCAGACAGTTATTACCAAGCTTTCAAGGTTAGTAAAGAAAATTCAATTGTTACTGAGCTCACTTGGTCATCAAAAGAAAATAGTGCAAAAAATAGTTCTTACCGAGCTCTCATGGTTAGTGAAGGAAATTCAATTCTTACCGAGCTCACTTGGTAGCCAAAGGATTTTGCAAATTTTGCAAAATTAACCGAGTCGAGATGGTTAACTCAAGAAATTTTTTATGGAAGTAGTGCTTACCGAGCAGGGTTGGCCAATGAAGGATTTCATTATTTTGTGGAATAAAGTTTATTTTTTTAATGTAATATTTGTAGCTGATTGATGTATGGTTTATTGGTAAATGTAAGGTGTGAATGAGCCGACTTGATAATCTAAATGGTATATATAAGAGGTCAAGTTGCAAATTTTAAACTGTGTGATGGATTTGATGTGATATGAATGTGAAGGAGGACTGATTATTGTGAGAGCAAATTTTGAAGGATGATTAGAGATCATTGAGGAGTAGCAAAGCTATATTTGATCGAAGAGGATCTAATGGTGCAGAATAGAGATCTGTAATCAGAAAATTCAGTTGCATCATATTCAGGTCAATTCATTGTTACTTTCTAACCATTGTAGTAGTGATTTCAAAATCTCTTAATAGAGTTGGTTTAACAACCATTTTGTAAATCCTCTAACAAGGTGACAGTTTAGTTGAATTGTTCCAAAGACCTCTAGCAAGGTCACTCCTAATAAGGTGATTAAATCCTCTAATAGGGTCACACCTAACAGTGTGTATTGTAACCTTTAACAGGGTTGGCTCCTAATAGGGCTCACTTCAGAAGAGTGAAAATTGGTAGCTAGTTACTTGGTGGTTTTTCTCATATTGGGTTTCCATGTTAAATCTGGTGTCTCTTGTGTTCATTATATTTACTTTTGCATGCATGCTAATAATTATGAATTCTTAAAGATCAGTAACAAGTTAATCTACTGAGTTACAACATTTTTGTGATGTGTTTACCAAGTGACAATAGTAACTAGTTATTTAATATATCTAAGGGATCGTGGTAACTGATTCGCCCCCCCCCATTACTTCATCTATAATTCCAACATTCTTATCACAATCTCATTAGATATGATTCCACCATCTCCTCTAATAACATTCACAACATCTTTGATTCATTCATAATATTGTACAACAGTTTCACCTTCTTTCATTCCCATGTCATCAAAATTGTCTCTAAAGATTTCTACATTAGCTCTCAACACAATTTTGTTGCCTCCATAGATTCGAGCCAACTTTTCTCACATACACTTTTTAGTAGTGCATTCCTTCACATTATTAAACTCAACATAGATTAGGAAAGATGTCAGATCTATCATCATTTGATTATTCTCTTGCTTCTTTTTCATTTTTTCAGTAGTCATGGGTCTAGGCACTTTATTATATTCATTGTCCAAGTAGTATAATGTTGAATCTCCAACTCTAGATAGATGCAATCTCTTTATTCTTTTCCATGCTTGGAAGTTCTCTTTTTTTAGCTTAGGTACCTCTCTCTTGTACATCTTGATCTTTATCTTTAAGTCCCTTCAAACATTCCTTGCAAGCACTAAAGCTCTAATACAATTGTTAGAATATTTAGAATAAAAAAGTGAAGGGGGTGTGAATCAATTATCCTCAAGGCCAAATGTATCAATTCAACTTTTACTAACTTCACACAAATTATTCAAACTCATATAATAACCACTTAGTTCATAAATAAACTTATCAAAAACTTTATTTATGCATTCATCATTAACTTTTTATTTATTACATGTTGGCTAACATGTATAGACACTAGTAAATAGCATACAAGATGTAAATAAAATTCACACAATTGTGACACTAGGATTTAATGTGGAAACTCAATTTGGGAAAATCCACCTAGTAAAAGATTGAATCTATTAAATGTTACAGAACACATTGCTAGGTGTGACCCTTTTAAAGGATTTAATCACCTTGTTAGGAGTGACCTTGTTAGAGGACTTTGGATGATTCCATTAAAATGTCACCTTGATTAAAGGATTTATAAATGACTATTAAGTCAACCTTGATTAAAGGATTTTAACTGCTATAATGATTATAAAGTAACAACTAGGTTTGATCTATTAAGATAAAGCTCAGTTTGTAATTTTAGATCTCCATTTGACTCATTTTGTGGCACATTGACTGGACTGCATTATAATATCTATCTCTAATCTTCTTGGTAACCCTTCAAGAAATCACACTTCACCAATATTTTCACTTTTCCTCTGCTACTTTGTTCCTCAAAGATTCTCCATAAAATTGACAATCAACCAAGGAATGAACCTCAGAAAATATCTTTTATGCCTACTTAAATAGGTAGATATGATATTTACCACTTAAACATCATTGTAGATCATAGGGTTTGATTAGATTCAATGAATCTATCCATTGTTTTTTTATTTCTTCTCCTTTGTTGACACTTTTAGAATATTCACTTTAAAATCCTTGCCTTTGATCGCTTAACAAAATCAATTCTTGCATCAACTACACTAGTGCATAAATCCTTATCATCCACACATTTTTTCCAATCTAAAAATTCAACCATGTCAACCTAAAAAATTGATTCTTCACAAACTGTCAAAATGCTAGCATTTGGTCATCACTATGTTCTTTTGGTCAATCAACACTGAATCGCTTGATCTTCACTATGCTTGGTTACTACTACATTTTCTTCATTATCTTTCTTGGACATAACTAGTTGCACTTGGCTAATACTATTTGCTTGGCTATCTCTTAAGCTCCTTAATCTTCTACTTCATTAGCCTAGTAAAAGTGTCACTTGGTAATTCTATGCCTCTTAACTTGTTTCAACTCTACTCTTCTATACTTTAACTCAAATGTCTTCTTCACTTCATGTGATGATTGAAAAACACATTATCTATTCAAAGACTAACTGATCAAGTTCCCATTGTAAATCGAACATACTTAATTTCTCTTCACTCATCATCAAATCCTCTTCATCAATAAATAGATATGGCACTCTACACTATTAATAAATGTCTTGCTAGTAAGGTTTGACATCAATGAAATTGTAAAAATTGTTCTAATTGTAGTTTCCAACTATATATATCATCCAATTAGATACATATACACTATTAATATATACAAATCCAATTGTGACAATACTTTAATATGATTCACACATATCTATATGAATACATAGATGTACTCTTATGCTTATGTGTATTGAAATTGAATTATCTATGAACCAATGATTACTTGGTTTAGATAGAGTTGAGGTGAACAAGTTTAAGGTTAGGATAATCTCACTAATCTTTAGGCCACTGATACCTTTGTTTTCTAGTTCATCGGCCTCTATCTATTTCTTTGTATATGTGTTTAATATTTATATCTGAACATAATTTTAGTTGCTCAATATTCTTTCTGGTATTGAATTTAATTTTCTATTTTCTATTTTTCTCCACATCTTAAATCATTGATGGTGATACATGAATCCCCTTCTATTTTCAATGTTTTAATGCTTGAATCTTTGCATAATTTTAATCCTTCTACCATATCATTTGTTTCTGCTATGTTATTAGTGGTTTTTTGAATAGGTTTTGCTAGCTTTGATATAATTTTTCCTTCGCATGTGTTTGTTATACATCCAATTTTGGCATCTAGAGGATTTCACCTAGATTCCCCATCAAGGTGTTACAAGTTAGGGTTGCTAGTGCACCAAAATATCAACCTGCCAATGCCATATAGAACCACTTGAATTATAGAACACAAGAGGTGGTTAAGTAATGTTACAAATACTGAAGGGGAATATTGGAAGTTAGTCCAAATATCTCCCCTTAGTATATTTGAGCAGATTTGAACCTATGACCAAGCTCTAATACCACTTGTTACAAGCTAGGGTTATCATTGCATTGAAAGGTCAACCATATTTAGGAGGTTCCCATTCTCAATTTACTTTGCTTTCTTTACTTTTATTTCCTCCTTTATGATGCTGAGGCTAGATTGTTAATCCAACCCATTTTTCTCTAATCAATACATCCCATTGCATAAATATTCATTCAATATTATTGGCATCTCTAAGCCTATTATTTAGAGTTTCTACAAATCTTACTTCTAATTTTTTAGTTAGAGAGTGATTTTTCATACTTTTCTCTTATAATATCCTTTTGTTTGTTCTTTCCATATTTCCTAGACAATTGAGGCTATTATTATCGACAAATATTTGTATAGGCTCTTATGCATTCTTTTGGATTGTATTTGAGAGAATATACTATCTTTTTATAATGTGTTAAGAACCATCTTAGTTTCAAGAAAACATCATAGTAACATTATTTGGTATAAGGTAAATTGAGTAAGATGTGATCTATTTATCCCTCCTCTTTCTTACACAAATAACATCTTGAAGGTCCTTCGTATCCTATTCTTTAAATTATTCATCTATTTGAATATATTTTTGGAGAGATGCCCAAAGAAAGATATCAACCTTGAGTATGCATGCTTTATTTTAGCATAGAGTGAGAGGGATATATGGGTAGTAAATCATGTGTTTCCACAATTTGATTGTGTCTTTCTTTAAATCTATATTTACCATCTTTGAAACCTACCCAAATGATTTTATTCTTATAATGATTTAGAATAATTGAGGGGTGTGGGGATGGTGAAATAGTTATCCTTAGGTCTAGATATCAATTCAACTGTTAACAACTTCAAACAGATTTATCAATCTCAAATACCCAGATGGTCTCTATAGCATATGATCAACATTTTAACATTTCATGCAATATCTTAACTCTCTATCTCTATATGTATCAACTGCCAGTAAATAAACTATTATAAAATATAACATGCATAAAAATAACATCCACATGTGAAAATAATACTTTGACACCAAGTAACATGGCACAAATGTTTCACTCTTCGTAAATGAGCTCAGTTAAGAGCCAAGTCTATTAAAGGTTATACAAGATATTATTAAAAGTGACCATATTAAAGGATTTAATCACTCTATTAGGAGTAGAATTGTTAGAGGAGTTTATAACATTCCATTAGAATGCCACTTTGATTAAAGGATTTACAAAATGACTATTATGTCAACCTTAATTAAAGGATTTTGACTAATATAATGGTTAGAATGTAATAGTAGGTTTGATCTATAAATTAGAACACATTTTGCAAATTTAGATCTTAATTTTCTCATCTATTTTTTCATTGAATATCCTTCATTGATATCTTCATCATTGATCTGCTTGGCATCTCCTCAAGCAATCATTCTTCACAAAATCTTCATACTTCACCTTTTTTGGTTTGTTGTTCACAACTTCTCCTTAAGATCACCAATCAACTACAAACCAGACTTAAAATTCAATCCTTATGCCTCCTTAAATAGATAATTTTAATCTTTTTTTTGCTTAAACATCACCATTAATTATCTTAAGATTAGGTTAGATTCATTCAATCCTTCCATCTTTTTGTTCTCGTTCTTCTTCTAGAAACTTTTGATACAATCCTTTTCTTTGACCACTTTGCAAAATCTTCTTGTGTATTAAATACTCTAGCTCATCCATCCTTATCTTCCATAAATTTTGTCCAATTCTAAGTTCTAGCTGTGTTAACCTCAAAATCAAATCTTTCTCAAACTTTAACTTTCATTGTCACATTGTAATCAATGTGTTCTTTAGCTCAATCATTACTTTGTAACTTGACATACACTACACTGTCTTACTCAACATCAATATGATTGCTTGATCATTGCTATGCTTAGTCGGTACTGACACTTCTTCATACACTTTTTCGATAATAACTAGTACTTCAACTTGAATTATTTTGTTAGATTTCTACTTAAGCTCCTTAATCTTCTACTTCGATTCCTACCTTGACCAAGCAATATAGATACTTGGTCAAGATTATCCTTATGACTTTTTGTAACTTTGATATTCATCCATCTATCTTCTTTACTTTAGTTATTGATTGAACAACACATTATCTTGTCAAGGACTAACTTATCAAGTTCTCATTGTATTTTCATGGTATTTAACACATCTCAACTCAACCTTTCACTAGGTCATCTCATGATCTCTTATTTTCAAATTCTCTTCATTAATTAAATGATATGACACTCTACACTATTAGTAAGTATCTATCTAGTAGGTTTGATGCTCTATCTTACCAATAGGTTTGACATCAATGAAAACATAACAATTTCTCCGATTGTAGTTTACAACAATCTCCCTCTTTGACATTGATAGAAATACCACTCATAACACACCAATCATACTTCACTAGTTACCATTTAATAAAAAAGCTTCAATACTATACTGTGATATCCCTTTATGTTTGTGTTCTCTCTTTATTAATTTCATCCTAATTCTCATCCATGCAATCTTAGGATGCTCCCTCTATTAGTTTAGTACATACTCTTCCTTTGTAGCAACACATGTTTCCCTCTTTGTATCTATCCTTTTATAGCAAGTCAATGTCACACTCTCCCTCTTTCTCTAATTAATGTTGTATGATAACTTAATCATGCTAATCTCTCCCTCTTTGACAATAATTCCAAAGACATACCATACACATGCATTTTCATTTCACTACTCTAACTGATAAAGCAATGTGATCTCAACATTAAATTCTTATAGCTTCATCTACTCATAGTTAAATGTATTTCTTTTCTCTTTTCACAACTTTAGGAAACTCCCAAAGTGTGGCATCCTACATCAATGTTTATGATATTTTGACTAAAATATTTGATGCAATGCAACATCTATGCTTAGTTTGATTTAGTTAGGGGAATGACCCCCAACTTACCTCTTAGATACTCTTACACATCCTTAGGTAGTGCCTTTGTGAATATGTTAGCTACCAGTTTGTTTGTGCTCACATATTCCAATCTCACTTCTTTGTCTTATACCATCTCTCTCAAGTAATGATACTTGATCTTAATATGCTTATTCTTTGAATGTGTCACATGATTCTTTGATATGTTTATTGCACTTGTGTTGTGATAGCCCTTATTTTCCCCCACTTTAAATTTTGCAAAAATGGTGAAAATGTTCTAAAAAGAGTATTGTGATGTTACGGTTTATGTTTATGTTTTCATCTTTAGAGGATAGCCCTAACATGGTTTTTTCCCTAGTCCAATTATTTTTCATTTGCCCCAAGTGTGAAATCTGGTGCCCTAGGGTTTTGATTCCATTCTATATTACAAGAAATTTTCATAAAAATTATAGTCTAAGCCCAAACCCTAGGTTTTATAGCCGAGTAGGTTTTTACTTATCTTTTACATTTTCTTCTACAATGTTACAATGAAGGGTTTAGCAGAGGATCATGTTGAAGTGTTTTCAACTTCCTGATCTTAAGATAAATGATGTGCCATAAAATCATAGATGTGAAAGCTAAGATCCTCGATCTTACAATTCTCTTTGTATTGTATGATAGTATGTTGGGTTGAATAGTTTCCATTTCATCTTCTATGATGCTACAACAAGGAAGTTGAGTGGGACATCAAAGACTGAGAAAGAAGGTGTTACGATATTACAAAGCTATGTGTATTGTAGGATCATGAAGGAAATATTAGTATGCTGCGATGCTACAAGATACCTATGATCATAAGATTGTAAGGTGATAAAATAAAAGAAAATGTAATAGTACACTATTAGATAGGTGATAGGTGTCCATATTTGATTGATTAAATTATGAAGCATACACTAGGTGGATGCTTAGTTGGATTAGTGGGACCAAAAAAGATATTTTGCATGGTATATGGCGATCTCTGATTTTATGATAGATAGTTTATAATAAGATCTTAGGGTAATGGATAATGTGCCCCTATTTTACAAGTAAGTTGCGATCATAAGATTGTAAATGAAAAAGGTGAGACCTACAATGCTACAATAGAGAGGGTTAACAACTTCTCATAGTATCATCAGAATTTGAAGGGTAACCAAAGATGTTACAAACTAAAAAAGATGTCATGATTGTAAGATCATAAGGTGAAATAGGCTAAGGTAAAATTCTATGCCATTTCATCATAAGCTATCTGCTGTAAGGTCATAGAGGAAGAAAAAATCAACACCAACGCCATGATAACTAATGAATCATAAGATTGTAAGAGGTTTTTACTGGCTTTTGACTATTTGATAAGGAATTCAAAAGGGTTTTGTAACATCAAGAAACTGTTTCATCAGCCATAAGATATTATGAAGAGTCATTTCCTTCAGCAATGATCATAAAATTGTAGACCCTATTTTAACATAAAACATGCTAGTCACTTTTCTAAGCTAGAAATGGCAATAAGCTTCTCAACCAATAAGATTTGAATATAGTACAAAAAGTGCATTGTTGGATAACAATGGCGATGCTCCCCTGAGGTGACAAAATCAAATGATCTTATGTTTCAAGCATGTAAAAAATCAATGCAAAGTGAATGTTGATAGTATACATTGACTTATAAAGGCTTTCATATTTACTAGTTACAGTTCACCATTTATAGAGAAAGAGAATTTGAGAAGTTGCAGAGCTTTCAATGTATATAGACTATTGTTTTTAGAGTTTGAGATTGAATTCCATAATGTGTTTTTCCATCATATTATCAAGATGTTTGATAAAGAGGTTGAAGAGATTCATGCATTAGATATGGAAGCTACAGAGACTTCAACTTCTAAAGGAAGAAAAAAACACAAAAGAAACCTAATAAGTTTTTTGAAGAATAGATGAAACTTTTGCTTGGTTCTTCCAATGCCAATGCTATAGATGACCATGCCTTTGTTGATACATATGCTCTTTGTAGAGATGATGTGTGCCCAAGTATTACTGGTTCCAAAAATTCCAAGTACTTCTACTATAATAGGGAGAAGAAGATTCTTGTGTGTAATCCATGGAAGAAGAACTTAGCCAAATTGATATTTCTATAAGTTTTTGTGGATGTGGACTTAATGAAGGCCCTATTTCATTTCTACAATACAACTGCAAAATTATTCCATACAAAAGGTGTAACTATTATGTGTAAACTTGATAATGAATAATTCATTGAGGCTTTTGGACTAGATGGAGCTTTGGGCTAGCCTATGGATTTAAACGATTTGTAGAGGAAATTTGAGGTGAGTACCAAGGCCTACACTAGGAAATATATGCTACAACATATTCCCATAGATTTAAAGAATGTGGGTGATTACCCTAAAAAGGTAGAAAAAATGATGCCTCTAGACAAGTTTAAAATTTATTTTGTAAAGATAGTATATGGTGTTCATATATTAATGAAGTAAATGAACCCTTCCAATCATGACTCAACCCTCAACTTAAGTGATATTATAAATTTAAATTATCACTTTATAATAAGGCATTTAATGATTTAATAATAATTTGGCCACTGGTTGGCAAAGATGGAACTGCCATGGTCAATGGAGCTAAATTTATAATTGCCAAGAATGTGCAAGACTCTTACCATGGAGGGGAGTATGATTATGTTAATAACATTTTGGAGGTGATGAAAGAAAATATTGTCTGAGGTTAGAGTGAAGAACTAAAGGCTTTCAAGTTCCATTACTATTCACTGCTGATGCACTTGATCCTCTACAAGAATGTAGGGTATGTAAGTTCTGATTTCCTTGACCATACTTCTGATGTAAATGGAGACATACTAGTTCAGTTGTGGGCACATGTATGGGATAGGGATTATCATTTTTTAAATTGCTTTCATTCTTTAATAATTTTAGTGCTATGATAATGAGAATGTTAGATCCAGGTTACCTTAGGGCACCTAAGATTTTAAAAGGCCTTTTGAGACTAGCCCTAATTCCTAAAGGAAAAAGATTAGACCATAATTGGGGGAATATTTTCTTATTTCCAACTTTTTCTTTAATGAGAGTCTATGGTCATCCTCATCTACCCCACATACTACCAAAGTTTATCACTC
This sequence comes from Cupressus sempervirens, assembly GCA_028749045.1. NCBI lineage: Eukaryota > Viridiplantae > Streptophyta > Pinopsida > Cupressales > Cupressaceae > Cupressus > Cupressus sempervirens. The sequence continues at coordinate 210,876,489 of CM053793.1, forward strand.
CTAGATTGGGTATAATTGAATTCATATGGAAATTGTTCATGGTCAATAGGGAGTACCTAGGACCCATAGTGCATAAGGGAACTTTCTTCTGTAGGTGTTTTAGGGTTGGAGATTTTACAATTGGAAAAGTTTCCCTTGAACAAATCCCTACTTTCCTCCATCATTACAATTGATCAACAGGTCCCTATAGAATGTATGACCCTCACAACTAGATGAAGATTACCCTTAAGGAGATGAGAAATTATGAATTGCCTAGCACCAAGGAATTACCCCATGAGGATATTATTCCAAACATAGTTGCAAAGGGTGAGGCAATTGATAGGCTAGCAAAGCTAGATGATGTTTTGAGGGTGGAAAGAGAAATGAAGAGAGAATATCACCAATTTATTAGATTTTATATGGATATTCCATATCCTTAGAGGATTAGGAAGATGGTCACTGACCATGTTGAGATTATGGCTAAGATGGCTAAAGAACCTATAAGGGAGGAAGAAAGGGTATGTCCAGAGAGCCCTAAGCCTGATGTGACCCTAGAGATAGAAGAAGATGAGTCACAAAGGGAAATAAAAGATAGAAGGTTGTCCATATCCCTGGAGAGGTGAAATGTAACACATTATAGATCTTACCTAGTAATAGTTAGTATTTTGCTAACTTAAGGAAGAATTACCTCCAAGATAAGATTAATGCAGCTGATAGTACACTCACTAATATGGAATTAGCAGTAGCAAGGCTTGATAATATAATAATTCAAGCCCAATTGTTCTTGGAAGATGATGAATTCATCAAATCCACTTAATTCAAGAGCTTTCTATACAAGATAAAATAGACCGAGCTGGTACTAAAAATGAAGCTAGGAGAATCAGATGAGCAAAAACTAGAATTGGCAGAGAAGTTGTAGACCTATGATCCTGAGAGTGAATTCATGACTCTAGAGGTGAAAAGGGATCTTGTATAAAGGAGTAGTATGTTATTGGTGCCTAGATGGGACTTGGAACAAGATTTTATGCCTGATCAAATAAGAAGGTAGGAAAATGCAATTTTATATGAGGCATTTGGTGTTGATGGATTGTAGAGAGGAACTAATTTTAATATTGATACCAAATCTATGACAGTTTAGAGTATGGATGCATAATTAGACAAGCCAAAATCAATGTATGTATAGGGTACTAAATAAGGTAATATGATTGTATGGACTCTGTAGGGCACCTCTAGCATAAAGAATCTTAAGCCATGAAACATTTTTCATTTATGAATGAAGCCAAGGTAGATGAGATGGAGACCAGAATTTCTAAGTCCATACATGATTATATTGATGAGAGAAAGCTCAATGAAGATGAGCTTAGAAAGAGTCATGTGTACAAGGAGAGAATTTTAGAGCTTGAGGCTAAGGTACAAGCACTTGAGAATGAGGTTGCATCTCTCAAAGAGAAAATTACACATGCAAAGAAAGTAGTTGCTGTAGGACTAGAACCTAAATAGGAAGATCAACAACAACCAACTAGGGATACAACTGAAGCCCCAACACAAACAAATAATTTGGGGGAAGAGGAAACATCAGAACTGAGGAGAATGAGCATTGATGCTCCATCTACTCAATAGGGAGATGAGATAAGGATAATTTCCGTTAAAAGTTTGATGAGCTATAAGATTGAAATTTTGAAGAACATATCACAATAGGTTCATAATTTTCACATTGCTTTACAAAGTGCTAAGAAATTTTGCAATGAGGCACTTTCATGGCTATCACCCACATTTAATCTTTGGTTGCCATACACACAATTCTTAGAGAGATTGATTGTACTAATGGCTAAAAAGCTACTTTTACCTAACAAAATAATTTTAGTGAAGGAGGGCTTGGATATAGTCAAGGAATTGATTGGTTTCTTCACTAGAAAACTATAGGTTATACAAGGAAAATTTAAAGTTTTATCTCAGAGAAGACAACCTTCCATACCATCAATTTTGGATGCCACTAATATAGTGATAGATTGGAAGGAATGGTCTAATTCCTTTGGTGTCATTATTAATCAGGAAGTGTCATGTCCCCTTTTCAAATAATTAAAAATAATAATCTTTTCTAAGGCAGGCAGGCCCAAAAAGGTGAAGTTTCAAAAAAAGGGGATAATCTTTGGAAGCTAATGGGCTAATAAATGAAAATTATTATTAAAATATGTTTTATTAACCCCTCTTGGACATGAGTTATGGTTATGCCCTCTTTTAAGAGGTTTGGAGGCATTTTGGGCTCATTCCAGAACTTGATTTTTGCTCATTTCTTTGTTATTCTTTAGAGGCTGCCAAACCTGTGGAGAAGGAGACCCAAGAACGAGAGTTTGCGGGTTTCCAGGGAGACCCAAGAAAGGGAGTTTGTAGTTTTACAAGAAGGCTAAGGATGGGAGTTTGAATCCATTCCATGTGCATGCTCATATAGAGTTTGCCTTTGTGCTGAACAATGCAGATTTGTGGGTTTTTGGGTGTGTTTTTTGGTATGAGTTTGGTGTTTTCAGTTGAGTATTTCATATCAGTTTGGGTTGCTGCTGTATTTCAGAATTTAAGATGTTAAAATAGAGTCGAATATATGTATTTTAATATGATTATACTTCTATGATAGATTATTAAGTTTTTGTGGTGATTCCGGGCTATTTTGTGCTATTTTTGGGAGCCCGATGAGCATTGTTTTTGTCCTCCGTTTGGGAGCTATTGTGTGCATGTTATACAGATCTAGAAATATCATTTCATAGGATTTTATGCTGCTAAAATATTTATAAAAATTTACACTTTCAGATTTATTAATAGTAGGTGAAACTGTGAAGCTTTTGGCACTATTTCTGGCATACCCGATTTAGGGATTATTGAGAAATTTGGTGGATCTTTGTGATATTGGTTGTTTGATTTTGAAAATCTAATTAGAGGCATGAAATATCATAAAAAATCAGAAAAGGGACATTTCAGTGGTATCAGAGCCATGATCTTGCCAGCCTGAGGGTTTGTAGAAGTTTGCATGTCAGTTTTGACAACTACCCAGATCTTGCATGTCAGTTTTGACAATTACCCAGATCTTGCATGTCAGTTTTGACAACTACCCAGATCTTGCATGTCATAATTTATGGTTGCATGTTGCTTCTAATTAGTTGCATGTCAAAATCTATGGTTGCATGCTACTTCTAATCATTTGCATGTTAGTTCTTGGTGAATTTGGTGGTTGCATGTTGCTTCTAATCAGCTGCATGTCAAAATCTATGGTTGCATGCTACTTCTAATCAATTGCATGTTAGTTCTTGGTGTTTGAAGAAGTTAAAACCTATTGAGGTTACACTCTACTTTATCTAGAATGGACAGGTATAGTACAGAGTCTTAGAGGACACGATCTTGGACAATTGATATCCAGAGTCAGAATAGTAGAAAGGATGGTTATTTAGACATTCGAGATAAACTTAAGAAAATAAGCCATGACATGTCTGAATAGTTGGTTGAGCACCACCGTATAATGAATGACATGTTGTTTGACCTAGATAAGGTGGATAAGTTGATTGGATTTCTATTTGGCAGATTTTCTCACAGGGCAGATGACACAATTACCAAGAACTTGCATGAAGATTTTGAGAAACTAGCTTATAGCCAAGCAGAGGTCTCAGATTCTACTCTGCCATAGGAGGTAGTGGGTTTAGATGATGATTATGAGGATGTTGTTGTTCATGATGGTGAGATACCTGGTAGAGATGACCAGACATTGAGCATTCATGACTTTGCTGAGAAAGAGTACCAGGCACAGTTAGATGCTTCATCACATGAGGTTGAGGCAAGTAGTACTTCACATGATTTGTCCAACCAGCTGAAGGTGAACAAAGATAGTGTTGTGACTTCATTATCTCATCATGATAGGATGCAGGATATGATAGAGGATCACATTCAAATGATTCAGTTACAAGGTAGACATAAGGGAGTTCAGGAAAAGTCTCCTTGTGTTGACTTACAAGAGATTAGGGAAGGAATGGGAACGATGAAGTTGAGTTATTTACATCTTCTATCAGATCATGACCATCTTCTTAGCCTTGTCAAAGACTATTCAGATGCTTTGAGGAGGAAGGAGGAGGAAGTTGATAGGCTTTCTCACGAGCTTGAGGACACTCGAGTTTCCTTGGTGAATACTCCATTGGCGTTACAAGACTGGGAGAGACATGGGGATAAGCATGGTATGGAGTTGAGTTTAGTTTCATCTTGCACTCCTAATACTCAGCTTTCTGCGAATGGTAGATCATATGTGGTCTTTGATAATGTTGTGAGTTCATCTTGCATTCACATCCAGGATATAGGGACAATGTCAGACAGGTATGTGGAGTTAGTTGGTATTGGTCATATTACTCAGGTGAGGAGTTTGCTTGAGTTACCAGCTGATTATAGTTTACGGATATGGACTTGAGATTGTTATATTGGCATTTGGGATTCAATTGACTGGAAATATTTAACACTTTTTGGTAGCAGTGACTGTTTGGGTGCTATCATTGATTTGATTAGCAGATTGCACGGTGTTGTCTTTTCTTGTGCCAGCAGCTTGTCTGATGCTGGTATTAGTTTTTATACATCAGTGTTGGGCTTTTTTCTTATATCCAGTCAACCATACTTGCTGGAATGTGTTGATGATATTTCATATTTGGCAGTGTGTACAGATGAGTATCAGGATCACATTGGCATTGATGACATCCAGGAAGATGTAGTGGGCAGTTTTGAAGACTTAGTTTCCTTGGTGGTTTCTTTTGGTATAGAGGAGTTGGATAACAATGCTACAGTTTTTGATACTCCATATGTTGATATGAGCTTCGAAGTTGATTTGCATGATATGGATGGTAATACTCTAGAGACCAGTAACCTTGAGGATACTCCTTTAGATAGTGCATCAGAGGAGGTTTGTAGGATATAGTCTAGCCAATGCCATCATGTGTCTAGTCAGTTGAGAGTTAGTGAGCAAGACATTGCTATTGCTTGCCAACATTTCGATGCTGCTCATCAATTTTTAGCAATTTATGGATGGGATTCTCCTACTAGTGATGAGCAAGGAGGTAGTTATCTTTCCTTGACAGAGTTCCACTCTTTATGGGAGGCTATCCAGATTTTGAGACAGGATTATATGCAGTTGGTAGCCAACAAAGATTATCTTATGGAGTGGGGTAGTACAACATATGATGCATTTTTGGCCAAGGAAGATGAGCTGAGTGAGCTTACTTAGCAGCTTGAGGTGACTTCTGAGATTCTTGAGAGTACACAATTGGCTTTCAAGGAGTCACAGTTTCATTTGGCTAAGGTGACCATGGAGCTAGAGCAACTACAGTCTTTACCAGATTCTGTACAGTCACAACCTATGGTGTTTGGTGATCTGAGGATGTCCATGGTCAAGATTGTCAAAGACAGTGGAGATGGGGATGCATCCATCCTTGATACTAGCATTGGCATATCAAGTTCATCCCCACTAGAGTCAGGATCAGTTGAGTTGGGTGCTGCAACAGATTGTTGTGGTATCCCTGACATGGTGGTGACCTCTAGTACTAATGGCACGAAGACTAGAGATGTTGTATCAAAGATCATGTGTGATGTTGGTGAGCTAACAGTTGGCATGGTTCCTACTAGTAATATTACTCCCTTGGTGATGTCTTCAGGGGTAGTAGTCAGTTCCAACTTGGTTAGTGATTGATTACAGTTAGTTACATCTGGATTGCAGTCTGAGCCACTGACTGAGATTGGCTCATTCTATCAGCATTACATTGTGAGGCATGCTCATCAATTTACCTTTGATGACCATGTTGATGAGATGATGATACAGAGATATACTTTGGTTCCTAGTTCTTATCATCACTTATGGGATAGTTTGATGCCTCAGGATGAGAGTTGTGATGGGAATGACATGGAGATAGGTTTTGCAGTTGACAGCTTGATAATACATGACTTAGAGTAGGAGTTTTGGAGTGATGCTTCACTAGGTGTTGTTATTGATTCTACTCCTTTGGCTATGACATCTCCTGACTTAGCTGGTGACCAGTCACAGTGGGTTGTATCACTTGTTCATGGTGAGCTATTGACTGAGGTTGGTTTTTCTTATCAACATTATATTGCAAGGTATGTACATCAGTTAGCATTTGATCCTTGTGTTGAGGAGTTGATGGTAGGAAAATTTGGTTTGGGTTCCATTTCTTGCTGTTTATCTTGTGATGGCTTTTCACCATTAGGGGTGCATGGGAGTTATGGTTATGAGACAGTGGCCAGTGATTTGCAAAGTTGTGTTAACTGTAGGAGTTGTACAGTGTGTGGATTCTCCATACATGGTATAGTTTCATTCGAGAGCATTCACCATTGTTGCAGAGTTGGCTTGTACATTCCGTATAGGCCAGTGGGATGCGTTGATGGTATTTACTGTGTTGGTAGTTTGATTTGTCCACTTTACTTGGGTTTTGATGTTCTAAGAGTTTGTGTCTCATGGGTTTCTGACTGTGGAAGTTGTGACTTTGGAGTTTGGTTGAGCACTAATTGTTAGTTTGATTATGGATTCCTCTTGGTTATATTGTAGAGGATATTGCAGGAGCCTGTGCTAATTGACAATAGTATAGTTCATGACTACATTTGGGATCCAGGTGGATTGATTGGTTTATTGTTTAGCCATTGCTTGAGGACAAGCAATATTTGGAACGGGAGGACTTGTCATGTCCCCTTTTCAAATAATTAAAAATAATAATCTTTTCTAAGGCAGGCAGGCCCAAAAAGGTGAAGTTTCAAAAAAAGGGGATAATCTTTGGAAGCTAATGGGCTAATAAATGAAAATTATTATTAAAATATGTTTTATTAACCCCTCTTGGACGTGAGTTAGGGTTATGCCCTCTTTTAAGAGGTTTGGAGGCATTTTGGGCTCATTCCAGAACTTGATTTTTGCTCATTTCTTTGTTATTCTTCAGAGGCTGCCAAACCTGTGGAGAAGGAGACCCAAGAATGGGAGTTTGCAGGTTTCCAGGGAGACCCAAGAATAGGAGTTTATAGGTTTCCAAGAAGGCTAAGGATGGGAGTTTGAAGCCATTCCATGTGCATGCTCATACATTGTTTGCCTTTGTGCTGAACAGTGCAGATTTGTGGGTTTTCGGGTGTGTTTTTTGGTATGAGTTTGGTGTTTTCAGTTGAGTATTTCATATCAGTTTGGGTTGCTGCTATATTTCAGACTTTAATATATTAAAATATATCTGAATATATTTATTTGAATATGATTATACTTCTGTGATAGATTATTAAGTTTTTGTGGTGATTCCGGGCTATTTTGTGTTATTTTCGGGAGCCCGATGAGCATTGTTTTTGTCCTCCGTTTGGGAGCTATTGTGTGCATGTTATACAAATCTGGAAATATCATTTTATAGGCTGTTATTCTACTCAAATTTTTTTAAAAATTTCCACTTTAAGATTTATTAATAGTAGGTGAAGCTGTGAAGCTTTTGGCACTATTTCTGGCATACCCGATTTGGGGTTTATTGAGAAATTTGGTGGATCTTTGGATATTGGTTGTTTGATTTTGAAAATCTGATTAGAGGCATGAAATATCATAAAAAATCAGAAAAGGGAAATTTTAGGAAGACACATGAGCAATTTTTGAAGATACTTTTGATGTTCCATATAAAAAATTAATTGATTCACTTTTTAAGGTAGAAGTAGACTTGAACATTATTTTTGTTGAATCTAAAGCCACATTGGATGTGAGGTGGACTAAGGCCACTCAGGACTTAGAAGAGCTTAAAACTATGTAATGGCCAACAAAAAGAGAAATGTATGTTTGGGAAGTGGTGGGAGATATCAAAGCCTTGCTAGCAGGAAGTAGTTGAGATATTACTCGTTAAGAATAGAAGAAGGCAAAGGGGAGTAAAGTCAAAGAGCATGACTTCAATTTTCACTTGCTGAATTTCTCATCTACTTCACTTTTTTTGATCAAAAATCTAAAGAATATTTTTGTATATCTTTTGTTCCTATCTTGCCACTTTTTGTTTCCATTCTCATTTAGACATGTGTCCTCCTCCCATCTATAGCTTGTTTCAATCCTATAAATGGATTTCCAAGATGTGGAGTAGAGGTCAGCTATCTGTAGATTTTTACTCTTCTTGTGTTTTTTTATAGTACCGTCCATTATTTTCTATAATTGGTGAATGCAATATTTTCTTAGATACTTGAATGCATATAATGAACATCTAGTATCAATGGCTTGTCTTTGACTATTCATTGAGTCTCTATTAGTTTTGCAAGAAATTTTTAGAGGAAATCAATATAAGAAGAATTTTTTCTCTATATATATATCTTTATCTTTGAGTTTTGTCTCCTTTATTATATATCTATAATCTTGAGATTGAAATAAACAAGTTTTATTCAGTTTAATGTATTCACATAAATTGTATATCTCTTACTGATTGCTATTGACTCAAAGAATGAGATAATCACTCTCTGTAATTGATAGGGTTTAGGGTTTATAAAAATGATATGGCAAGAATTAAATTTAGAGCTCATTGTTGAAAAATTTAATTACAAGTTGATTAAATAGGTCCAAGTTTGTTGATTATTATCTCTATATATCCATGGATAAGGAACCAATCATTTTAAAGTTCAAGAACAAGTTGACGATTCACCCAATTGTAGAGCTAACAAAAAAACAAAATCAATTTACCATTTTATGTACTAAGAACCAAAAGGGGTGGTCATTACTTATTTGCATCTATTTTTTGGTTATAGTTAGCTACTATGTCCAAGAATTTTATTTAGCAAATCATAGAAGAATATTGACCATTTCTACTACAAGGAACAATCTTTGAAGAGCAAGAATATCAAATTAACAGGATTAACCCTTAAGGTTTGCCTACCTTGGCCTTGCATAGCCCAACGTGAAGTGAGTCCTAGTGACTCTATTAATGTTGGCCTAGAACTAAGATTTAGCCTTTCTGATTATAAGATTTAGTTGATCCTTAAGCTTGTCCCTATCTTATGCTTCCTAGTATTAATATTAAACCCTATTGATATGTTCCTTACCAGTACGAACTCCAACAAAATGGTGACTCCACTAGGGAATACTCTACACCAATATTGATATATCTGTACTAAAGTTTTTTGGTCAATTTCTTGGTGTAGAGTTAAGATTTTTAGTCTAACATTATGGTAGAGTTATTGTTATAAGTTTTCACTATACTTTTCATTCTCAATCTTGATTCTATTGTTTTCCCTTCATAGGGTGGCAACTCATGTCTAAGGTTTTGTAGCTAGTGTTTTAAAATTATAGGAAAATCCTAAACAAATGACTGAGAGGAAGAAGAATAAATGTGCCTTTACAAAGGACCACCCTAAAATACCATTATTTACTGAATTACCTATTGGGGGAAGAAAGAACCAAAACAAAAAGAAATTTGAGTCAAATCCGACATGGATTCCTAGAGGTAATATGTCAGCCCAATTAGTATAACACCCCATGGTAGAAAAGTAGTCAACTTCCAAAAGTACTGAATTAGAAGGGGCTACTTTATTAGGAGAAGCATTCATAATTCCATTTACGGAGAAAAGGGTTTTTCATGATAAAATTATGTCTCCTATGGGGATATCCCTTATAGACCAAACCTGGTGAATGAAATGAACCACAGTTGGGGTTTTAGGGTGAATTTGGATGCAAGCTTTAGTCCTAGACAAGAACCATATGTAGCAAAACTTATAGATATAGATGATCTAGTAAATTCTGAGGCCACCACTATAGACCATGAAGAGCTATATCTAGAACTTATCTTTCGTAGGATAAGAATTGCAAAAGAGGAAGCCAAACACATTCATTTGGAAAAGGAAAAAGAAAAAATCATTTTGAACACCATTATTGAAAGAGATAACTTACTTAGGAGAATGACTTTCCTACAAGAATCAAATAAGAGGTTGGAGGAGAGATCTTCCAAGCTACACTCTAACATATTTGGAGATATGGAGGTCTTAAAATCTAATGTTCAAGAATAAGAGCTCCTTCTCAAAGAGAAGGAAGCCCCTATTATTGTACAAATTCAGCCTTATAAACCTTTGGAAAATAGAGTTGTAGATTTGAATGGAGAAGACTATAATAAGGGAAAGCAAAAGGTCATTAGAATACAAATCAATGAGTCCCATGTCCATAGCAAGACCACATGCCTTGTCATGTCAAAAATTGATCTAGAATTGGAAAAGGCCAAAAGGGAAAAGGAAGATCTAGCAAAGGAACTTGAGAAAGTAGAGAATGAAGCTCTAGTAGTTGAGACTAGGAGAAATATCAAATTTATTATATCTAACTCTGCCCTAGCTTTTTAGCCAAGCCAATCCTATCAAGTTCCCTTTGTTATCCCTAATACTAGTCATTTGATAATAGGCCAAAGCTCTTCACAAGTAGCCCCTTTTTCAACTACTACAACAACTTCAGAAATCCCTCTTGCTCAACAAACCCAACAAACTTAGATTCCTATGCAAAGCCAACCTGTTAGAGCAAGCACCTCAAATATTCCAATTTCCTAAAGAAGACCAATTTATATGGTGAAATATAGATATATGTCTTTCTTAGGTATCCCTAGTTTTCCCCATCCCATCTCAAATGATCTTAGTGGCAAGGTCATCAATTTTACTAGAAACAATGCTAATAATGGTGAAGAGCACCTCAAGAAATTCATTGATATGCTAAATGATTATGAGGTGTAACATGAAGATTTAGTGATGAAACTCTTTATCCACTCACTAATTGAGGATACTAGGGATTGGTTTAGGAGATTGCCAGATGATAGAATCAAGTCATGGAATGATTTGGAGAAATTATTCAAAGAGCAATATGGTGATAAGAGCAATGTCAATTATATGCTAAATGATTTCAACAATATTAAGAAGAATCCTAATGATCAACCTTTGATTTCAATGTTAGATTTCAAAAGGGAATGTACAAGTTGTTCCAAGTGATGAGGTTGAATGAGGATATTTTTCTTACTACTTATTCAATGCTTTTGATAGTAAGATGGTCTATGATCTTAGGGACAAGGATCCTAAAACATTGAGGGATGCTTATTCAATAGCTGTAAACATTGAAAATAATAGAAGAGTTGCTGGTAAGCTTGGAAAAAGGGATGACCCCAAGTTGTTCAATCCTAGAAATAAGAAATATGGTGAAAAGCCTATTATAGGAAAGAAGCCTGAAGAGGATACAATGGGGCAAGTTTTAAATAAATTGAAAAAAACTAAGCCCACAACTTACCAAGCAAACAAGCCAAATACTGTAGAGAAGGCTCCTTTCACTAATAATTTTAATAGACAACCTAGGATGCATAACTATCCTTATACCATTTATAGGAAGGATGGTAAGCCAATCCCCAATCCCACTCAAGGGAAAAAGGATAAAGGAACACCAAATCCTTTGCAAATAATTTTTGTGAACATGGCAGAAGAGATGCCTTGGTGTATTATTTGTCAATCCACCCATTCCTTTGACTATTGTGTTGTAGCTCAATCTTTTGTTACAAATCAATAGGTACAAAATGATGAGGAAAGTGAAGAAGAAAATAAAGAGGATGTGACATGTAATATGATCCACCTTTGTGAAAATGATGGAGAATCTGATATTAAACATGATATTGCAGACAAAAGAAATATGTATAACATGATTCATCAACATGTTTTTTCTGATAGTGAAGATCATGATGAGAACACTATATGAAATACATTGGTAGTGATGGATCACATAAATTTGAGAAAGCCTTCAAATGAAGAGATTGAGAAGATTACTTTAGAGATGGTGGCTCAAGCCCATAGTACATAAAATTGAAGGAACAAAACTTTCAATGATACTCCAGTAAAGCCAACTAGTATCTTTATCAAGGACATTAGTGGAAAGGTTACTAATGAAAATAAAAAGGACACTCCTAAGACTTCTAAGATCAAGGATAACAAGAATAAGAAGTGGAAGCTCAAAAAGAGAGTATATTTTCAAGGAATTGAAACTACCAAGCCAAATGCACAAGAGAAAAGCCCAAACTTTGATACAGTCAAGCAAAAGGAATCATTTGCTGTTCAAAATCCTATATCCATAGGTATGTCAATAAAGCCTACCAATTATGACCTTGTTGAAATGATTTAAATGTTATCAAAAATTACTATCAAAGTTCCTTTATTAGAAATGTTTAAGATAAAAGAATACAAGAACAAGTCTCTCTCTTGGTTAGGGGGAATAAAAAATAATAATGTTGTTACACAAGAACCAATAGTTATATAGCTAACAGTGGCATGTTGTGATGGTTAAGCTATTGAGTTGTTATCCTTTCCATCAAGGTTCAAATCTAATGGGGATGAGGTCCCTCATTTTTGGCCTCACTGGTTCATAGCTCTAGGTTAAAGCGTTTACCCCTCTTTAAAAAAGAAAAGAACTAAGAGTTATACAATAGCTTCCAATCTTAACAAAAGAAAAGAAGGATAATGAAGTCATGCCCCAAAAACCACAAATGTATTTGGATAATTCATTAGTTGAATACTTACAAGACATTGACCCTTTTTTCCTTAGCTTGATCATAAAGGGTAGAACTTTAAAGAACTACATGATTGATTCTAGTGCATCATATAATATAATATCTTTTAAGGTCATGGAGGGCCTTGGTTCAGGAGTAGAAACCAAGCAAGGTAGGTGTAGCACAATGGATGCCGAGTAAGTACCTATCATAGGTCTTTCAAAGTTGCTGCATATCTTGATGAACTAACTATGTCAATCCTTTTAGTAGATATTCCTCCCTACCATGGGATGTTTCTCTCTAGGAAGTGGAGTGCTGTGATGAGAGGTAGTTTGCAGTGTGATTTATCATATGCTACTTTCTAAGTAAGCAAAAATGCTATCAAGATAAATAAAGAACCAAGGGTAACCTACATTTTTGATGAAAATATTGACAAGGATACAACTTGTTTCTTAGAAACAGAGGTGAATGCATTTAGAGTTGAATTGATTATCCAAGAGCTTGAGAAGTTGCTTGCACTAATTAGATAGGAGGTCACTTTCTACATGGAATCAGCAAAGCTATAGAACATGTACTTTGATGGAGAAAGCTCAAAGGAAGAGTTAGGAGTTGGGATAGTTTTTATCTCCCTAGAAAAAAATACATTTAAGTACTCTTTTTCCCTTAACTTTGCATGCTCCAACAATGTTGTAGAATATGAGGATTTTTTTCTTGGGTTAAAGGTAGTAGTGAGCCATGTAATCAAGAAAATGCATGTCATTGGTGATTCTGAGTTGATTATCTCCCACGTTAGAGGATTGTGTGTTTCAAAAAATAAAAGATTAAAATAGTATAGGAATATTGTTTGGGATATGATTGAGTCATTTGATGCTTTTGGAATAATGTGGAAGGATAGAAGTAACAATAAAATGGTTGACTTATTGGCAAATGTGGCTATAAAGCTAGATGACATATCATTTGCTAGTTTTTCTACTATTGAAATGTAGAACATGCCTTCAATTCCAAATAATGTGGAGAGCTGGAAAGTTTTTGAGGATGACAAGGACATCCTAAATTTCCTCCTTAATCAGGATAAATATCATGGACATGAGCTTGACCATGGTGCTTGGATAGAAACAATAGATGGGAAAGAAAAGATTTTCGGCCAAGAGATCCTACAACTCAAGACCAACTAGGTGCCTAAGGGATTGGTTGTTTTGGAAAATGTTTTTGATAACTAGGACCAAGTATATTTAGATATAAAAGAAAAAAAACCACAAGAATTAGAAGAAATAAATTTAGGCACTATTGAATCACCAAAGAAAGTATACACTGGTAAGACCTTATCCCCTAAAATTAGGAAATCATTGATAGGTTTATTAAGAAAATTCAGACATGTTTTTGCATTGTCTTATGATGACCTTAAGGCCTATTGGAAATATTCATTCCAACATGTAATACCTCTCAAGAAGGATATAAAACCTTTTAGACAAAAGAAAAGGCCAGTGAATCCCACTTTATCTCCCAAGATGCAAGAAGAACTAATGAAGTTTAGGGATGTGGGAATAATAAAGCCAATTAGGCATTCTTAATGGGTGTCTAACTTGGTACCTATTAGAAAAAAGAATGGTGACATTAGGATTTCTATTGATTTTAGGAATCTAAACATTGTGTCTTTGAAGGATAACTATGGGTTGCCTAATATGGAGGCTATGATACAACAAGTGACTAGTTTAGAATTAATATCAATGATGGATGGTTTCTCAAGATACAACCAGGTCCTTGTTGATGAAAAAGAACAGTTCAAGATAGCCTTCACTACTCCTTGGGGAACTTATGTGTATGTGAGAATTCCTTTTGGTCTCATAAATGTAGGAGAAACTTTTCAAAGGGCCATGGATGTAGCTTTCACAGAATATATTAACAAATTCATGGTGGTATATCAAGATGACTTAACTACTTATTCCAAGAAAGCTAAAGACCATTCTAAGAATCTTGAAAAGATTTTTATTAGGGTATTGGAATATGGTGTTTCTTTAAACCCTAAAAAATGAACTTTTGGAGTCATAAAAGGGAAGCTTCTAGGGAATATAGTTTCTAAGGATGGGGTAAAGGTTGACCCTGAAAGGGTGGCAATAATTGATAAAGTGCCAAAGCCAAAGAGTGTCAAAGGTATACAATCTTTCTTTGGGTAGGTTAATTTCTTAAGGAGATTTGTGACTAACTTTGCTAAGGTTAGTAGGCCAATTTTAAAAATGCTCAAAAAGGGAGCTACAATCACTTGGGAAGGTGAGCCTAATGTTGCTTTCCAAGAAATTAAAAACGCCATAAGGAATGCTCTAGTTCTTAGAACCCCCAATTATGAAAAGCCTATGCATATTTTCTCTTTTGCATCTTTTCATATTATTGCATCAGTTTTACTTCAAAAAAATGAAGATGGTTATGAACAGCCTATAGCATTCTTTAGTAAATCTTTGCAGCTTGTAGAACTTAAGTATGAAATTAATGAGAAGAAAATATATGATTTAGTCAAATATATTAAGGCCTTTAAGGTTTACCTAGTAGGTGCTATTTCTATTACTTTTGTTCCCAGTGCAGTAGTGAAGGATATTTTCTCTCAAAAAGAGGTATCTGGTAGAAGGTGTAGATGGATCAACAAAATCCAAGAGTTTAACATAGATATCTTGATTACCAAGTTGGTGAGAGGCCAAGGATTAGCTAAGTTGATGGCATAGACAAATTTAGATGTAAATCAGATAAATGTTGAAGATCAAAACCTCAAAATTGGTACCTATGATATGGATCAGTGTGATTGGTGCAAAGATGTGATATACTATTTACTGCATATGCAATCTCCATCCCACTTAATAGATAATGAAAGGAGGACTATAAAACTACATGTAGTCAGATAAGGAATATTGTTAAAGTGCATTGATCAACAGAGATCAAAGGAGGTGTTGAGTGATATGCACTTAAGAGTATGTGGTTAGCATTACATGGCAAAAAATATTTCCCATAGGATCATGAGAGTAGGCTTTTAGTGGCCTAGGTTATTTAAGGATGCCCAAGCCCTAGTTAGGAAATGTGATCCTTACTAGAGGTTTGTTGGAAAATTGAACACAATTTTGAAATTAGTTGAGACCCAAGCACCCTTTTAGCAATGGGGGATGGATTTTATAGGTGAGATTTCACCTAGTTCTAGTAGTGGTTACTCATGGATACTAGTTGCAATTCATTATTTTACAAAATGGGTTGAGGAAATCCCTACTAGAAATTCTATGAGTAAAGTGGTAAAAAATTTCCTATTAAATAATATCATTACAAGGTTTGGATGTCCTAAAGGAATAGTAACTAATAATGCTATGTGTTTTAGATCTGAGGAATTTATTAATTTTTGTGATAAATATGGCATCACTAGATTAGTTTCATCACCTTATCATCCACAAGGGAATGAACAAGGTGAATCTACAAAAAAGATTTTGTTAAAGGTCATAAAGAGGACCCTAGATAATAACAAGAAGGCTTGGGGCTCTAAATTTTAGTTGGCCATTTGGGCTAATAGAGTGACTAAAAAGGAAATAGGTGTATCACCTTTTGACCTTGTGTATGGAATTTAGGCCAGAATGCCTTAGAAAAATCTAATGGGTTTGTACAACTATATTCAAATGTATGATAATGATATCATTGATGATATGCATGAAATAATGGATGAGTTAGATCAACTGAGACAAGTAAGGGAGGCCTCTGCAAGAAATATGAAATTATAGTTGTAGACAAAACATCTATATGATAAGAAAGAAGTGGTTAGAAAGTTTCAAGTAGATGATCTTGTCCAAATGTGGAATGCAAGGCTAGAAGATAAAGATAAACATGGGAAAGTTGAACCTATCTAGCTTGGTCCCTATTTGGTTGATTCTACTTGGAGTCAAGATTCATACTTCATAAAAGAGTTATCTAGTAACTTTCTTGAACTGCCAGTTCATGGACAATTTTTGAAGAAATACTTTTGTTGAAGGTTTCTATTTTCCATGAATAGTAGTTAGGATTTGTCTCTTTTTACAATTTTGTAATTGCTTTTACATATGTCTATAACCCTTGTATATATGTATATTTTGATGTGTAGTCTCAAGAGGTTGCCTTAGGTTGTCATGTGTGTGGTCTACTTAACCTAGAGACTCTAAATTCTTGCATGGATACAAGTTATCCATGATCCCTAGACAGAGCCACTGATAGCCCTTATTTTCACCTACTTTAAATTTTGAAAAATCTATGGTGAATTTGTTCTAAAAAGAGTATTGTGATCTTAGGGTTTGTGTTTTTTTGTTTTCATCTATAGAGGATAGCCCTAACATGGTTTTTTCCCTAGTCCATTTATTTTTCATTTGCCCCAAGTGTGAAATTTGGTGCCATAGCATTTTGATTCCATCCTATATTACAAGAAATCTTCATAAAAATCAGAGTCTAAGCCCTTCTATGATGTTATAACAAAGGAGTTAGCAAAGGATTTCATTGAAGTGTTTTAAACTTCAAGGTCTTAAGATAAGTAGTGTGTCGTAACATCAAGGATGAGAAAGCTAAGGTCCCCGATCTTACAATTCCCTTTGTATCATATGATCGTATGTTAGGTTGAATAGTTTCTATTTCATCTTCTGTGATACTGTAACAAGGAAGTTGAGTAGGACATCAGAGACCAAGAAAGAAGGTGTTATGATGTTATGAAGCTATGGGTATTGTAGGATCATGAAGGAAATATTAGTATGCTATGATGCTACGAGATACCTATGATCATAAGATTGTAAGGTGATAAAAGACAAGAAAAAGTAATAGGCGACAGGTATCCATTTTTTATTGATTAAATTGTGAAGCGTACACCAGGTGGATGCTTAGTTGGATCAGTGGGAGGGTTAATAGTTTCTCATAGTATTGTCAGAGCTTGAAGGGTAACAGGAGATGTTACAAAGTAACAAAGATAACCATGATCATAAGATTGTAAGGTGAAACAATTTAAGGTAAGATGCTACACCATTTCAACATAACTTGTCTATTGTAAGATCATAGAGGAATAACTGATGCCACTACAACTAACAAATTGTAAGATTATAAAGGGTTTTTTCATGGCTTCTGACTATTTGGTAAGGATTTCACAACATTAGGAAATTATTTCATTAGCTATAAGATATTACAAAGAGTCATTTCCTTTAGTAATGATCATAAGATCATAGGCCCTATTTTGACATAAAATGTGCTAGTCACTTTTTTGAGCTAGAAATGAAAATAAGCTTCTCGACCAATGAGATTTGAATATAGTACAAAAAGTGAATTGTTGGATAGTAATGGTGACACTTCCCTGAGGTGAAAAAATCAATTGATCTTATGTTTCAAGCATGCTGAAAATTAATTCAACGTGAACGTTGATAGTATACATTGAGTTATAAAGACTTTCATATGATAATTTGAGCATTTGTAGAGCTTTTAGTATATACGAACTTGTTGGGCGGTCATTATGCACGAGGTTAATTTTAGGAATCCATTGCACAATTCCTCTCTTGAAAAGTTAATCTTTTGGGATCAACTCCAAGGTTCAGTATTGCGACATACCAAAATCTACTTAGTTGAAAATAAATGTGATTGTTCACAAGGAGGCCTTTGCTGGTTCTATTTTGATCTTGGAATGAACTAAAATTTATTCATTTTCTCAAAATAACACACTAAAGAACAATGGTTTTGTATTTTCTATTTTTTTCAATGAATGCAATTCTAACAATGCAACTAAAATGAGTTCCTATTCTAACAAGAGGTTAGAAAAGAAAATAACAAAATTGAAAAAAAATAACATGAAATTGAAATAATTTAAAATTGAAATCCTAATGGACATAAGCTATAGAAAACAACACACTGTGAGTTAAGCTTTCAAATAAATTGGTAGGAAACCAATGAAAAGATGAGCAACACTTCCTAGAATCCACTGATGCAATCATCAATGGGAAATTTCAATAATTGAAAGATGTTTCACTCTTCATCAAATCACAAGGCCATAGAAAGTGCGTTCATGTGAGACAAATAGTTATATAGGAACAATTTGATGATCTCTTCTCAAGCTTGATACATTAGCATAATTCATAAATATATAGCAAACACTAGAACCAAAAGAACACACAACCAAAAATGCAATAAACCTTTGGCTCAATCACAATCTCATGAAAAAAATTCACAAAACAATGACACATTTAGGCAAGAATCACTACACTCCAAATGCAAGCACCAAAAACATAATTTTATTGCATAATAATGATGGCCCTTGTTACATATTACAATGGGGTATTTATAAGAAATAGTCTCCTCAATTTGGTTTTAGAGTGAGAGATATCTTCATGCAATAAATTTTTTTTAAAAACATTAAAACAAACTAAATATATATACAGACTAACAATTAATCTGGTGCTTAGAGGGACTCCATCCATATTTTATTCATTAATTGGATGCATGAGCTCTTTACATGTAAAAAACACAGAAATCATGAGAGAGAAAGTAGGTGTAAGCCTTTAGTCGATTTAGGAGTGTCTAGAGGTGTTAAAAATAGAAGCTAGTTCTTTACTAGGTGTGTGTCGAAGTTAAACTGCTATTAGAATGTGTTCCTGATGCATGGAAAGTTCTATTTTTTGGAACAAGCAGTTAATTATCAATGCATCTCTGAATTGTGGAGCTATGGACTTGTGTACTTGGAGACTGATGCACTTGCGAAGCTGTGGACCTCGACAGGGTAAAAAATCTCAAAATTTTATTGAGTGTCGAAATTGAAATTCTAGCATCTAGGTTTTTTTCTTCTTCATCCCAAAGCTATGTTTAGATGTTTGCCCTTGAATTTCTCTATCATCTTAGCAATTTTAGCTACATTTGGAAGATCTAAAGCCTCATACTTATCTTTTACCTTTTGTCTGTAATTGTCTACCTAAATTTGGGTATCAACAAAATCCTCGAGTTTGGTATTCAATTCTAACAATGCTTCTTCAATCCTCAAAGTTTCTCGGATGTCCTTATCATTAGCAACCTCCAAAAAAATATTCTCAAAATTCTTCACTACTATCTCTATAGGTAACTACTTTTCTCGTTCCTCATTTTCAAAAATATCCAAGCATGCATCACTGTAATGTCGCTCTGCTTCCAAAATTTTCTCTTGGGCTTGGCCCTTGAGTCGATGAATCTCCTCATGTAATGTCTCCATTACTTTATTGCTATATGCTATTTTCTCTATCCAATCATCAATCGTGTCTAATTCTTCTCCGGTATATACATCAATTAAAACCTAGTATCTATGGCCCTTTATGGCTTGTAGAGTCAAAAAATCCTTACTCTAGGCATGCACCTCATCCATGATACTGAAGACTTGCTTCAAAATTGCTATGATTTTATTCATGTTATCCTATGTAGCATATAGCAACTTTAAATTCCTTGTGATGATTGTAACACCTTTCTCCTCAAAAATTTATTGCCACTCTTGAAGAGCCTTCAAAAATGGGTCAAGTTGCACACCTCCCCCTTCTCTAAGTATGGTATTTAGAATTTTCTCGAGGTGCTCAAGATCAAGAGGACCAACAACTTGGGCTAGATATCATTTTAAGATCTCAACTTACCTTCAAAGTGCTTGGAATTCAATCTCATCTTGCTCAATGTGCTTAAGAACCTCTTTGACTCCCATAGTCATTATTTGTTAGGCTGAACCCTGTGTAGACCTTAGCAACATAACATCCTTTAACTAATAATCCTTGAGGCTAAGGCCTTCTACATCTATGCCTTCAAGAGGGAGAGCCACTTGTGCAAATAAATCCTAGTTCCATATGGTGGTGATAAATGCTAATGGCATTGCCTCATGTGATGGAGACTCAGGTTTATTTAAAATCTCTACATTATCATAAATGTCTTCTTCTGAAGCACATAATTGAGGCTTAGTGCTCCTCATTATTTCCTTTTGGATCCATCTAGGGATGTGTCCTATTGATGACCTAGCTCTTGATTATGAAGGAGTGTGTTCCCTATCTCCTTCCCCTTATTGCTCCTACTTGGAGTCGTCTCCTATTGTGAGGGCTCCCTTCTATATCCTTAGTCTCTATAGATCCTAAAGCTTGAACCTCAATGTCTTGGGAAGGTGGTTGAGAATATTCCACCATTTTCCCCTCCTTTGATACTTCATCAGTCACCCTTTGTTCTAGTTGCTCCTCTGGTGATGGTTCTTTCTGAACCCTTTATTCTATTTTGGTTTGCTCTTGGGAGACGAAAGACCCTCTCAATGTTATTAGGTCAGAGATCCAACACCACATCTTTGGTGACACTCTTGACTATTCTTTCATCAGGAAGAAAATGCTAAGATAGGACCATGATTAGTTTAGCTATTTGTATTGACACAAGTTGTGACATTGCATTCACCAACCTAGATACCAGGATCAACGGAGATAAATGGATTAATGCAGATACCAAGGCTGATCTCTCTGTTGGCTTGTTGTAAATTTTGAGGAAATCTCCTAGATCTGTGTGCCCTAAGTTAGTATCTCAGATTTTTGCATGGTCATCATGGAATCTCAACTTCGAGGGTACACCTTGGAACTTGAACATGATGGGTTTGGGTGTCATTCCAGATGTGGATGCATAAATAAAAACAAAATTAAAAATAATGTCCCTTTGATTAATTTCATCTCTTTTATTATTTCCATTTTTTTTAATTTTTAATTTTTTTAAATTTTTAGGAAAAAAGGAAAAAACAATGCCAAGGGCATGTGACGCAGCACCATGCCTCAGTGTGTAATGCTAGTGGTGCTTTTGGCGTGCGTAATGTCAATTTTTTTTGACTCATGGCATGCAACATTTTTAGACTCACAATGCACGAAGTTTGTACGGTGCTAGTTTTTGACTCATGGCCAATGGAGTTAGTGTGGTGCCCATGGTGCTTTTAGAGTGTGGCATGGAGGATGGGGTGCCTATGCAGTGTTTCAGGGTGTGACACTTGGTGCTTGTGTGGTGCACAATGCCAAGGAAAACAAAATGCATGGCATATCTTAGGTTTTGAACTCCCTTAGAGTGCGAAATGAAAAAGATAAGTGTGCAAGGGTTTTGGGTGGGGGTTTTGGGCGAGGCTTGACTAGATGGGCGAGGCTTGACTAGATGAGAGAATCAGTTCAAGGGCTCTTGGTGGGATGCCACATTCTTTTAACTTTCTAGAAAATTTGAATAATCGCTCCATGTTGTTTAGAATGTTACTTTTAATGAAGAAATATTTTAAATACAAGATACTTTGTTTTGAGAACGTATCTTTTTCCATTTTAGATCTTTAGAATCCTTTAGTCTTAACATCATATTTTTCTCTCTTTTATTTTATTTTTTTCTCTCTCTTTTTTTTTAATATCCCGACTATGCTTAGACTATTTAGTCAAGACATTAGTGTCATTTCTTTAATTTGATCTCTTGTGAACATCCCTTGTGTTCCTCTTTTATAACTTTTTAAAAGCTTTCATGCCAAATAATGATCTTAGCAACCTTTTGAGGAGACCCCTCCTATTTGAACCAGTCGAAGTTTGGATCGTCCCTCATCACCTTTGACTTCAATTTGACAACACCTAAAACAATTTAAAAAAAAAAAAATTTTCCAAGTGTTGAGAACTTGTTGGTATAAGCTTTTAATTTCTAGACTAAAAATCCCCTATTTCTACCAGAAATGTCGGTTGCTCAGTTGGTATAAAACACACAATCATCCAAATGTTTTGACAAAGAAATACCTCCTCCTAAAATCAAAACTAAAGAGTGGTTAGTAAAATCTTGAGAGAAAATATCAAGTACACCTCACCCCCAGGACTAACACAACTTTGAAAGAAAACACATGACTAAAAGCAAACACACAACTTGAAAGCAAACACACTTGGAGAAATAAACGCACTTGTAGAAATAACAATCTAAGCTAAATGTAGAAATAAAACATAACTAATTTTTTTGTCTTTTAGGCTTCAAAATAATGCTTTAGAAATTTTCCATTTATAAGCAAGGGAAGAAATTCCCCCTGTAAGGAACAGAGCCTAAAAGTGTTTTCTCTAAGAATTTTTGCGATCTGATAAGGGCTTGTCCACAAGTGTTGAAACTTGGTATGGCTACCTAGTTTTTCTTTTTCCTTATCCCAGAGTAGAACAAGGTCAAAAATCCTAAATGACTTTATTGTGGCTCTCTTGTCGAACCATCTTTTCACAATAGCTTGATGTTTGGCCATGTGCTCCAATGTAGCTATCCATTTCTCATCCATCTCTAAAAGATTCATCAATCTAATTTGTACTCTATTAGCATCTTTAGCATACCCACTCATGAATTTCAAAATAGGAATTCTGAGATTAAGTGGGAATACTAGTTCTTGTCCATAGACAAGCAAATATGGAGAAGTCCCAAAGTTTTTTTGACTCTCGCTCGATCTGTCCATAGGGCATATTTGAGTTGCATATGCCAATCCATAGGATTCTCCTTCAACAATAATCTTATTACTATGATCAAGTTCTTGTTGGTAGATTGTGCAACCCCATTTCCTTATAGGGAGTAATTCAAAGAGAAATTGATAATGACTTTATTTTCAAATGCCCATTGGATCAAGAATGTTGATGCAAAAGTAGACCTGTTATCATAGACAAGGGTGAATGGAATTCTAAATTTGGTAACAATACGTTCTTCAAAGAAGTCTAGTACCACCTTAGCAGTGTAATTTTTGAATGTTTCTACTTCTGTCCATTGTGTGCAGTAATCTATAGTTGTGAGAATAAAGGCATGTCCAATTGATGATGGTGGGTTGACCGGACCAATGAAATCTAACCCCCACTTTGCAAAGGGGTGTATCTTGTACACAAGCTATAAGGGCATTATCAGATTCCTTTCTCTATTGGCACTGGTTTGACAAATATGGAAAGAGCATACATGCTTGAAAGTGTCTTTGAATATCAAGGGCCAAAAATAACCCAATCTTACAAACATGTGGGCCATTGCTTCTACTGAACCATGTCTTGTGCCATGCCATATCATGGAAACATTCAAAGACTTCCTTGGCTTCTTCCTGTCCTAAGCATTTCAGATAGATCCCTTCGTAGTTCCTTTTATACAACTTGTTGTCATGCAACATGTAGGACTTGCATTTCATTTTAAGTCCCCTACGTTGTGAACTATTCATCCATTTGGGACACTAGTCTTGAAGGAGATAATAGACAATGTCTTGATACCAAACATATGTCACCACACCTTGATTAATGTCAACTTGTGATACAACCATCTTCTTCTGATCATCTTCATTTTCTTTATCGTCAAACTTGAATTCCTTTTCATTTCCATCCTTGTTATCAACTATCATCTTTGATAATCCTTGACCTCTGACTAATCTCATAGATTTAATTTCAAGATCAAATTCTTGAACTATAGGCATCCACTTTCCTCTTCTTTCACTAAGTTCATTCTACATCAAAAACATCTTTACTGCTGGATTGGGTACAATTGTGTACACCTTTCTCCTTAATATGTAATGAAAAAATTTCTTTACTACCTTGATTAATGCAAAGGATTATTTATCAAGGTTTGAATAATTCAACTCTACGTTCTTTAGAGGGAAACTCATGAAAGAAATTGGTCTTTCATCCTCCTTTTCCTTCTTCTGCGTTAGGATCCCTGCACAAGAGTGTTTACAAGCAAAGGAATAGATCTTAAAAGGTAACTCATAATAAGGACTCACCAAAATTAGGGCCGTAGAAATGGCCACCTTGATATATTCAAATGAATTTATTATCTCTAGAACCCATTCCATCTTAGCCCCCTTTTTAATAAATCATTAAGGGGATGAACTATCTCTACAAATCCACTTATAAATTTTCATACAAAGTTTATCTTTTTGAAGAAAGACTTCAATTCCTTTCGACCAATTAGAGGTGCTAATCTCATAATAGATTTAACTCTATCTGGATCAATGGATATTCCAACTTTGGAAATAACATGTCCTAGGAGATTTCCTTTAGTAACGCCAAAAGAATATTTCATGGGATTGAGAGATATGTTGTATTTATGACTTCTATTGAATACTTGTGTTAGATTAGCAATGTGGGTACTTCGATCTTTTGAAAAGATAGTCAAGTCATCCCTATAAATGACTATACATCTATTAATCAATCCTTTGAAAGCTCCATCTATTGCTCATTGAAATGTAGTTCCCGCATTAATTAATCAAAAGGGAATTCTTCTATAGGAAAAAGTTCACCACTTCATTGTGAAAGCCATCTTTAGTCTATCTTCTTCATTGATCGCTAATTGATTATATCCTGAGTAACCATGTAAGAATGACATCATCTTTAAACCATTTAAAATCTACAAAACCTCATCTAGTGAGGGAAAAGGATAGTTGTCTTTCTAAGATGCTAGATTCAAGTTACAGAAGTCAACACAAAGATGAATCTCTCCAGTCTTCTTCTGCACAAGAACCAAATTTTCCATCCATGTGGAATGGTGGATAGGAAATATGGTCTTATTATCTAGTAACTTCTTTACTTCTTTCATGATCAGTGGTTCAATGATAGGATTTACCAGTCTTTTTCTTTGTTAGAATGGTTTGGCATTTGGTTTCAGCGGGATGTCATGTGTGATAATCTTAGGATCATAAGTCTTCAGTTCTTCATAGCTCCAAGAAATGGCATCCGTATACTCGGTGAGTAATTTCAGCATGTCTTCCCTTTCCTATGAGTTGCACAGTTTTCCTATTTGTACCATTCTTGGTTCTTAATCAATACCCAAATTGTATGAGTCACATTCTTTGATTCCATTTCCTTGGGTTACCCTTCTATTGAGTGCTAATTCATCATGATCAAAGATGCATTCTAGTTCTTCCATTCTTTTTGGAATAGTGTTATTTTTTAAATTCAGAATCTCATCCTCATCCTCAATCTCACCATCTCCAGGTTTGTCATCCGGTGTATCATCAATTTCTTGTCCCTCAAAATGGTGACTACACATGATAAACTCAAGAATATGTTGATCATCTTGAAAGACCTGAAAGTTTGTGATATTATTAGGAATGGATGGAACCACAACCAATTCCATTGAAAATATTTTCAACTTGGTTCTTTCAACTGGCTGTAAAGCACTTGCTGAAATGGTAAGAGCATCTACCACCATGTTCTTTCTTCTTGGAATGGATTTGATGTTTAAAGCTTTAAAATCATCCAATATATCCCATACCCTTTTTCTGTAAGCAAGTAATCTTTTATAATTGCAAGAGTATATGGATTTTACTTGTCGTATGACCAACTAGATTTTACTTGTCGTATAACCAACTGAGAGTCTCCTTTGATTATGAGAGCTATGACTCCTTTCTCCAGTGCAAAGAGAAGTCCTTGAATTAATGCCTCATATTCTGCAGCATTGTTAGTACATCTAAATTGTAATCAATATGTAGCATAGAAAGATCTACCTTTTGGGTTGACCAATTTGATACCTACATCGGCTCCCATTTTGCACCTAGAACCATCAAAGCGAAGTGTCTGAATTGCATTTTCCTTGGGTTTTCTAACTCTATGCTTATTCGTCCTTAACTTCTCTTTCACTAGAGCCTTGAATAACCATTTCTTAGGAATCCATTGTAACTTTCCTTGTGTAGGACTTGATGATTCCCCTTTGTAATCTATGGATAGAGGAAGTGTATGCTTTTCTTGTTTATCTTGAATTTCCCCTATCAGTTCTTTGATTTCCTCAAATTTAGGTCCAGGATGAATGACTGCTGAAGTCCATCCTTTACCTTTCACATATCATCTTCTCCTTTGTACTTTGATCATCCTAGGAGGTGGAGAAGACAAACCTCCATGATCCGAGGAGGTATCACCATATGACACATTTAGATCTTTGCCTTCCTCTTCAATATTTTCAAAAAGGTTGGACGAGTTCACCAAATTTTGGCTTTCTATGAAATTAGCTATTGAGGTCTTTTTATCCTTGTTTTCCATTATGTGTGTCAGTACCTTTGCTACTACTTCTTGGCATGATGAGCATTCAAACTCAGAGTGACTAACTTTGTGTAATAGACAAAATCCTGGATGGAGGAGGATGTTGGGATTAGCTTCCTCTCCTAAACGTTGTAAATTAGTCACCATACTATCTATGAACTGTGTCACAATTTCTCTTTTTGGTATTGGCACTTTAGGTTCTTCATTCTAATCTTGAGGTGCATTGGTTGGAGCCACATCCAATACCATCACTTTGTATGAACCCAGATTCAATTGTAAGAATGCTATCTCATTTGGGGCATCGTAATCTATAATCATTGTTTGCAATTTGGGCTTAGCATCTATCTTGATTTGATTATTCAATACTTTCCATGACAACCAAAATTGAGTGAAGTTTGTAGAAAATGACCCCCTCAGACAATTCATCCATTCTCTGCTTAGAAGCAAACCATATGTTTCTTGGATATCAACCACATGTATGTCAATAACATCCCAAATCTAAGGGTCAACTATCAACTATATCTTCATGTCTTTCAATACACCAATGACTTTTACCTTTTTTTTATCCAATTGTATCACCAATCGATTAGAGGGTTGAGGACTAACTCCTAGCCATTGAGCTATTGATAATGGAATTACATTATATGAAGCTCCCAAATCAATAAGGAAATTGTGAAGATTCTTCTCATATATCCTAATGCTAAGCAAAAATGGGGGTACCTCAACTTTGTCTTTGAACATAGTGGGTATCGCTTCTACAACATTCACTTGTTCAGATACTATCTTTTAAGGGACAATATTCATGATATGGGAAACCTTTATATGATCCAATGTATTCATAAGAGTTTCTCATTGTTGTGGACAATTTTGTAACATGTCAAACATGGACATATTGTCCTTAGTCCTTTTCAAATCCTCTACCACTTTGTACTTTTCAGTGGACCAAGTGGGATTCTTCAGTATAGTTGGTACATTTACTTGATTATGATTTTTTTGTCCTCCATACATTGGTCTTACCAGTCGTAGATTATTACTTGCTCTTGGATTAAATCTAGAGGAATTCCATCCATCAAGGTATCCTTTCTATTTCTCAGATTATATGTATTTTGATTGTTATTGCAAAAAGTGAACATCTCATCATGTTGAATATTAGCTTCCAATCTAAATGGGAATGAGAATTTCTCACTTACTAGTTGTTCCACTTGTGTATTTCATGTCAAATTGTAGGATTCTAATAGTATAGCATTGAATTGTATAGGAGGAGGATTGTCATTTACTTGTGAATTTTGATTCATCTCTTGATTGCCATTATAGTACAAATCATCATTGTTAAGTGCATTTTGGCTATCATCATACTGATTGATATCAACATACTGAACATTGTTGTTGTTGTTATCAGTAGGAATACTTCCATTATTTGGATAGGTTTTCCATTGTCAGTTCTATCTTTGGAAGCCATTGTCATGATCAGGAGGATTGAAGTTGTTTCCTCCATTGTTGTTTCCTACATTGTTGTTGTTATTGTTCTCGTTGAAATTCCTATCGTAATTCAGACCAAAATTGTTGTTGCAGTAGCCAACAATGTTTGTTTGGAAGTTGTTATTTTTTCCTTGTGACAATCTAAGATGTGTCAATTCATTGTTCATTTGTGACATAGTCTTCTTCATTTGACCAACTTCTAAAATAAGGTTATTTTCAATTTCCATGGGAATTGTGGCCTTCTATTCAAAGAAAGCTATTTTTGGAGGCTCATACCCTAGATATGTTATCACATGATTCTGTGGAGTGGGTGCCTATTATAATGGAACTAGATTCATAGGTATGAACTGGCTAGGCATTAAGGGTGCTCCCACAGGGTATGTTGGTATTGTAGTGACTGCTTACATTTGAAACATCATTCCTCCTCCATTAGGATTGGCTTGCTTCATAAACATTATTGCCTATGTGAAGAATTTATCCAATGTGTCAATATTTGTTGTAGGAAGTCTTCTTAGAAAAATTATAGTAAGATGGTCCATAGTATTCAGATAAATCTGAATAGTGGCTTCAACTAGTATGGTGTATGGTGTTTCCAACTTGAGGTAGGCCATATGAAAGCGATGGTTGAAGCAAGAAACAATCTCAACTGGGTCCCTTTTGATTGATATGAATTGTTGATGTATCACAGCTGGGTTGATGAATGTTTTGAATTATTTAAAGAATAATTTTTTGAATGTATCCCAATCTCCAATGCATCTAGGTGGCAAATTAATGTACCAATTGAAGGTAGTTTCCCCCAAAGAGTAGGGGAATAAAAGAAGAGCCACATCCTCATTAGCAACCTACTTGTGGTTGCAAGTTTCTTTGAATACCTTGACATGATCTTTGGCAGTTCGTATTTCACCATAAACAAATTTGGGGCAAAAATTCTTGGGCTTCTTAGGGAGGTCATGGAGTGCACCTCTCAAGGTTATTGGTGAGTCTATGACATTTGTTAAAAAGGCCATTGGAGGGTTTTGCAGACCTAATGGTGGTTGTTGAGGGGTAAATATCAGAATATGTGGTGGTCCACCAGGTGGTTAGAGTGGAGGTGGAGTTGAAGAAGACGATGAAAGTTTGAACGAAAGTGGTTGAATTCAGGATGTTCCTTTGTCACTACATGGTCTGCGAAATTGGGTAAGCTCAAGGAACTTGTGTGCACTTGGTGCAGACCTTAATGCTCACTAAAATGGGGATTTTAGATCAATATCCTCTAGCTTGCATTAATTTTGGAAAAAGCACACCTCTACAGAAGCACGCTTTCTCACCTCTCTAAATTTTGTGCACCACAAAGTTTTGGCAACTTGCGCACCGACAAAGTTGTGGATCTGCAAACCTATGTACCTGCAACCCTATGGACCTATGTACCTACACAACTGTGGATCTACGGACCTAAATTTCTGAAAAGCTTATAAATTTTTTTGAACTTGTGTGAAGCTCATATTATTGTAGAAGTGAAAAAAATTCTGAAACTTTGGCAAATTTTCTTCCTTTCTAGGAGTCTAAGTGGCCATCGTTCTAGTGCTACTTCTATTGGGTAGTTGTTATGCACGAGGTCAATAGCAAGAATCCATTGCACAATTCCTCTCTTGAAAAGCTAATCTTTTGGGATCAACTCCAAGGTTCAGTATTTGTCTTGCGATGTACTAAAATTCACTCAATTGAAGATAAATGTGATTTTCATGAGGACGCCTTTGCTAGTTCTATCTTGATCTCAAAATGAAGTGAAATATGTTCACTATCTCAAAATAACACACTAAAGAATAATGGTTTTGTATTTTCTATTTTTTTAAATGAATGCAATTCTAACAATGCAAATAAAATGAGTTCCTATTCTAACAAGGGGTTAGCAAAGAAAATAACAAAACTGAAAGAAAATAACATGAAATTGAAATAACTTGAAATTTAAATCCTAACAGACATAAGCTACAAAAAAAAAATGCTACTATGAGTTAAGCTTTCGAATAAATCGATAGGAAACCAATGAAAATAGGAGCAACACTTCCTAGAATCCACTGATGCAATCATTGATGGGAAATTTCAATAATCGAATGATGTTTCACTCTTCATCAAATGGCAAGGCCATAAAAAGTGCGCTCGTGCAAGACAAAGATTTATATAGGCACAATTTGATGATCTCTTCTCAAGCTCAATATGTCAGTGAAATTTGTAAATCTGTAGCAAACACCAGAACTAAAAGATTGCACAACCATAAATAACACAATAAACCTTTGGCTTAATCACAATCTCATGAACAAAATTTACAAAACAATGACATATTCAGGCAAGAATCACTACACTCCAAATGTGAGCACCAAAAGCATAATTTCATTGCATAATAATGGTGGCCCTTGTTACATATTACAATGGGGTATTTATAAGAAACTGTCTTCTCAATTTGGGTTGAGAGTGAGAGATATCTTCATGCAATAAAATGCTTTTAAAAACATTAAAACAAACAAAATATATACAGACTAACAATTAATCTAGTGCTTAGAGGGACTCCATCCATATTTTATTCATTAATTGGATGCATGCGCCCTTTACATGTCAAAAACACAAAAATTATGAGAGAGAAAGTAGGAGGAATCCTTTAGTCAAAAAAGTAGGAGTGTCTGGAGGTGCTAAAAATAGAAGCTAGTCCTTTACTAGGTGTGTGTTGAAGTTAAACTAGCATCAGAATGCGTTCTTGATGCATGGAAAGCACTATTTTTTGGAACAAGCAGTTAACTATTAGTGCACCTCTGAATTGTGGAGCCGTTGACCTATGCACCTACAGAGCTGTGGACCTCGACAAGGTCAAAAATCTCAAAATTTTATTGAGTGTCAAAATTGAGATTATGGCATCTAGGTTTTGTTCTTCTTCATCCCAAAGCTATGTTTGGATGTTTTCCCTTGAATTTCTCTATTATCTTAGCAATTTTACCTGCATCCAAAAGATCTAAAGCCTCATACTTATCTTTTACCTTTTGTCTGTAATTGTGTACCTCAATTCAAGTATCAACAAAATCCCTGAGTTTGGTATCCAATTGTAACAATGCTTCTTAAGTCCTAAAAGCTTGTTAGATGTCCTCATCATCAAAAACCTCCACAAAAATCTTCCTAAAATTCTCCATTACTGTCTCTATAGGTAACTATTGTGGTTTCACAATGCACACCCCATTTTGCCTAGAAATGAGGACCCCCTAGTATATTTTTTTGGCTTTTTAGATCCCTAGTCTGGGATTCAAGTCTTTTTCTTGTGTTTTTGGTCAGATCTTGATCCCAGTTTGAAAAACCCAAAGTTCAAAAATCATCATCAGAGAGGATAAGTCATTTTTTGCAAAGGAAAAAAATAGTGCACCGGTGCACCTCCCCAAGTGCGCCAGTGTGTTAAAATTCAAAGGAAAGCACACAAAAGGAAGGTGTGCACATGCACACCCTTATACTCCTTATGCATTAGAAAGGATATGTGAGGTGCACGTAGTGCGTTCTTTTTTTCTTATCAAAGACTAAAATGATGTTTTTATGAGTTTTGTCATGTTTTTACATTCTTATTATTTTTTTGTCATATTAGGGCTTATTAATTAAGCATTTTCAACTCCATAGACTAATGTTTGCTTCTTTTGTAGGTAAAAAGGACACCCTCAACTTGTTGGGGTCATAAATTTTTACCTTGAGCTCATAATTCATAACCGTTTACACCATTTGAAAGAAGAACTGAAAATCTAATTCTAGTCTTGAGCCTTTGGCTACCTAATTTTAGGGACTGATGAAAGTTTCAACTTGAAATTTTGAGCAAAAGACCTCTAAAAAAGCCATTTAAAAATGCTTAGAAAATCTTGTGAAAAAGTTTCAAACATTTGATCATTTTGGATAATTTGGATCACCTTGTCTCTCACTAGAAAGCATAGGGTAGTTGGAGACAAGAAAGAGATAAAAGATACAGAGGTTGGACACATGAACTAGAATAGGTTCCTCATCTTATGCAATTATTAATGACAAGATTCAACACGGGTGCCTTGGGATTTCAGATAGAAGAAGCAAAAGGAGTTCAAATGTATGAAAGTGTTTTGATTTAAAGAGGGTAAATCATCAAAAGGATCAAAGAAAGAAGACAAAAGTGATCCCAAACCTCATTTAAGAAAAACCTAGAAACTATTTTCAAAATAGAGAACATTGATTTTTTCGGTGAATTGAACAGTTGAAAAATTCTAACTTTGGAAAATTTTTGAAGTTGAAAATATTCTAACTTTGGAAAATTCTGAAGTTGAAAAAAATTCTAAGTCTAGAAAATTTTGAAGTTGAAAAAAAAATCTATCTCTGGAAAATTTTGAGTTGAAAAAAATTCTAACGCTGGAAAATTCTGAAGTTGAAAAAAAATGCAACTCTAAACAATTCTGAACTTGAAAAGAAAATCTAGCTCTACAAAATTTTTTAGTTGGGAAAAAAATCTAACTTTGGAAAATTATGAAGTTGAAAAAAAAATCTAACTCTAGAAAATTCTAAAGTTGAAAAAAAATCCAACTCTAGAAAATTGACACTTGGTGAAAATTTTGCATTTTTTGGACCCATTTCCAAGGTGCGCTGACAGTTAACTACCAGTTCCAAATTTAGAGCTTTCCATGCACTGAAAATGTATTCTAATGACAGTTTAACTCCTTCAAACATCCAATGAATGTTGAGCTTCTATTTTTTGCACCTCCAAAGACTCCTACATCACCTAATGGCTTTCTCTTTCTTATTTTTTCATGCATTCTTTGTTTTTGACATGTAAAGGCTCATGCATCCAATTAATGAATATAAAATGGATGGATTCCTACTTAGCACCAGTTAGATTGTTAGTTTGTATATAATTATTATTTTTTATTAAATTAAAAGCATTTTATTGCATTAAGATATCTCTCACTCTCAGCACAAATTGAGGAGATAATTTCTTATAAATACTTCATTGTAATATGTAATTGGGGCCACTGTTATTATGCAATAATATTATGCTTTTGGTGCTCGCATATGGAGTGTAGTGATTCTTTCCTAAATGTGTCATTGTTTTGTGAATTTTATTCATGGAATTGTGATTGAGCCAAAGGTTTATTGCGTTGTTTTTGGTTGTGCGATCTTTTAGTTTTGGTGTTTGCTATAGATTTATGAATTCAGCTGACATAACAAACTTGAGAAGAGATCATTGAATTGTGTTTGCATAGCCTTTTGTCTTGCATGAACACACTTTTTGTGGCCTTGCAAATTGATGAAAAGTGAAATATCATATGATAGTTAAGGTTTCTCACCAACGATTGCATCAGTGGATTCTAGGAAGCACTGCTCCTGTTTTCATTGGTTTCCTACTAATTTCTTTGAAAGTTTAAATTGTAGGGTGTTGTTTTCTATAGCTTATATCCATTTAGGATTTCAATTTCAAGTTATTTTCTTTCAGTTTCATTATTTTCTTTGCTAACCCCTTGTTAGAATAGGAACTCATTTTAGTTGCACTATTAGAATTGCATTCATTAAAAAACTAGAAAATACAAAAATATTGTTCTTTTTATGTGTTATTTTGAGACAGAAAATAGATTTACTTCAATTTGAGTTTAAATCAGAATTAGCAAAGGCCTCCTCATGAACAATCACATTTATCTTCATCTGAGTGGATTTTGGTACATTAGAAGACAAATACTGAACCTTGGAGTTGATCCTCAAAAGATTAGCTTTTCAAGAGAGGAATTGCGCAATGGATTCCTGCCATTGACCTCGTGCAAAATGACTACCCAACAGTAACAACTTTTCTCATTCCTCATCTTCAAAAATATCCAAGCATGCATCACTATAATCTCTCTTCTTCCAAAATTTTCTCTTGGGCTTAGTCCTTGATCCAATGAATCTCCTCAAGTAATGTCTCCTTTACTTTATTGCTATCTGCTATTTTCTCTATCCAATCATCAATCATGTCTAATTCTTCTCCAGTATATACATCAATCAAAACCCAATATCTTTTGCCCTGTATGGCTTGTAGAGTCTACAAATCCTTACTCTAGGCATGTACCTCATCCATGATAGTGAAGTCCTGCTTCAAAATTGCTACTATTTTATTCACGTTCTCCTATGTAGCATGTAGTAACTAAAAATTCTTTGTGATGATTGTAACACCTTTCTCCTCAAAAATTTCTCGCCACTCCTGAAAAACCTTCAAATATGGGTCAAATTGCACACCTCTCCCTTCTCTAAGTATGGTATTTAGAGTTTTCTTAGGGTGCTTAGGATCAAGAGGACCAACAACTTGGGCTAGATATCCTTTAAAGATCTCAACTTGCCTTCAAAGTGCTTGGAGTTCAATCTCATCTTTCTCCATGTGCTTAAGAACCTCTTTGACTCCCATAGTCATCATTTATTAGGATGAATCCCATGTAGGCCTTCCCAACATAACATCCTTTAACTCATAATCCTTGAGGCTAAGGCCTTCTACATTTGTGCCTTCAAGAGGGAGGGCCACTTGTGCAAATAAATCCTAGTTCCATATGGTGGCAATAAATGCCAATGGCATTGTCTCATGTGATGGAGACTCAGGTTTAGTCAAAATATTTAGAATATCACAAATGTCTTTTGCTAAAGCACATAATTGAGGCTTAGTACTCCTCATTATTTTCTTTTAGATCCATATAGGGATGTGTCCTACTGAGGACCTGGCTCTTGATGACAAAGGAGTGTGTTCCGCTATCTCCTTCCCCTTATTGCTCCTAGTTAGAGTCATCTCCTGTTGTGAGGGCTCCCCTTTTGTATCCTTAGTCTCCATGGATCATTTAGCTTGAACCTCAATGTCTTGGGAAGGTGGTTGAGAATATTCCACCATTTGTCCCTCCTTTGATACTTCATTGGTCACCCTTTGTTCTTGTTGCTCCTCTGATGATGGTTCCTTCTAAACTATGAGGTGGAGGAGTCATTGAGCTCTATTCTAATATTGTAAATCATGGTGGAGATGGAGGAGTAAGATTAGGACCCTGTGTATTTAGCGGCATTTTCATCTAGTCTTCTTGTTGAGATTCACTTGTAGGGGTGTCCCTAATCTTATCCCTAATCAACTCTATACCTATGGGCATGGAAAAAAAATTTGAAATTGAGAAAACATCATCACTCTCTTCACTCTACTCATCCACCCACTATTGTACTTCATCTTTTGATGAGGAGAGCTCTAAGGGTTCTACTTGAGTGGATGGCAGGGTACCCATGGTACTCTTTCTCCTTGGCAACTCTTTGGCTCTAGCTTGTCGAGTTCTTCCCTATAGGGGCACTTGTTCCTCTTCCTCTTTTGAGTCTTCTTCTTCCTCCTCATCATATCCCTCTAAAATGCTTTTAGGAATAGATGGATTAGGCACTAATATTCTATTGATCCTTTTCCTTTTCTTCATCTAAATCTTAATCATTTTCTTATGTTTCTTTGGGATAGAAGGAGAAGCTAGCTCTTCTTGCATGGGAGGAATGGAGGCTTGTGGAATCTTACCCTCTTTCGGTTGGCTAGACACAATGGGAGGCAACTAAGGTTCATCCTGGACTTGAGTAGCTCCAGTATCTTGGGACCCTTGTGGACTCTATTCTTGTTACTGGGGAGGCACCTATTCTGTCTGAATCCTTTGAGGATAGGTCCTCTTTCTATTTTTCTTTCCTTTCCTTTCCTTTTAGGAGGGTGATAATATCCAATCGGACAATCAAGACAGTACACTATTTCTAGCCTAATAGGATACTGAGCTGCAAAGGTAGAAATTGTTACTTTCTTTCCTCTACCTCTTTCTAGGTGAGCATGTGCATGGAAAATCATTGTGTCAGGAATTGGATCAAGTGGAAAAGGTTTCTTGATACAATCCTTTGTCATTTTGATGACATGCCTAGCTCGATGATTAATATCATCTGCCTCCTCCCTATACAATCTCTCAGCTACTTCATAAGAGAGTCCAATGAACTGCTCTACTCTCAAGAGATGGAAGACCCTCTCAAAGTTATCGGGTCAGAGATCCAGTACCACCTCTCCAGTGACACTCTTGACTATTCTTTCATTAGGAACAAAATGCTGAGACAGGGCCATGATTAGTTCAACTAATTGTACTGACACAGGGTGTGACACTACATTCACCAACCTGAAATAGATCAATGTAGATACCAAGGCTAATCTATCTATTGGCTTGTTGC
The DNA here is from genome assembly GCA_028749045.1 of Cupressus sempervirens. Taxonomy (NCBI): domain Eukaryota; kingdom Viridiplantae; phylum Streptophyta; class Pinopsida; order Cupressales; family Cupressaceae; genus Cupressus; species Cupressus sempervirens. The sequence continues at coordinate 210,912,616 of CM053793.1, forward strand.
AGATTCTAAGGAAATCTCCTATATCTGTGTACCCTAAGTTAGTATCTCAAATTTCTATGTGGCCATCACGGAATCTCAACTTTGAGGGTACACCCTGGAACTTAAACATAATAGGTTTGGGTGCCATTCTAGATGTGGACGCCATTTGATCACCTACACGTTCTGAGAGAAGAAAACAAACATTAGTTAATTAATAGATAAAAACTAAATGCAAAGAAAATGTTTAATTAAAGTCTAAATGACCATTAAATTAAAAAAATGTCCCTTTGGTTAATTTCATCCCTTTTACTATTTCCCTTTTTAAAATTTAATTAATTTTTTTAAAATTTAAAATTTTATTTTTAAATTTTTTTTAGGGATAAATGAAAAAATAATGCCAAGGGCGTGAGACATAGTGCCAAGCCTCGGTGCACAATGTCAGTGGTGCTTTTGGTGCATGCGACATCAGTGGCACTTTTGGTGTGCGTGATGCTAGTGGAGTGCGACACCAATTTTTCTTGACTCATGGTGCATGGCATTTTTAGACTCACGGCATGCAAAGTTTGTGCGGTGCCAATTTTTAACTCATGGCACATGGAGTTAGTGTTGCATCTGCGACACTTTTAAAGCATAGCATGGAGGATGGGGTGCCCATGTGGTGTTGCAGGGCATGATGCGTGATGCCAAGGAAAGCAAAATGTGCAACATATCTTAAGTTTTGCTATCACTTGGAGTGCGAAATGAAAAAGATAAGTGTGCAAGGGTTTTGGGTAGGGGTTTTATAACCCACCTCACACTAGGTAGAGTGCATGGTGCACTTTGGTGTGCATGCCACACTTCGCCCGCGTGCGCACGCTTGTGTGGATGAAAAGTTTTTTTTTTTTGTGAAAATTTTATAATTTTAATACTTTTCCAATTTTTTGATTTTTGTCCTTTTTGATTTTTTGACTTTTTCAATTTTTCTTTTTTTTTTTAATTTTTTTGATTTTTTTTTTGTGTTTTTAGTTTTTTTGACAACTCTGATGCTTTTAACTTCTAATATTTTCTCCTGACTCTTGAACTATCTTTCCGGGAGTTAGAAAAAAAGGTAGGGTGTCCCCATTCTTGACTAGGAATGGGGCGTGTGTTGTGAGACCACAACAAGACCATTATTTTTAGAGTTTGAGATTGAAGTCCATATGGTGTTTTGCCAGCATATAATCAAGATGTTTGATAAGGAGGTTGAAGAGATCAATGCATCAGATATGGGAGCTATAGAGACTTCTACTTCTAAAGGAGGAAAAACAAGAAAAAAGAAACCTAATAAGTTTTTTGAAGAATAGATTAAAATTTTCCCTAGTTCTTCCAATGCTAATGCTATAGATGACCATGCCTTTGTTGATCCATATGCTCTTTGCAGAGATGTTATGTGCCTAGTGTTACTAGTTCCAAACTTTTCAAAGTATTTCTACTATAACAGGGAAGAAGATTCTTGTGTGTAATCCATGGAAGAAGAACTTAGGAAAATTCATATTTCCAAAAGTTTATGTGGATGTGGACTTGATGAAGGCCCTATTTCATTGCGACAATCTAGCCACCAAATCATCCCATAGAAAAGATGGAACTATTCTGTATACACTTGAATGTGAATCATTCATTGAGCCTTACGGACTGGGTGGAGCTATGGGCTAGCATGTGGATTTAAAGAAATGGTAGAGGAAATTTTAGGTGAATACCAAGGCCTACGTTGTGAAATCTATGATATAGAATGTTCCCATGGATTTGAAGAATGTGGGTGATTGCCCTAAAAAGGTAGAAAAATTGATGCCTTTGGACAAGTTTTAAAATTATTTTGTAAAGATGGTATATGGTGTTTGTAAGATGGTTGGAAAAGATGGAACGGACATGGTCTATGGAGTTGAATTTATAATTGCTAGGGATGTGCAAGACTCTTACCATGGAGGGGAGTATGATTATGTTAATTACATTCTAGAGGTGATGAAAGAAAATATTGCCCAAGGTCAAAGTGGAGAACTAAAGGATTTGAAGTTCCATCACTATTCATTGCTGATGCACCTAATCCTCTACAAGAATGTAGGATATGTAAGTTCTAATTTCATTGACCATACTTCTTATGTGAATGGAAACCTACCAGTTTAGTTGTGGACACAGGTATGGGATAGCAATTATCATTTTTCTGATTGTGTTTCATTCTTTAATAATTTTAGTGTTGTGATAATGAGAATGTTAGATCTAGGTTACTTTAGGGCACCTAAGATTTTAAAATACCTTTTGAGATGAGCCCTACTTCCTAAAGAAAAAAGACTAGACCATAATTGGGTGGATATTTTCTTATTTCCAACTTTTTCTTTAATGAGGGTCTCTGGTTGTCCTCAACCACCCCACATGCTACCAAAGTTTATCCCTCCTAGATTGGGTATAATTGAATTCATATGGAAATTGTTCATGGTCAATAGGGAGTACCTAGGACCCAAAGTGCATAAGGGAACTTTCTTATGTAGGTATTTTAGGGTGGGAGATTTTACAATTGGAAAAGACGCCCTTGACTAGATCTATACATTCCTCCATCATTACAATTTGTCAATAGGTCTCTATAAAATGTATGACCCTTAAAACTGGATGAAGATTACCCTTAAGGAGATGAGAAATTATGCACTGACTAGCACCAAGGAATTACCCCATGAGGATGTTATTCCAAACATAGTTGCAAAGGGTGAGGCATCTGACAGGTTAGAAAAGCTAGATGATGTTTTGAGGGTGGAAAGAGAACTAAAGAGAGTAGACCCAAATTTATGGGATTTTACATGGATATTCCCTATCCTCAGAGGATTAGGAAGATGGTCACTAAACATTCTAAGATTATGGCTAAGATGCCTAAAGGACCTATACGGGAGGAAGAAAGGGCATGCCTAGATAGCCCTGAACCTGATGTGACCCTAGAGATAGAAGAAGAAGATGTCCCTAAAGTATCATGGGTCAAAAAGGGAAATAAGAGATTGAAGGTTTTCCATATCCTTGTAGATGTGAAATAAAGGACGTTTTAGACCTTACCTAGCAATAGTTAGTATTTTGCTGACTTAAGGTAGAATTACCTCCAAGATAGGATTAATGCAAGTGAGAGTATACTCACTAATATTGAATTTGTAGAAGCAAGGCTTGATGATAGAATAATTCAAGCCCAAAAATTCCTTGAAGAGATGAATTCATTAAATCCACTAAATTTAAGAGTTTTCTATAAAAGATAAAATAGAGTGAGCTGGTACTAAAAATGAAGCCAGGAGAATCAGTAGAGCATAAACTAAAACTGGCGGAGAAGTTGTAGGCCTATGATCCTGAGAGTGAAGTCATGACTCTAGAGGAGGCTAGGGATCTTGTACAAAGGAGATGTATGTTATTAGTTCTTGGATGGGACTAGGAATGATATTTTATTCTTGATCAAATAAGAAGGCAAAAAAATGCCATTTCATATGAGGCATTTGGTGCTGATGAATTATAGAGAGGAACTAGTTTTAAAATTGATACCAAATCTATGGTAGTTTGGAGTATGGATCCATCATTAAGCAAGCCAAAATTAATGGATGTATAGAGCATTGAACAAGGTAATATGATTGTATGGACTCTATAGGGCACCTCTAGCACAGAGATTTCTAAAGACATGAAACATTTTTCATTTATGAATGAAGCCAAGGTAGAGGAGATGAAGACTAGAATTTTTGAGTTCATACATGATTATATTGATGTGAGAAAGCTCTATAAAGATGAGCTTAGATAGAGCGATGTTTAAAAGGAGAGAATTATAGAGATTGAGGCTGAGGTCTAAGCACTTGAGAATGAGGTTGCATCTCTCAGAGAGAAACTTACATAGGTAGAGCAAGTAGTTGCTACAAGACTTGAACTTGAACTTGAACAGGAAGATCAACAACATCCAACCAAGTATACAACTGAAGCCCCAACACAAATAGATAATTTGGGGGAAGAGGATACATTAGAATGATGGAGAATGAGAATTGATGCTTCATCTAATTAGTAGGGAGATGAGATAAGGACAACTATCCTTAAGAGTTTGATGATCCATAGGATTGCAATTTTGAAGAATATGTCACAATAGACTAATAATTTTTACATTTATTTACAAAGTGCTAACCAATTTTGTAGTGAGGAACTTTCATGGCTATCACTCACATTTAATCTTTGTGGGCCATACACACAATTCTTAGAGACACTTGTTGTACTGATGGCTAAAAAGCTAGATTTGCCTAACAAAATAATCTCAGTGAAGGAGGGCTTGGATATAGTTAAGGAATTAATTGGTTTCTTCATTGGAAAACTATAGGTTATACAAGGAAAATTGAAATTTTTATCTTAGGGAATACAACTCTGTATACCATTGATTTTGGATGCCACTAATATATTGATAGATTGGTAGGAATGGTCTAGTTCTTTTGGTGCCATTATTACTTAGGAAGATATAGTGGTAATTTTTTAAGATACTTTTGATGTCCCATATAATAAATTAATTGATTCACTATTTGAGGAAGAATTAGACTTGAACAAGTTTTTTGTTGAATCTAAAGCCACATTGAATGTGAGGTGGATTAAGGCCACTCAAGACTTAGAAGAGGCTAAACTATAGAGTGGCCCACAAAAGGAGAAATTTATGTTTGGGAAGTAGTGGGAGAGATCAAATCCTTGCCAATAGGAAGTGGCTAAGATATTACTCACTGAGAATAGAAAAAGACAAAGGGGAGTAAAATCAAAGAGCATGAATTCAATTTTCACTTGCTAATTTTCTCAACTACTTCACTTTTTCTGATCAAACATCTAAAGAATGTTTTTGTATATTTTTTGTTCCTATCTTGACACCTTTTGTATCCATTCTTGTTTAGACACGTGTCCTCCTCCCACCTGTAGTTTGTTGTAATCTTGTAAATGGATTTCCAAGATGTGAAGTAGAGGTTAGCTATTTGTAGATATTATTATTCTTTTGTCTTTTCATAGTTCTGTCCATTATTTTCTGTAACTAGTGAATGTAATCTTTTCTTGGATACTTGAATGCATATAATGAACATATAGTATCAATGGCTTGTCTTTGAGTATTCATTAAGTCTCTGTTAGTTTTGTAAGAATTTTTTAGAGGAAATCAATATAATAATGATTTTCTCTATATATATCTTTGTCTTTGAGTTTTGTCTCCTTTCCTATACATCTATAATCTTGAGATTGAAATGAACAAGTTTCATTCAATTTAATGGAATTCACACAAATTGTATATCTCTTACTTATTGCTGCTAATTCAAAGAATGAGATATTCACTCTTTGTAATTGATAGGGTTTAGGGTTTATAAAAAGGATATGGTAAGAATGAAATTCAAAGCTCATTGCTGACAAATTTAATTACAAGTTGATTAAACAGGTCCAAGTTTGTTGATTATTGACTATATATATCCATGGATAACCACTAATCATTTTAAAGTTCAAGAACAAGTTGTTGATAATTCAAATAATTGTAGGAAATACATAACAAACAAAAAAATCAATTTACCATTTTATGTACCAACAACTAAAAGTGTTAGTCATTACTTATTTGCATCTAGTTTTTTGTTATAGTTAGCTACTATGTCTAGGAATTTTATTTAGCAAATCATAGAAGAATATTGACCATTTCTATTTTAAGGAACAATCTTTGAAGAACAAGAATATCAAATTAACAAGATTAATCCCTAAGGTTTTCCCACCTTGGCCTTGTAGAGCCCTCAGTGAAGTGAGTCTTGGCAACTTTGTTAATGGCCTAAAACTAAGATTTAGCCCTCTTGATTATAAGATTTAGCTAATCCTTAAGATTGTCCCTATCTTATGCTTCTTGGTATTAAGTTTAAACCCACTTGATATGTTCCTTACTAGTAAGAACTCCAACATGTTGTCCCAATATATCACAACAAGTTTAGTAATCTCTTCCTTTTTATCTTTGCACAGTTTCTTGATCCATATAATATTTAACAATTTATAGCCATAGAAACATACTCAACCTCTGCTATAGATTGTGAAATATGTTTTTGCTTCTTTTTTTTCCAAGAAATAATTCTTCTATCCAATAAGAAATATCCTCCACTTTTTCTCTTTCTATGATTAAAATTTCCTGCCCAATCAACATATGTGTAAACCTTCAACTCAAACTTATCACTTCTCTTGTACCATAATCCATAGCCTTCTTTTCCTTTCAGGTATCTTAGTATCCTCTTTACCATCATCATATGATTTTCTTTAGGATAAATAGAGAATCATAGACCTATATAATGATTGATTCATCTAAACAAAATCATCATTATTTGACAATTTGTGTCCACTCACCATAGGTGTTCCAACTAGTCTTGAGTCTTCTAAAACAAAAGTCTTCAAAATTTATTTGATTTACTTAGATTGAGTGGTGAAAATAACTTTGTTCATCTGATACACTTGAAATCCAACAAATATTTTAATATCTCCAAACATTTACATTTCAAACTCCTTCATTTGATCAACAAATGACTCGCTCAATGAGTCTTTTTCTCGAAATATGATGCCATCAACAAAAAATTTAGCTAGCAATATCTTATTTTCACCTTCATTTTTTAGATACAAATTGCTAATGTCATTAGTTCTTGCAAAAATAATTTTCACCAAGTAATTGTGTAACCTTTCTTACCATACTCTAGGGGCTTGCTTTAAAACATATAAATCTTTGTGTCCTTTGTAAGCTGCACATGCAAAAAATGTTCTCACTCCTTCTAACCTTAAAACTAGGGAACAAGTTTCACCATATTCAAACCCTTCCTCTTGTTCACATCCCTTACAAACCAATCTTTCTTTATTCCTTGTGACTTCACCTTTCTCATTTAGCTTGTTTTCAAAAACCCACTTAGTTCCAATTGAATTCTTATCCTTTGGTCTGGGTACTAGTATCAAGGTCTTATTCTTCTTAATTTGTTCAATTTATTCATTCATTTCCTTGATCCAATATTCATTCTCCAAAGCCTCTTTGATAAATTTAGGCTCAAACAAACACAATAAGCATGTATCATTCTTCAATCTTCTTGTCATGACTCCTAATTTTTTTTCTCCAATGATTTGATCTTGTGCATGATGTCTTCTCACATAGTTTTCCAATACAAGTTAAGGTCTAGGTTCTTATTTTTGTTGTTTACTAGATCCTTCATGTTCAACATCTTTTATTATCTCTAGATGCAACTCAACTTCAACTATTTTTTGGTTAAAAATCACAATTTATGACTCAACTCTTATAGGCTGATGCTCATCATTCTGCTAATGCTCAATAGAAACTTGGAAGTTCTTGGTTGCTAATGCTTGACAACCAACTTTTCTAGTTTAGGTAAGGTTGTAGGTTCACCTTCATAGATATAGAGAAACTTTCTATAGTCTCCAGGTTCTTTCTTGTATTCTTCTTCATTTATGTTTGCAAATTCATTTACTCTAACATTTTAACTTTCCACAATTTTGTTAGTGTTAGAATGAAAAAAATTATAAGCTTACCTCCTAGTGGAATAACTTAGGAATATACCTTCATTAGCTTTTGCATCAAGCTTACCATTTCATTCATCTTTTAGTCTGTAACACTTGCTTCCGAAAACTTTCAAATAATTCACATTTGGTGCATATTCATACCAAAGTTCAAAAGGTGTTTTGTTTGTTCCTTTGTTCACTTGAACTCAATTTAGAGTATAGACCATAGTACTTACAACCTGTCTCTAGTACTTCTGTGAAACATCCTTCTCAATCATTAGTGTTCTTACACAATCAACAATAGATCTATTACATCTCTCAACTATACCATTTTGTGGTGGGGTCTGATGACCTATGTTTTAACCATTCCAAAATTTTGAAAAAATATTGTAGAAATTAGGTAGATGTATGTAATTAGGGTTTTCATTTATTCTATTACAAATTTTTAGTAGAGAAACCGTAAGTTGGTTAACCCATGCCCTAGGTCATGTTAAGATTTTAAGTTATCTTTTATAACTTAACATTATGATCAATGTTTTAACTATGTTACTAGTCTAGCCAAAAAATATTTTATCCTATGGTTGAAACTTTACCTTTTCCTAACTCTTATATCTGAGCATGAAGTTGTAAGTCATAATAGGAATATTGCTTATTCTTCCTTGACCACTAGACTAAGTATGATGTGTAGGGTCATAAGGACTATGAATCAAGTGTCCTGACCTTACACCTAAGACTCAAGTGTATCATCATAAGTATATTTATTAAAGGTAAAAGTTTCTCCCAATTGTACATTCTAAGAGTTGAATGTAATGTCATAAGTCAAAGTCCTTAAGTCTTGAAGTGAGTCTTGATAATACAAATAAAGGGAAAGTATAAATTTATAGGTCATCTTGCAAGAGTCATCTGATGATATTGCTAGGGCTTGAGAATAAGTGCACAAAAAGTATTTCCCATAGGGAATGAAGTCTTTTGATGCTACAATTAAAGGTTAAATTTAAGAATGTAAGACTTATGTTAAGGTCTCTAACTATATGATAAGTTGTGGAATGTAAGATTAGAGGAGTATGAAACTAAGGTTCATAGGGTTATGATAAGAGTTAAATTCAAGGAAGCATAAGATCAAAAAGCTAATACAAATAAAGTGCATAAAGTGACCTCACTAAATTGAGAAAATAAAAAGGTTACAACAAAGTTTGGAACCTAGAATAGAGCCGAGAGTTGAGATACAACTCCTACTTCTAGTAAGAATATGACAAAGAATCGTCCACCAGAACATATCATCAGTAGTAGTGATAAAGGTGTGATGATAAGAAGAAGAATAAATGAATAACTATGTCTGATATCTCAACTGGAACCAAAGAATGTAGATGAGTCATGCAAAGATGATTATTGGAAGCAAGCTATGAAAGAAGAATTGGATTAGATAGTGAAGAATGAGATGAATTGGTCCCTAGACCATCAAACAAGAATGTCATAAAAAAAATATGGGTATTCAAGAATAAGATGTATGAACAAGGTGATGTTGTAAGGAACAAAGAAAGATTGGTATGTAAAGGTTACTCAGATCAAGAAGGAATAGACTATGATGAAACATATGCTCCTATGGCAAGAATTGAAGTAGTAAGATTATTCTTAGCCTATGTCTCACATAAGAAATTCAAAGTGTATTAGATGGATGCCAAGTTAGAATTTATGAATGGAGAATTTGAAGAAGAGGTATACATAGAACAAACTAAAGGTTTTCCTTTAAAAAATGACAAGGACATGGTATGAAAATTGAAGAAAGCATTGCATGGCTTAAAACAAGCACTTAGAACCTGGTATGCAAGGTTGGCCAAGCATTTGACAAAACTTGGATTTAGCAAAGGTATGATAGAAAATAATCTATACTTGAAAGAAATAGATGATGGATTGATTATTTTCGTGATATTTGTTAATGATAACATATTTGGAGGAGATGATAGTGAAAGTGACAAGTTTGCAGAAGAAATGAAGAAGGAATTTGAAATGATATTAATAGGAGAAATGAAATACTTCCTAGGATTACAAATTGTGTAGGACAAAGAAAGAATCTTTATTTCTTAGACTTAGTATTTGAAAGATCTATTGAAAAGGTTTGGTTTGGAAACATGTAAACTAGTTGGAATGCCTATGATAACTAGACACAAGTTATCTACAAAGGGTGAGACACCTACTATTGAGTAGAAGAAGTATAGATCTATGATTGGAGGATTGCAATATCTGACTCACATAAGGCCAAATATAGAAAATCTAGTTGAAATTGTTGCAATATTTCAAGATGATCCTAGAGGAGCAAATTATGCAATAGTTAAAACGATATGTAGACATCTAAGGGGAACATTAGAGTTTGAATTATGGTATGATAGATCTAATAATTTCACTTTATATGCTTATATTGATGTTGATTGGGTAGTTATTATGGATGATAGAAAGAGCACTAGTGGTGGAGCATTCTTTCTAGGAGGAAGATTGGTTTCTCAGCTAAATAAGAAGTAGGATTGTATCTCACAGAGTATAGCTAAGGTAGAAAATATTTTAGTAGAAAATAAATGTAATCAAGTTGTTTGGATGAAGTAGATGCTAAAGGATATAAAGATAGAATTTAGTGAACCTATTGTCATACATTGTGATAACACAAGCACAATGAATATGTCTAAGAATCTAGTATTGCATTTTAAGATTAAGCACATTTTTATCAAATATCAAATGCTGAGAGAGAAAGTTGTAGAAAAAGAAATAAAATTGGAGTATGTAAGAACCAAAGAGAAAATTGTAGATATTTTCACCAAGCCTCTTCCCAAAGAGACTTTTGAGTATTTGCAAGGTATTCTAGGGTTTATGGCCTTACCTACATTAGAGTAGCTGATGCAAGAGTGCATTAGTCTAGGGGCACATAGCACTATTGTTTGTTTGGACTAAATACTAATGCTTCCTATATGGGGGAGTATCTATGATGGAAAGAGTCATCTAGGAGTCTTGATAGATGTTTTGAATAGTTCCTTTAGACACTTGAGTAGGTCAGAGATAGTTGCTGCTGAGATTGATAAGATGTAATAATAATGGTTGTTAAAACCTTTGACATTGATGTCAATGGGGGAGAGATTACAACATGAAAAATATTTTGATTTAGAGTACATTTAGGTATATCAATGGGGAGATGTGTGTGAACAAAGAATCCCATATGATTAATGAAGAGGATTTGAAAAGAAATGATAATAGTTTTTAACAATCGGTATTCTTGGAACTAGATGTTTTTCACCTATCTTTCCATCAATGCCAAAGGGAAGATTATTGGGAGCATGAATTTTGATGATATTCCTATGGGAGAGTATTGTAGAAACATTATTAGATTATTATATTGATAATATGTTACATTAATGGCTGTGTTTTTCATTGATGTCAACATAGTAGTTTTTTGTGGTACTTGATAGAAGAACAATGGTAAACATCAAGTTGGTACATATAGATTGTTGAGTATTTTCACTGGAGAGGTTAAAGGGAGATACTAATAAGTTTCTAGTATATGTAGCTAACCTCTGTTGTAAAAGAGATTAAATCTACAAGAAGTTATACAAGTTTTGGTGAAGACTATTCTGAGATAGAGTTTACAAAAGCATGTTCTCATAAACTTGTTATATCTCTTAGCAAAGTTGTTATTCTAAGAAGCAAGGTCAAAGACATGTAGAAGACATGTTGGAGATGATGTGGCTAAGCTCTCTTGTCATAATATTACACGTACAAAAAGTTATTTGAGTTACAAGGTGATATATTATTGTTATCACTAAGTAAAACATATTCTCAATGTGGTCCTATAATAATTAATTGAGAAGGTGCAATAGCTAACTCAAGGGAATTTTTTTATCAACTCAATATAAAGGAAAGTCATTTTCCTTTTTTATATATGAATGGTTGGATGAAGTAAAAAGAGAAAAAGAGAGGAGAAAAGACATGAATGTTGAATAATTGTGAAGATAAGTAGAGCAAAGTAAAGTTGGTGAAAACTTCACTGCTAAGGTTTTATTTTGAGATCCGAGGTTTGATATTTGGATTTGAGGTTTGTGACCTAGTCTACAAGGTTTGATAGTGATTGGTCTAGTTGATAGTATAGAGGAAAGAGGATAAAGTATAGTACAAAAAATTATTCTACAAGGAATAATTGAGAGATCATTTTGATAGTGAAGTTCAATGATCTTTCTTTAGAAGATGCTTGGATAGTGGGTCCTTCTACCTTCTACAACTCCTAATAGTGTTGGAATCTTCTAACAAGAATTCAAAGAAAAACAATTATTCTAGAAGGAATAATTGAGAGATCATTTTGATAGTGAAGTCCAATGATCTTTCCCCAGAAGATGTTTGGATAGTGGATCCTTCTACCTTCTACAACTCCTAACAGTGTTGAAATCTTCTAACAAGAATTCAAAGTCTCCTAAAAGAGACTCTTATGCAGTAAATGTGTTTATAGACTCCTAATAGGTTCCATCCTCTAACAAGAAATATATATATATATATATATATATATATATATATATATATATATATATATATATATATATATATATATATATATATATATATATATATATATATATATATATATATATATATATATATGTATATATTTGTGGGCATCATTCCCACCAAGGTTTTCCCTTTGATCAAGGGTTTCCTTAATTAAAAAATCTAGTGTAATTAAGTATCTGCATCTTTTTATGTTTGTTGTTTACTTTGATTGAATGTTTAAGATTAATTAAGGTTGATAAATGTTTTAATTAGATAACTAATTCAACCCCCCCTTCTCATTTATCTTGGTGGACTATTATTTCTAATAGGGATAATCACAAGTTTGAATCTAGTTAAATAATAAACAATTACAAAGGATGGCTCTTGGCATAACTAGAATGCATGATCATTCACTGTACAAGTCACAAGGAATGCAAAGCTAAAATAATATACATCATGAATAAAATACATCATTTCATTAGATCTCTAATAATTGTTGGCCAATTTTCCCCCCCGAATTAGCCCATCATTGATAACCTATTTGAGAGATCTTCAATGGGTTGGATTCTTTGATGTAGGTTAACACACTTTTTGGTTGGGTTAACATCTTATGTTAACTCAGTCTCTTCATGAGCCAAGTTGGCTTGGTTCCTTCATTGGTTGAGCTAGTTTAGTTTATTCATTGATCAAATTAGCTTATTTTCCTTCATGTGTCAAGTTGTGGGTTAACACACATTTTCTACCATTATTCAATATTTTGCATTAATCATTTTTTCCATTTTGGAGAATGACTTTGATGCTCTTTCTAAAATTGCAAAATCATTGCTACCTCTTCAATGGAACATTTGAGAAATGTTATGATCAATAGTTACATGCCACATGGCATATACTTCTTGTGTTGGGCTTATTTTAATCAAATGGTTCTCATATTTTTGCATTGTTTCCCTTTGCTCTTATGAAGATATGATGGTCATTGGATCTGGAAGCATCTTGGATATTTTTGAGTAAATCACAGTCGTGCATTGGAGAATGAAGAAGATATGCATCTATGGTTGGGTTTTGTTTATCTATTAAGGATTTTTTCATAGCATCTACAATATTTATTTTTAAATGAATATCTACATTGACAGTTCATCCTTTTCTAGGAAAATTAGATTTATTCCATGCAGGTCAACTATGTAATTTTCACAGTGGGTTAACTTGTGTGTTATACCATCTCACATTTTTTGATAGCAATGTGAATTTATTTTTTACAATCATAACACATTACAAGGACTTGTGATTCCATAATTCACACCCCATTTCCCAATAGAAATGAGGACCTCTTATTTTATTTTTTGATTTATGAACTCCTAATCTAGGGATTTGAGCTATTTGGTGTTTTTCCCTAGTCCTTAAGTTTGTTAGTGAGTCCTAATTAAGGAAGCTCCTCTGCTTAGAGTTTGTATATTGTAAAGTCCTTTTGATAAGAAAAAAGGGGTGCGCACTTGCGCACTTGTTTAGGTGCACTGAAGTGACAAAATGTGCAAAAAAAAGGTTTTAAGAGGTCATACCACCATAGCTGCACAGTTGCACAAGTGCAAGCTATGGACCTCTACTTAAGACCAATGGTGGGGAAGGCTATAAAAATCCCATCCCCCTCTTATATTCTTATGTTATTTTCTTTTTTGATTATGCACTCACCTCTACTCCGCACATACTCCTCAAGACGACCAAAGCTCCTACAACTCTTTGTTTCCATAGCTCTGCACTTCTTGAGGTGTGCACCAAATCCTTGCACTCCTCACCTCACCTAAACAAATAGAAAAATAGGAAAACCTTCAAAGAGTGCATAGTAGCACACCACCTCACAAAAACCTAAAACACAAACATAAACACATAAAACCCATTGGGATGTCTAGTAGCACACCTGACTTGGTGTGCTAGTGCACACCCAAGTATAATTAAACAATTCAAAGATTAAAAAAAAATGAGTGCACACTAGGTCCACCTAAATTGGTGCGCTAGTGCACACCTTGAAATCCTAAAACTTCATAGAATAAAACCTTACTTGGTGCACCTAGTATGTTTAATTTTTCTTTAAGAGGTTAAAATGGGTGTTGTATTTTTTAGTGAATGCCACTTTGTCAAATTTTGCTTCGATAGGGACTAATCGATTTTTTCCTCTTTTGTGCAGATATAATGACATCTTCATCAAATGAGAAAATGGCACCAAAACCTATTGTGTTCAAATTCCAAGGTATTACATCAAAATCAAGGTTCCAAGATGACTACTCTGAGATTAAGGACATAGATTTGGGACACCTTGATTTGGGGGAGTTCCTAAGGATGTGCAATAGACCCACTAAGAGGTCAGCTATAGTTTCTACATTAATCTGATTAGGGATAGTAAGCATAGCTTCACATTTGATGTTAGTGAAATACTCAGAGCTCATAATGAGACTTGTACAATACTTTGTTCTAGAGGAAAGGGTGGTGAAGACTGTGACTAGAGAAGTTGTCCTAAACCTCTGACCTAATAACATAGAAAGAGTATTCCATCTCCCAAGGGTAGATCAGTTTATTAGGTTGACCTATGAAGTAACACAAAAGTGGTACAAAGAGCATTTGAAAGAAGCTTCTGAGATCATCCAGTCCTCTTATCTTATAGAGAAGACTCCTTTGGGGAAGGCAACTAGTAAGGTGGATATGAAAAGGGGATACATGAAAGAAGATATTGGATACTCAATCATACTTTTGAGTAGAGTGATGGGTCTGACTGTAGTTGAAAACCTAAATTTCTTCATGATACATTTCATTGAGACTATTAAGATGATGAAGATGCCACTTGAATGGGCCACCACATTGAGTGAAAATCTATGTAAACAATTGGGAGTAGTAAAGGATAAAAGGAAGTTCTATATGACTTCGTATTTGGTCTATCTATTGGTTACAAGGGCAATGAGCTATCCTAGTTTGTATAAAGAGGCAAAATGTAGGATCCAAATTCTTGGCCATATATTGTATACCCCTAATTGGTAAGGAAGAAGCCCTCAGGGAAGAGTAAGAAATATAGAATCGTGAATGATGCATACATATTTTCTATCATCTGATTTATAGAGGGAGATTATAAAAAGATTATCTAATGATGTAGAGGCACAAATAATAGCAATTGGGGTTTATTACATTCAATTTAAAAAATTTACATATCTAAGAGTGGTTGGTGCCACTATCAACCTGAAGAAGCTCCCAAGATATCCTAGTGACAGACTTGTTCTATTGGAGATTGCTGAAAAAGTTGAGTCAGCATATGAAAGAGTGAGGAAACAACATAGACCATGTTGGACATGGCCTCTGATCATAGGACCTTATCAAGTAAAGAGCAAGTAGGATATTCCTTCTTTTGAATGAGAATGAGATCAATATCACCTAGAAGAATACAATTCATCGAGGTCGTGTTTTGACAATAACAGGAAAGTCCAAAGTCTAGTAGGCAAGGAATTCCATCATAAAGAAGCCATCGAAGACCACTGGATGAATGCGACAAATGACTACAATGTACATATTAGGGATTATTGTAGGATGACATTGTATTTGGAAAAAATGGCTTTGAAGGTCTAGATTCTATTACAGATACTACAACAAGACTCAGGGGAGCTGCTTGACCCTCTATTCAGTGATGGTAAAATTGGAGAAAGGCCCATAATGAACGCTGAGGTTGACATGGAGGAGAATGCTGATATTAATCATCAGGAAAGACACATTATCAAGTTGATGTAGGATTGGATCATAAAACCATTTAAAATTGATCCAATGCCTAACACAACAATCTTTCATGCCTAATCCTGCCCAGCCAAAGGTAGAGGGAAGAAAGTTCCCATTCCTACCTTTGTAGCCCAATAACCAATAAGGCCAGAAATAATATACCAACTTAACTGACTAGTTGGATACTATCACTCTTCAACAAAGAAAGAAAAGGGCAAAAGAAAGAGGAGTTCTCATTAAAGAGCTGAACCGAAGGAGGGTGAAATCCCAACACCTCCACAGTAGCAAGAAGAAAATGTGTAAGGGCCAAAAGATACTTGAACTTCCCAAGTCTAGATAGACCCTCAATTGCCACCAGCTATGCCCAATCAAGTAGAAATAGAGGGTGAAATCCAAGAAGTCTTTCCTCCTTCACAGGCAGAACAAGTGTCCCCTTTGGCCTCTAAGAAATGAAGAAAGATTAAGACTCCTATCAAGAAAAGGAAAAGGGTGATTAGAAGGATGTTTCCTTTTCCATCTTTCCTAAACCCTATTACTAAAGAGGAAGAAGAGGAGGAGGAGGAGGATGTACCATTATAGCAAAGAACCTGGCTAGCTAGGGCCATAGAACAAGAAAGGAGGAGAAGTTCCATTGTGACACTGCCATCAACCCTGAAAGAACCTCTGGAAATAACTAATTAAAAGGATGAAGTACAATAATTGGTTGATGAGTAGGATGTAGGGGGTGATGATGTGTTCAAAATGTTAGATTTTGACTTCATGCCCATAGGAATAGAGTTGATTGGGGATAAGATCAGGGATACCCCAATGAATGAGCCTCAACAAGGGAATTGGACACAGATGACACTAGAATCACAAGGTCCCGATCTTGCTCCACCATCCCCTTTACAAGTCATAGTGGTGGACAAAGGCTTGGTTATTCCCTTACCTTCAAGTGCTGAAGAAGAATAGGTTCAAAAGGAGCCTTCATAGGAGGAAGCATTGCAACAAACAACAACCATTGAAGTGTCTAAAGAGAGACATATGATGAATATCCTTAGCAAACCTCCTAAGACACTGAGGTACAAACTGTGGGTTCAACTAAGACAAAAACTAAAGAAGGATATCCCTCACAAAGGGAAAGAACCCCAGAGAGAAGTGATAAGGGGAAAGTAGTAGCAGAACAAACTCCTTCATCCTCAAGAGGTGAGCCCTTGGTGGAATAAGTCTGGAGATGGTTGTGCAAGGAAATGATAAGAAGTAAAAGGCCACAATTCACCACCAATGAAGAGGACATGTTTGAGTTGATGGAAGTTCTGACCAAACTTGAATCCCCTTTAAGAGAAGTAGGACCGTTGAATATTATCAACACTGACCAGAATCAAGATTTATTTGCACAAGTGGCTATCCCTCCTCCTAATGTAGATTTAGAAGATCTAGGCCCATGAGACTATCAGATCAGAGAGGTTATGCTCAAGAAGCACACATTGGATACTACTAGGCTAATGGTCATAATGGGGATAAAAGAGGTTTTCAAAACCTTAGAGCAAGAAGGAGTAGAGCTCAGAACAATTCGTAGGAAAAAATGAAATCCTAAAAGGATATCTAGTCAAATTTTTTGGTCCCTTAGATCTAGAACACCCTAAGGAGACTCTTAACACTATACTAGAAAGAAGAGATAGGGGAGGTATAGATTTGGATCCATTTTTGAAAGCCTTTCAGTAGTGGTAGGAAATTTTTGAGGAAAAAGGGCATCCTAATCATCCAAGGAAATCTTAAGCTACTACATGCTACATAGGAAAATGTAGAGAAAAAGGTAGCAATTTTGAAGCAAGATTTAGTATTATGGATGATGTATGTGCTTGGAGTAAGGATTTACAGGTATTATAGGCTATTAAAGGGTAGCGGTACAAGATTTTGGTAGATGTATATATAGTAGAGGAATTAGATTTAATTGATGATTGGATTAAGAAACTAGCAAATAGTAATAAAGTAATGGAAACATTACATGCGAAGATCCATCGGCCCAAGGACCAAGCCCAAGAGTGAATTTTGGAGGCAAAGAAACATTATAGCAATGCGTGTCTTAATATTTTTGAGGATGAAGAATGAGAGAAATTAAGCCCCATAGAGGTAGTGGTAAAGAACTTTTAGAAGATTTTTAAAGAATCTTCTAGTGGTGATGACATTCGGTAGGCCTTCAAAACAGAAGAAGCCTTGCTAGATTTGGATACAAAACTCAAGGATTTTGTTGATACTCGTATTGAAGTAGAAAACTATAGGCAAAAGGTCAAAGATAAATATGATGCTTTAGATCTACTGGATGTGGCTACGATTATTGAGATTATTGAGAAATTCAAGGGAAAACATCTAGACATAGCTCTGGTGTGAAGGGCAATAAAACCTAAAAACTGAAATTTTAATTTTGACACTCAATAAATTTTTATTATTTTGGACCTTTTGAGGTGAGCAAGTGCACAGGTGAGCTGGTGCACTTTTCTAGAGGTGCACCAATAGTTAACTACTAGTTCAAAAATAGAGCTTTCCATGCATCAAAAACACATTTTGACAATAGTTTAACTCTAATAGATGCCCAACGAAGGATCAACTTCTATTTTTGACACTTCTAGACACTTCTACTTTGACTGAAGGCTTTCTTATTCTTTTCTCTCATATATTCTTTGTTCTATGACATGTAAAGGCTCATGCATCTAATTATTGAATATAAAATGGATGGAGTCCTACTTAGCACCAGTTAGATTCTTAGTTTTTATATAATTAGGTTTTTTTATTAATTATTAAAGCATATTATTGCATGAAGATATCTCTCACTCTCAACACAAATTTAGGAGATGATTTCTTATAAATACTTCATTGTAATATGTAATTGGGGCCACCATTATTTTGCAATGAAATTCTGCTTTTGCTACTCACATTTGGAGTGTAGTGATTCTTGCCTAAATGTGTCATTGTTTTGTGAATTTTATATTTTTGGAATTGTGATCGAGCCAAAATTTTGTTGCTTTTTTTCTGGTTGTGCGATCTCTTTTAGTTTTGGTGTTTGCTATGGTTTTAACAAATTTTGCTGACATATCTAGCTCAAGAAAAAATCATTGAATTATGTTTACATAACTCCTTGTCTCGCATGAGTTCACTTTACATGGCCTTGTGATTTGATGAAGAGTGAAATATTATATGATTATTAAAGTTTTCCATTGATGATTGCATCAATGGAATCAAGGAAGCACTGCTCCTATTTTTATTGGTCACCCACTGATTTTTTTGAAGCTTTAACTCACATACATGTTGTTTTCTATAGCTCATATCCATTAGGATTTTACTTTCACATTATTTTCTTCAAGGTTTTGTTATTTTCTTTACTAACCCCTTGTTAATTTAGGAATTCACATTAGTTGCATTGTTAGATTGCATTCATTCAAAAATATAAAAAATATAAAAACATAGTTCTTTTTGTGTGTTTTATTTTGAAGCAGCGAACAAATTCTACACCTCATTTGAAATCAAATGAACTAGCAAAGGCCTCCTTGTGAACAAAAATCTTTATATTCAACTGAGTGGATTCCAGTAGGTACAAGATTACTCAAAACCTTGGAGTTGATCCTAGAATTAGCTTTTCAAGAGAGGAGTTTGAAAAGATTCCTGCCTTTAAACATCATGTAAAATGACCACTCAATAGAAGTAGCACTAGAAGGAGGGCCAATATTTTTATTTTTAGAATAGAAGAAAAATCTACCAAAGTTTCAAAATTCTGTGTTTTTTGTAAGTTCAGAATTTTTTTGAGTTTTTTAGAAATTCAGGTGTGCTGGTACGTAGGTGCTTAGGTGCACTAAATTTTGTGGTGTGCCTCATTTGGTGATAAAGTGTACTTCTACTGAGGTACACTTTATCTAGAGTTGATGTAAACTAGAGGGTTTTGATCTAGAATCTCCATTTCAGCGAGTGTTAAGATTTTCATCAAGTGCACATGAGTTTCTTGAGCTTACCCACTTCTGCATACCATGCAATGATAAAGGAATACCTCAAATTCAACCACTTCCATTTGAATTTTCATCATCTTCAACTCCACCTCCACTCCAACCAGTTTGTAAACCACCACATATTGCAATAGTTTGACCTCAACAACCACCTTTAGGTTCACCAAATCCTCGAATGGACTTCTTCACAAACATTGTAGACTTGCCAATCAATTTGAGAGGTGCACTCCATTACCTCCCTAAAAATCCTAAGAAGTTTTGCCCAAGGTTCATTTATGAAGAAACATGAATTGCTGAAGACCACATCAAAGTATTCAAAGAAATTTGCAACTAAAAGTAGATTGCTAACAAGGATGCAGTCTTTTGTTTATTCCCCTACTCTCTGGGGGAATTTTCCTACACTTGGTACATCAATTTTCCACTTGGATGTATTGGAGATTAGGATACCTTCAAAAAATGTTCTAAGAGTAATTTAAAAGTTTTTTCAACCTACTAGTGATACATCAAAAATTCATATCGATCAAAAGGGATCTAGCTAAGATAGTTTCATGCTTCAATCATTGCTTTCATATGGTGTATTGTAGATTGGAAGAAGTGCTATTTAGATTTATCTAAATGCTATGGAACCTCTTACTGCTATCTTTCTGAGAAGGCTTCTTGTAGAAAATATTGATACATTGGAAAGGGTCTTCACAAAATCAATAAATTTTACTAAGTAACACAATTCTAATAGAGGAGGATTAATGCTTCCAGCCCAAGCTATCATGGTCATGCCAACATAACCTGTCGAAGTACCCACCATGCCTAGTCAATTCATACCTATGAATCCAGTTCCATTACAACAAGCACCTACTCCATAGAACCCCACTCTAACATATCCAGGGTATGGACCTCTGAAAGCTGCCTTCTTTGAGCAAAAGGTAGTAGTACCCAATGAAGTAGAAAATAGATTTATTTTTGAATTTGGTTAGATGAAAAATACTATGTCACAAATGAACAATGAGCTGACTCATCTAAGGTTGTCATAGGGATAGAATAATAGTTTTTGGAGGAACAACACTAGCCCCTATAACAACAATTATGGTCAAAATTATAAAAGGAACTTTAGTGGGAACAATAACAATGGGAACAACAATACAATAAACAATAATGGAGGAAACAACTTCAAACCTCCTAATCGCAATAATGGCTTCCAAAGGTAGAACTGATAGTGGAATACCTGTCTAAATAATGGAAGCATTCTTGCAAACAATAACAATAGTAATGTTCAGTATACAGATATCAATCAATATGATGATGATCAATATGTATCTAAAAATGATGGTTCATACTATGATAGAAATCAAGAAATAAGTCAAAATTCGTAGGTAAATAACAACGTTCCTCCTATGCAGTTTAATGCTATGTTATTAGAATCCTATGATTCTGCACAAAGTACATAGGTAGAGTAGCCAATCAAAGAAGAATTCTCATTTCCACTTAGCCATAAACCTAACCTTCCACATGAAGGGATGTTTTCTTTTCACAATAGCAATTGGAATATGTACAACTTGAGAAGTAGAAAGGAACCTCTAAAAGAGGGAATTCCCCTAGCATTACAACCAACTCCTCCCAATCCAAGAGCGATCAACAATCTGAAAATAGTTAAACCACCATCTAGAGGACAACAAAATTAGAACGAAGGAAGTGTACCAAAAATATTGAAGAACCCTATTTGGTCTATTGAAAAGTATAGTGCCATAGAAGACCTAAAAAAAACAAAGGTCAACATGTCCATGTTTGACATGTTGCAAAACTATCAACAACAATGAGAAGCCCTCAAGAAGACTCTGGATCATACAAAGACCTCTCACGATGAAAATACTACTCCTTAAAAGATAATTTTGCAACAAGTTAATGCTACAGAGGCATTTCCCACTATGTTTAAAGACAAGGTAGAGGTCCCCCCATTTTTGCTTAACATCAAAATATATGGGAAGAATATTCACAATTGCCTTATTGATTC
The DNA here is from genome assembly GCA_028749045.1 of Cupressus sempervirens. Lineage (NCBI taxonomy): Eukaryota > Viridiplantae > Streptophyta > Pinopsida > Cupressales > Cupressaceae > Cupressus > Cupressus sempervirens. The sequence continues at coordinate 210,934,336 of CM053793.1, forward strand.
AGAAGCTTCATGCAATGTCATGCCATTGTCCATTGCACAAAATTTAGGAGTCAGTCCTCAACCTACCAACAAGATAGTGATACAATTAGACAAAATGGAGGTGAAGGTCATTGATGTACTAAAGGATCTGTGGATATAGTTAATAGTCAAGCCATGAATTCAAGATATCATTGATATACATATGGTTGATATCCAAAAGACATATGGATTTCTTCTTAGTAGAGAATGAATGAAGTATCTGAGGGGATGGTTTTCCATGGACTTCAACCAACTTTGGTTACCATGGAAAGGTCTGAACAATGTCAACTTGAGATAAGAACTTGATCACAGTGATAAGATGTTTGTTAAAGGAGAATCCTAAAGATTGGCATACACAACTCAAATATGCTCTATAGATGGATCGAGTATGGGTCAAGAATGCTTTGAGAACCTCTCCATATTTGCTTGTCTATGGACAAGAACTAGTATTCTCACTCAACCTTAGGATTCTTGTTTTGAAATTCATGAGTAGATATGCTAAAGATATTGACAAAGTACAAATCAGATTGATAAATCTTTAGAGATGGACGAGAAACAAACAGTTACATTAGAACACATGGAAAAACATCAAGTTGTCATGAAGAGATAGTTTAATAAGAGGGCCACAAAAAAGTCCTTTAGGATTTTTGACCTTATTCTGCTTTGGGATAAGGCGAAAGAAAAGCTTTGTAGCCACACCAAGTTTGAAGACTTATGGATCAGTCCTTACCAAATAGCGAAAATCCTTAGAGAAAATACTTTTAGGCTTAGTTCCTTAAAGGGGGATTTTTTTCTATTGCTAGTTAATGGGAAATTCATCAAACATTATTTTGAAGAATAAGAGATGCAAAGAAAAAAAAATCGTTAGATTTTATTTTTGCAAGTGTGTTTGCTTTTGGTTGCATGTTTGCTTTCAGTTACATGTTTTTTTTTCAAAGTCATGTTAGTCTAGGGGGTAGGGTGCACTCTAGATTTGATCCTAACACATCTTACTAACTACTCTTTTGGTCTTAATTTTAGGAAGCGATATTTCTTTGTCAAAACATTTGTATGATTGTGTGTCTTATACCAACTAAGGAACGAATGTTACTTGTAGTAATCAGAGGACTCTCAGTCTTGAACTTAGGATTCTAGACCAACAAGTTCTCAACACTTTATTAACTTAAAAAATTGATTGTCTTAGGTGTTATGAAATTAAGATTAAAGATAGCAAGGGATGATCCAAACCCCAATTGGTTCAAACAAAAGGGGTCTTCTTGAAGGATTGCTAAGATCATTGTTTAGCATGAGAGTTTCTAAAAGTTCTAAAAGAGGAACGCAAGGGAGGTTCACAAAAGATCAAATCCAAGAAATGACATTGATGTCCTAGCTACATAGTATAAGTGTAGTTAGAATACAAAAGAAAATAAAAAAGAAAAAGAAAAGAAAATATAAAGAAAAATAATGTTGAGACTGAAGGATTTTAAAAGATCCAAAATAAAAAAAAGATACACTTTCAAAATGAAGTATTTGGTGCGCTACTCTGCACCTCTAAAACATTTCTTCATCAAATAGTGGCATTATGAACTACATTGAGTGATTATTCAATTTTTTTTAGAAAATTAAAAAAGAAAAGTGACATCCCGCTAAGAGCCCTCAAACTGATTCTCTCATCTGGTCAAGCAAATGATCGATAAATAACCTATGGAGATTCCTAATGAATGAGCCAGGAAGGGGTGGTATATTGTTTCCAAGTCATCAGAAAACTTTGATAGACTACATCTTGAGATGTCAAAGGAAATGAGTACACTAAACACACACTGAGCTTGTAGGTTTTAGATCCTGAAGTTTTGACTGTGAAATCATTCAAAATTTTCTTAGTGTTTGAGATTTAGTTGGTGTTTGACACACATTGAAAGAATGTTTGCTAATGAAGAAATGCCTTTGTCATTTCTTCCTTTTTTTGGGGATATTTTTTGTGGTTCCACAATGCATGCCCCATTTTGCAACAGAAATGGGGACCCCATATTTTATTTTTGGAGTTTTGGACTCCTAATCCGAGGATTTGAGCTATTTGGAGTTTTTAGCTAGTCCCTAAGTTGGCTAGTGAGTCTTGATTAAGGAATCTCCTCTACTCAAAGTTCATCTATTGTAAAATACTTTTGATAAGAAAAAAAGGGGGCACACCCATGCACCTGTTTAGGTGCACTGATGCGCCAAAATGTGCAAAAAAAAGGTTTTAAGAGGTCGCACCACCACAACTGTGCAACTGTACAATTGTACAAGTGCAAGCTATGGATCTGTACTTAAGACCAAGGGTGGGGAAGGCTATAAAAAGCCCATCCCTCTCTTATATTCCCATCTTTTCTTTTTCTTTGTTGATTACACACTCACCTCCACTCCGCGCATACTCCTTAAGTTGATTGTAGCTCTTGCACCTCTTTATTTCTGTAGCTCCACACTTCTTGAGGTGCACACCAAATCCTCACACTCCCAAACTTGACTAAACAAACAAAAAAATAGGAAAACCTTCAACGGGTGGGCAGTAGTGCAGCTGGTATGGTGCACTACTACACACCACCTCACAAAAACCTAAAATATAAATGTAAACACACAAAACCTATTGAAATGCACAGTAGCACACCTAACTTGGTGTGCTAGTGCACACCCAAGTATAATTAAACAATTCAAAGATTATAAAGAAACAAGTGCACACTAGGCACACCTATCTTGGTGCACTTGTGTGCACCCTGAAATCGTAAAACTTCATAGAATAAAACCTAAGCTAGTGCACCTGGTGCATTTAATTTTTCTTTAAGAGGTTAAAATGGGTGTGTTGTGTTTTTGAATAAATGTCACTTTGTCAAATTCTAGTTCCTCTTTTGTACAGACATAATGGCATCTTCATCAAGCAAGAAAATGGTACCAAAACCCATTGTGTTCAAATTTCAAGGTGTTCCATCAAAATTAAGGTTCCAAGATGACTACCTTGAGATTAAGGACATAGATTTGGGACACATTGATTTGGGGTAGTTCCTAAGGATTTTCAATAGAACCAAAAAGAGTCTAGCTATAGTTTCTAAATTAATTTGATTAGGGCTAGTAAGTGCAGCTTCACATCCAACATCAATTGAATCCTCAAAAATTTTAATGACAATTGCACAAAACTTTGTTCTAGAGGAAAGGGTGGTGAAGAGTGTGATTGGAGGAGTTGTCCTGGACCTCTGACCCAATAACATTGAAAGAGTATTCCATCTCCTAAGGGTGGATCAGTTTATTAGGTTGACCTATAAAGCAAATAAAAGGTGGTATAGAGAGCACTTAAAAGAGGCTTTTGAGATCATCTAGTCCTCTTATCTTATAGAGAAGACTCCTTTGGGGAAGGTAATTGGTAAGGTGGATATGACAAGGGGATACATGAAAGAAGATATTGGATACTCAATCATACTTTTGAGTAAAGTGATAGGTCTACTTGCAACTAGACACCTAAATGTCTTCATGATACATTTCATCGAGACTATTATGATAGTGAAGTTGCCACTTGATTGGGCCACCACATTGAGTAAAAATCTATGTGAGCAATTGGGAGCAGTAAAGGATAACAGGAAGTTCTATATGACATCATATTTGGTATATTTGTTGGCTATAAGGATGACAGACTATTCCAATTTGTATACAAGAGGCAGCATGCAAGATCCAAATGCTTGGTCATTTATTGTCTTACCCCAATTGGTAAGGAAGAAACTCTCAGGGAAAAGCAAGGAATATAGAATTGTGAATGATACATTCATTTTTGCTATCATCCGATTCATAGAGGGAGATTATGCAAAAAGATTATCTGATGATGCAGTGGCACAAATAATAGCACTTTGGGCTTATAACATTTAGTTTAAAATATTTACATATCTAAGGGTAGTTGTTGCCACTATTAACCAAAAGAAGTTCCCAAGATATCCTAGTGATAGACTTGTTTTGTTGGAGAATGCTCAACAACTTTATTCAACATATGATAGAGTGAGGAAACTGCGTAGACCATGTTGGACATGGCCTCTAATCATAGGGCCTTATCAGGTAAAGAGGAAGTAGGATATTTCATCTTTTGAATGGGAATGGGATCAATATCCCCTAGAAGAATACAATTCATCGAGGCCATGTTTTGACAATATTGGGAAAGTCCAAAGTTTGACAGGCAAGGAATTCTAGCATGAAGAAGTCATCGAAGACCACTGGATGAATGTGACAAATGACTACGATATCCATATCAAGGATTATTGTAGGATGAATTTGTATTTGGAAAAAAAGGATCTAAAGCTCAAGACTCTATTTTAGATACTACACCAAGACTCAGAGGAGCTTCTCGACCCTTTGTTCAGTGTAGATAAAATTAGAGAAAGGCCCATAATGAATGTTTAGGTTGATAGGGAGTAGAATGATGATATTAATCATCAGGCAAGGCACATTATCAAGTTGACATAGGATTGGATCAAAAAACCATTTATACTTGATCCAATACTTGACACAATAATCTTTCATGCAAAAGCCCACCCAGCTAAATGTAGAGGGAATAAAGTTACCATTCCTACCTTTGTAGCCCAGTCACCAATAAGGCTAGAAATAGTATACCAACTTGATCGATCGATTGGATACTATTACCCTTTGGAGAAGAAAGGAAAGGGAAAAAGAAAGTGGAGTTCTCCTCAAAGAGCCAAATTGGAGGAGGGTGAAATTCTAGCACCTCCACAGTAGCAAGAAGAAAATTTGCAAGGGCTAGAAGATAGTAGAGCTTCCCAAGTCTAGATAGACCCTCAATTGCCACTAGTTATTCCCAGCCAAGTAGAAACAAAGAATAAAATCTAGGAAGTCTCTCCTCCTTTATAGGCAAAACAAGCATCCCCTTCAGCCTCTAAGAAATGAAGAAAGATTAAGACTCCTATCAAGAAAAGAAAAAGGGTGATCAGAAGGATGGTTCCTTTTCCATCTATCCCAGATCCTATTCCTGAAGAGGAAGAAGAACAAGAGGAGGAGGAGGAGGACGATTATGTACCATTATAGAGAAGGAATTGGCTAACTGGGGCCACATAATAGGAAAGGAGGAGAAGTTCTACTATGACACTGACATCAACCCCAGATGAACCTCTGGAAATAACTACTTTAGATGATGAAGTACAATAATGGGTTAATGAGCAAGATGTAGGGGGTGATGATGTGTTCAAAATGTTAGATTTTGACTTCATTCCTATAAGAATAGAGTTGATTGGTGATGAGATCAGGGATACCCTAATAAATGAACCTCAATAAGGTGACTAGACACAGATGCCACCAGAATCACAAGGTCTCGATCCTGCTCCACCATTCGCTTTACAAGTCATAGTGGCAAACAAAGGTTCAACTATTTCCTTACCTATGAGTACTAGAGAAGAACAAGTTCAAAAGAAGCCTTGATAGGAGGATGTGCTACAACAAATAACAACTGATGAAGTGTCTAAAGAGAGATGTATGATTGAATATCCTTAGCAAACCTCCCAAGACACTGAGGTACAAACTATGGGTTCCATTGAGATGGAATCCATAGAAGGAGAGCCTTGACAAAGAAAAAGAACCCTAGAGAGGAGTGATAAGGGAAAGCAGTAGTAAAACAATCTCCTTCATCCTCAAGAGGCAGACCCTCAGTGGAATGAGTCCCAAGATGGTTGCAAAATGAAAATGATAAGAAGTAAAAAGCCACAGTTCACTGCTAGTGAAGAGGACATGTTTGAGTTGATTGAAGTTCTGACCAAACCTGAATATGCTTCAAGAGAAGTAGGACCATTAACTTTTATCAACACTGACTAGAATCAAGATTTATTTGCACAAGTGGCTATCCCTCCTCCTGATGTAGATTTAGAAGATCTAGGCTCACAAGACTATTAGATTAAAGAAGTTATACTCAAGAAGCCCACATTGGATATCGCTAGGTTAATGGTCACAATGGGGATAAAAGAGGTTTTCATAACCTTAGAGCAAGAATGGTCAGAGCTCAAAACACTTTGTAGGCAAAATGAAATCCTAAAATGATATCTAGGCGAAGTTGTTGGTCCCTTAGATCCATAACACCCTGAGGAGGCTCTTAACATTATACTAGAAAGAAGAGATGGGGGAGCTATACAGCTGGATGCAATTTTCAAAGCCTGTTAGTAGTGGTAGGAAAGTTTTAAGGAAAGGGTCCTAATCATCCAAGGAAATCTTAAGCCACTACATACTACATAGGAAAATGTAGACAAGATGGTAGCAATTTTGAAGCAATATTTTAGTATTATGGATGAGGTATGTGCTTGGAGAAAGGATTTACAGGTATAGGCTCTTAAAGGGTAGAGGTACATGATTTTGGTAGATGTATATATAGTGGAGGAATTAGATTTAATTGATGATTGGATTGAGAAAATAGCAGATAGTAATAAAATAATGGAAACATTACATGCAGAGATCCATTGGCTCAAGGACCAAGCCCGAGAGCAAGTTTTGGAGGTAGAGAAACATTATAGTGATGCATTTTTAGAAATTTTGAGGATGAAGAGTGGGAGAAATTAAGACCTATAGAGGTTGTGGTAGAGAAGTTATGGAAGATTTTTGAAGAAGCTTCTAGTGATGATAACATTTGGCAGGCCTTTAGATTAGAAGAAGCCTTGCTAGAGTTGGATACAAAACTAAGGGATTTTGTTGATACCCATTTTGAAGTAGACAACTACAAACAAAACTAAAAGGTCAAAGATAATTATGATGCTTTAGATCTACCAGATGCAGCTAAGATTACTGAGATTATTGAGAAATTCAAGGGCAAACATCCAGATATAGCTCTGGTATGAAGGGTGATAAAACCCAGAAGCCAAAATTTTAGTTTTGACACTTTGTAAAATTTTGTGATTTTGGGCCTTTTGAGGTGAGTAGGTGCACAAGTATGCAAGTGCGTAGGTGAGCTAGTGCAATTTTCAAGAAGTGCACCGACAGTTAACTGCTAGATCAAAAATAGAGCTTTACATGCATCAAGAATGGATTCTGACAACAGTTTAACTCTGACAGATGCCTAGTGAAGGATCAACTTCTATTTTTAACACTTCTAGACATTTCTACTTTGACTAAAGGCTTTCTTATTCCTTTTCTCTCATAAATTCTTTGTTCTATGACATGTAAAGGCTCATGCATCCAATTAATGAATATAAAATGGATGGTTAGCAACAATTAGATTCTTAGTTTGTATATAATTAGTTTTTTTATTAATTTAAAAAGCATATTATTGCATGAAGATATCTCACTCTCAACACAAATTGAGGAGACAATTTCTTATAAATACTCCATTGTAATATGTAATTGGGGCCACCATTATTTTACAATAAAATTATGCTTGTGGTGCTCGCATTTGGAGTGTAATGATTCTTACCTAAATGTGTCATTGTTTTGTGAATTTTATGTTCATGGAATTGTGATTGAGCCAAAATTTTATTGCGTTGTTTCTAGTTGTGTGATTTCTTTTAGTTTTGTTGTTTGGTATGATTTTAATGAATTCTATTGACATATCTAGCTTGAGAAGAAATCACCAAATTGTTTTTGCATAACTCCTTGTCTTGCATGAGTGCACTTTTCATGGCCTTTTGATTTGATGAAGAATGAAACATCATATGATTATTAAAGTTTCCCATCAATGATTGCATTAGTGCAATAGAGGAAGTGTTGCTCTTGTTTTCATTGGTTACCCACTAATTTCTTTGAAAGTTTAACTCATAGACGTGTTGTTTTCTATAGCTTATATCCATTAGGATTTTACTTTCATGTTATTTTCTTCAAGGTTTTGGTATTTGCTTTACTAACCCCTTGTTCATTTAGGAATTCATATTAGTTGCATTGTTAGACTGCATTCATTGGAAAATATAAAAAATACAAAAATATAGTTCTTTTTGTGTGTTTTATTTTGAAGTAGCGAACAAATTCTACACCTCATCTTAAATCAAACAAACTAGCAAAGGCCTCCTTGTGAACAAAAAAATTAATCTTCAACTAAGAGGATTCCAGTAGGTCACAAGATCACCTGGAACCTTGGAGTTGATCCTTGGATTAGCTTTTCAAGAGAGGAGTTCAAAAGGATTCTTGTCGTTAAGCATCATGTAAAATGACTACTCAACAGGACTATTCTTTAATATTGAACAACATTCTTTGGCCTTGTTTGCACAATATCTATACATCTCCATGCCTCATAAATGATTGTAATGACCAAATCTCATGGGATTTGATTTCTTATGCCTAGGTGCATTTTCTTTTCCCTTCCTATCACTTAATTACAACAAATTGATTTAAAGATTAGATTTCACTCTGATATTCGTTTATTTGTCTTTGCAACTCAAATCCACTTTGGTTGGGGTTTGAACTCCATAGTTTAAATTAGAGTTATGCATGAACTCTATAAAGGGTAGTTGCAAATACTTTTTCTGGGTTCTTCTCTATTTGTATTTTTGTGGTAGCATTATGCTCTACATTTTTTCCCTTCCATTAATAAAAAAACCTTGTTCCTATCTATTCTAGCAATTCCTTAATGTGCACATGCTTATTTCCTTGTTTTGAATGCTTCTTTTCCATTTTCTCAAATCTACATGTTGTGTCAAGTCTGTTAGTAGTTGTTGCATAGTGAATTATCTTTTCCTTTCAGTACTTCAATCAGTTCCAAACATGCATGTGTTTCCTTTGAAGATAGATTAGAGTTCAATTAGTGTATTCTGGTTATTTCATTGATGCATAGTGCATTCTAGGTAGAGTTGTAATCATTATTTCAATCTTAGTGCATCACCCCCTTTCCCTTTCTACATTTTATTTTAGTTCTCCTCCTCCCTTTTCCTTCCTAGTTGTAGTGTAGGTGCATCCTAATAGTAAGGAAGCTAGCCTTCTCTAGAGATTTAGCCTCAGATTGCAATTTGCACACTTGGAGGTTGTTTCCATGTTACACAAGGTCACATGAGAAGTAGTTCCTCAGGCAAGGGTTTAGACTTTTGGCATGCCTGATGGGACAATCATTTTCAGCTACATAAGTCCACTAGAAGCCAATCCAATCTTTATGCATTGAGAATTTAGGTGTTATTCTTAGTGAAATCAGCCTTTGGAGGCATTCATTAATCACCATGGTGAGTCTAGTGTACATCTATTGGTTTCAAATAGAAACAATGCTGGTATGTGAAGATCAACTTTGATCTTTTGTGATTTTCAAAATTTTCTATGAAAACATAGTTTGTATGAAGCTCTTGCCATGGACCCATTTCATATAAATGACTACTATTGCCCCCCACCCCATATCATGACAATATTATTCCTTAGCCCTCATATTTCCACTTTTAATCTCAACCCCAAGTTGTTTAAAGCCAATTTGCTCAAAACTATTACTACCCTCCTACACCTACTCCTCCAGCCCCAACATCTACATATAAAAAATTTGAAAATATGATGTTGGAGTTCCAAAGGAAGATGGATTGGAGGTTTCATGAATGAGATGAGTAGTTGATGGCTTATGGTAGCCATCTTGATGAGATTGCAAGGTAACAAGGGAGGGATAGACAGAGACATTTTGAGGAGAATCTTGCAAGGCAAGTTGCTTCAGAAAGAGAGGAGAAAATAAGGCTACATATGGCTCATTTTTAGACCAAGGAAGCTAAGGAAACCCCTTCTCCAAAATTTGTCATTCCTAGCTTAAAGAAGCGCCCTCCATTACAAAAGCCTACTACTATAACTTCTCCACTCCCTATATGAGAAAACTGGTTGGGTCATGCGACTTCCACACCTATCATCATTTCACTCTTTAAGGGTTGACTGATTATGTGGTCTCCTGATAGCCCAAATAAGGAGTTTAGGGAGAGTGAGAACAAGCTCACAAAGCTTCTGTAGGAGGAGTTACAGCCTATTGAGGAAGAAAAAGAGGTCACTATTGACCTAAAGGAAGAGGATTCAATCATATTATTTGAAGAGCTTCCATCTTTTGTTGAGGAAGAAAAGAAGAAAAGGTTGTTCCTTTCTTTGAGGAAAAAATCATGGCTTTTGAACCTTTACCAATGAATTAGTATCTACTACAAGCTTAGTAAGAAGAGAACCATTTGTTTCAATAGACAATCCTCCATGATGTGGAGGATGGAGAAGAGAACCTCAAGGATAGCTCTATCCTTGAGGAGGAACTTGTTAATATGCATGAGGTTGTCCCTCAACCTATGCATATTACTATAGTAGAGCAAGAGAATTCTGATAAGGAGACTTTTTGGGATGAGTCGGAGATGTTTTGTTCATCCATGGACATAAAGAAGCCTACCTCTTCATTATAATATCATGAGTTGTAGAAGCAACAAGTGGAGAATCACACCATACCAGTAGCTCCCAAGGAAGTGGTTCATGAGAAGCATGAAGATATGGAGATTATTTCTTCACAAGAAGAGGAGGAGCCACTTCCAAACTAGAAGGATGCCAAGGTTGTAAAGCACAACAATGTGGTCAAGGCTGATTGCTTAGATCTGAAGCCATCAAGAGGATGCCCCATCAGGCATCTAGCTCTACAATAAATCAGCAAGTTTCCCTTGGTCATGCTTACTCTTGAGCATGAGAATGAAGATCACAAAGAGGAGCAAGTAAGTTTTTCTCCACAAGGTAATTCCCTTGTGCTAGAAAGCTTCATTGCTTTTATCATTAGGAGAGAGGTTTTCCATGTAGCAACATGTTTTTCATGCTTGCTTCCATTTCAGCTACCCATGTGCATTGGAAAATAAATTAACTTGTGAGGAAGGGAAACTACTTCAACAAGCTAGTTAATGTATTTGTTTAATCATTTCTATTATGAATGATTATACACATTAGAGTAGGAGTTTTATGCTTTTCAAGAAGTGCATGAGCACATCTGCTCCCCTTTCTAGAGCTCCCTAGAGTTTTTGTTTTTTGCTAGTTGTAGAATTCTATGAAGTTACATGTGGGATAATGCATCAATTCGTGGTAGTGACTCCATGCCCAATGGATTTCTTAAGGCCATTGATCTATACTTAGTATGCAAGCATCCCCTCTGATTCACTAAGAATGTTGGCCAATATTACCCTCCATTCAGCCCATCATTGATAACCAATCTAAGAGATTGTCAATGGGTTGGATTCTTTGATGTGGGTTAACATAATTTTTGGTTAGGTTAACATATCATGTTAACTCAGTCTTTTCATGAGCTGAGTTGGCTCTGTTTCTTCATTGGCCAAGCTAGTTCAGTTTGTTCATTGACTGAGTTGGCTTATTTTTCTTCATGTGCCAAGTTGTGGGTTAACACTCATTTCTTTTCGGGGTTAACATTTTGCATTAGCAATTATTACCAGTTTGAAGGATGACTTTGCTACTCTTTCCAAAATCACAAAATGGCTATTGCCTCTTCAACTAAACATTTGAGAAATGTGTTGACCAATAGTTGTATGCCACATGGGGGATGCTTCTTGTGTTGGGCTACCTTTGATTGGACAATTCTCTTATTTTTGCATTGCTTCCATTTTCTTTTGTGAATATATGATGGTCATTGGATCTGGAAGCATCTTGGATATTTTCAAGTGCATCACAACCATTTGTTGGAGAATGAAGAAGATATGCATCTATGGTTGGGTTTTATTCATCTATTGAGGAGGTTTTCAAAGCATCTGGGCCATTTATTTTTGAATGAAGATCTACACTGATGATTCATCCTTTTCTAGGTAGATTAGATTTATTCCATGCAGGTCAACTCTATAATTTTTTTAGTGGGTTAACTTGCGTGTTATCCCATCTCGCATATTTATAGTGGTGCAAATTTATTTGTCGTAGTTATGATACATTACAAGGACTATTCTTTAATGTTGAATGACATTCTTTGGCCTTGTTTGCATGATGTCTATGCCTCATTAATGAATGTAATGACCAAATCTCACAGGATTTGATTTCTTATGGTTGGGTGCATTTATTTTTCCCTTCTTGTCACGTCATTACAACAGATTGATTTCAAGATTAGATTTCACTCTAATATTCATTTATTGTTCTCTATAACTCAACTCCACTTTGGTTGTGGTTTGAACTCCATAGTTTAAATCAAAGTTATGCCTGAACTCTTTAAAAGGCAGTTACAAATACTTTTTCTAAGTTCTTCTCTGTTTGTATTTTTGCAGTAGCATTATGCTCTACATTTTTTTCCTTCCATTATTGAAAAAACCTTATTCTTACCTATTTTGGCCATTCCTTAATTTGTCCATTTTTATTGCCTTGTTTTGAATGCTTCTTTTCCATTTTCTTAGATATACATGTTGTGTCAAGTCTATTAGTGGTTGTTGCATAGTGAAGTATCTTTTCCTTTTAGTACTTCAACAAGTTCCAAACTTGCATGTGTTTCCATTGAAGGTCACTTAGAGTTTAGTTAGTGTATTATGGTTGTTTCATTGATGTGTAGTGTATTCGTAGGTAGAGTTGTAACCATTATTTCTATCTTGGTGCATCACCCCCTTTCCCTTTCTACATTTTTTTTTAGTTCTCCTTCTCCCTTTTCCTTCCCAATTGTAGTATATGTGCATCCTAATAGTAAGGAAGCCAACCTTCTCAAAAGATTCAACCTTAGAGCACAAGTCCCACACTTGGAGGTTGTTTCCATGTTACACAAGGTTGCCTAAGAAGTAGTTTCTTAGGCAAGGGTTTAGACTTTTGTGTCAACAATAATCAGGTACAACAAAACAAAATATAATCATCCAACAGAAATACAAGATCAGAAAGAAAGGAACAACTTTAATAATCATTATATGAGTAAATAAAAAATTGTATTATAAGTTCATTATGAATTAATAACAAAGATATAATGATTATTAAAGTAAATAAGAATAGATTTAGTAGCACAATAATATGTTACTTAGAGATAAGTGTAATAATGGTTAAATAAATATTAATAATATATTATCAATGTATGATTATAATAAAATATAAATATAAATATTATATATGATCATATATTTAAATATTAAATATAATATAGAAACTATAAAAATTAAATTGATTTATTATTAAAATTATATATAAATAAGAAATATAATATGATAAATATAATTAAATATAATTTGAAAAGACACAAATTTTCTTATTTCAAAATATATAAAGGAGTAGTGAATCTCACAAAAGAGGAAAAGAATGGATAAGAAGAAAATGAAATATATAAAAGGATGGTCTGATAAAGATTTAGTTAGAAAAAATCAAATTACATTAACTTTATTCTGGTGAGGGACATTATAGTGGTATTAGAGCTACGATCTTGCCATCTTGACAATTATTTAATAAACAATAATCTTATAGATATAAAGAACAATAAATTAAAACAAATATCGAGAGAAACAATCCCATCACATAGAGCTACCAATTTCAATCTATCCAACAAGTACTAAAAGGATAGATATCATGTGCAATATCGATAAATAGATATGCTCATAGGAAATAATTTGCATCACCCTTAACAGATTGAGAGAAAATGGTTGAATGGATGCACTTGCATTGATCACATATTTAGTACTAGACACCTCTCACTCTTGACTTGTTCAATTTGATCCCTCTTCAATAATGTGGAGACTGGTTGATCATCATAAAACTTCAAAAAAATAAAAATAAAAAAAGAATGGAAAGAAATACCCTTGAATGATAGGATAACTATGAATACTACCATATCGATATGGACTAATCAAAATTGTATGCCTCAAAATCCTCACATGTAAGCTTCAATTGCAGTTATGTAATGCATTGTTTCCTTAAATCTAAAGAATTTATACAATACTTGGTGTTATTCAGAAATAGTGTATAAAGAATTATGAGGGCATTTAGTGATTATAAAAGCTAGAGGATCATTCAATCATAAAATAATAATAGACCTATCTAGTACCAAGAATCTTTAATTGATGACTTGAGCTATATAGATTTGTGTTATTTCTAGATGAATAAAAAAAATCATTTCTATGCCTAATGTCCAATTATACTAGACAATAGCGATAAAATGCATAGATTGAGAGATTTGAATTATTATTTTTTAAGATGGCATTACATCTAAACTTGGGTGCCACTATTGATATGGGAATGCCAAACATTGATAGATAACCTAAAATTTCATAGTAAGAACACTATTAGAAAGGCTATGGGGCATATGCTTGATGAGGAAGAGAAAAGAAGCACCATGTGGATGCACAAACCAAAGGGTGATAAAAATGAACAATAAAAAGGGAATATTACATAGGTACAATTTACCGCATAGGAGGGGAGTCAACAACAAGCATTACAGATAATAGCAGGTCCAATCAAAGAGCTTGGAGGGACTCTCAAGCTCATGAAGGACAAACAAGTAGAGGGAACCAGTAAAGACTTTCCACTACCATTTCAGTGAAGCCTACATGGACATAATTCCAGAAGAAGTGAAGGAAATTATATAAACCTTAGTACACATATGTGTATGACATCGATTGCACAAATGGAATGGTTTGATATTAAACACAAATGTGGGAATCTTATGCTCATCATTGAGAGGTATTTACAAGGTGAGCATGAATCTTGTGGGATAAATATAGTAAACCACATGACATTGTTTATAATTAGATAATATGACAAAACCTTCATAAGAAGTTCCACCGATACATTGGTATAAAGGAAATCATAAAAGTCTTCCCAACCAAGTTGTGCAAGTGCATAGAGTATCGATAATGTGAGGTAGGTAAAGGTGAGTGTCCTATTCCTTATAGATCATTCTTGATTCATAAGTAAATAATATTGTGAAGAGAAAAATGTTTATTAATAAAAGAGAAACTATTTAGAGGGGAGAACTATAAAGGAAAATGAAAGAGATCAATCAAAAAAATCAGCGAATGTTGAAGAAGTGTAGAAGGAAAAATTGAGATATTTGATTTGTGAAGGAAAATTGTAAAATCTACATTAAATAATCTAATGTAATTTCTTATAATGTAATTTATAGAATAAAAATGGTAATGATAAGAAGTATTAATATAATAAAATTATATGAAAATATTTCTTTAATGATTATTTATCAAAACAAAATGATTCAAAATAAATTGGAAATGCATCTTAATGAGGAAAGGACAAGGTATGTAAGAGGGTAGGGCTGATCCCTACGGCAAGAGAGGAATGTATTCCACTCTTGGGTTTAGACTTATTGAGCTATGGGACCCCACTGCAATACCTGAGTACTCTAGTAAGGCAATGATTAAGAAGTAATGATTCTAAAATGATCCAAAGATTATGTTAATTAGTAAGAAACTAGGTGAGTAAGAGGGTAGGGATGAGTCCTAAGGCAAGAGGGGTATATACCAACCCTTGGGTTTAGGTTTATCTAGCTATAGGATCCCACCATGATATTTCGAGAACTATGGTATGGTTTAGCATCTAGGAATGGTGAGGGATGGAAGGTATCCATTTGAAAGGCAAGGACTGAGGTCTTGTCAAGCCTTTAATGTGATTTCCTTGTCCAATCCTTGGGTGACCGAGCCTATACATACAATGTAATCAATAGGATATATATATATATATATATATGAAGAATTATTTTGATTAAATAATGTAATCATTGATTCTTTGGAAAAAATTGGACAATATTATAAGCCCTTATAAGTAGGGACATTACAATGGAGCTATTTTTCCTAATTAAAACTATTAGCTTCTTTTGAAAGTATACTTATATGTACTAACTTGTATTCCTTTGGTACAAACATATGAATGTGTACTAATGATTTTGTGGTTCTAGGTTCATAATCAAGGAATTGCATAACATGTGTATTTTGTGTTTACTTTGTGTCTTCTTACGTCTTCATCGTGTATGCTTGGTGTCTTCATGCATTAATGTGTCTCCTTTGTGTATGCTTCGTGTCTGCAAGTACTCATATATTTACTTCATGTATTGTGACATTAACTGCATGCATACCTTATGTATTCTTGCATCCTAGTGTATAACTTGTATATTGACTTCACAAGAAAGGTTTAGTGTAAATGGTCAATGCTTGAGGATGAGCAATTTGAGGAAGGGTGGACTGTCATGTCCCCCCCCCCCCCCCCCCCCCCCCCCCACACACACACACACACACATATATAATCATTATATGAGTAAATAACAAATTATATTATAAGTTCATTATGAATTAATAACAAAGATATAATGACTATTAAAGTAAATAAGAATATATTAAGTAGCACAATAATATGTTACTTAGATAAGTATAGTAATGGTTAAATAAATATTAATAATTATATTATCAATGTATGATTATAATAAAATATAAATATAAATATTATATATGATCATATATTTAAATGTGAAATATAATATAGTAATTATAAAAAATAAATAGATTTATTATTAAAAATATATATAAATAAGAAATATAATATGATATACAAATATAATTAAATATAATTTGAAAAGACGCAACTTTTCTTATTTCAAAATATATAAAGGAGTAGTGAATCTCATAAAAAGTGGAAAAGAATGGATACAGAGAAAATGAAATACATTAAAGGATGGTTTCATAAATATTTAGTTGGAAGAAATCAAATTACATTAAGTTTATTCTGGTGAGGGACATTACAAGAGTGCATGTCCCACACTTGGAGGTTGTTTCCATGTTACACAAGGTCACTTGAGAATAGTTCCTCAGGCAAGGGTGTAGACTATTGTGTCAATAATAATCAAGTACAATACAACAAAATATAATCATCCAACAAAAATACAAGATCAAAAAGAAAGGAACAACTACACAAGTACATCCAACAATGACATCCAGTTGTTAGATCTCAATGGTATAAGAAACAATACCACCTGACCTTGTGGAACCTAAATGGCCCACTCCCACCATGCAGAGGAGATAATTTCAATTCCCAAATATAAAACAATACCAAAATCCATAACCAACATCTATGTCAAGGAAATCTTGAAAGTAATCTATCTCAAAGGTGCTAAGACACAAATATCATCTAATCCTAGAGGCAAAAATGACATGTAGGAAATATACTATGCAAGTTGAAAAGTGTCATAGCATGAGCCAACTCTAAGGTTACCCTAGCAACCTCTCTAGACTCTACCCCCCTAGTGTCTCTATGTAGCATCATTATCCTTTCATACAAACAATGCATACTAATGAAGTAAAATTGGAACCAATCATCCTCTGTACTCCCATCCTTGCCTATACTAGCACTCAAGGCATGGGCGAGGAAATTTTTTTGACTCTTATTAATTCATTTTACACTCATTTAATGAATTTTTATCACTTATTAAAACAACTTACAATGAGTTATCTAGGCAACCTCTTTAGGGCTCTAACCTCCATTGCCAGCCACTTCCCAACATACACACGGATTATCTTCCTTAAGCTCATGAAAAGTACAAGTCTTAAAATCACAATTTTCACCTCACTCCATTACTAGCAACTGGAATTGCACATGAAGAAAAATCACAATATTCACCTAAGTCCTATGCAAGCAACTGGAAGGCAAGAAAAGATAACCAATCAAAAAAATCAAATGTTACAACCAAGAAAGCCACAATAATCACCTCAATTCTATACAAGAAACTAGAAAGAATCAAAAGATAACTGATCAAAACTCAAAGGTTACACCAAGAAAATCATACCATTCACCTCAATTCTATACAAGCAACTAGAAAGCATTAACAAACAACTGATCAAACTCATCATAGAAAATAACTTACTACATCACAATGGTTGGGTATAAAAGATCATGAGAAAATAATAACAATAACATCATCATAGAGCAAAACTCCTGAAGCCTCTTGTAAAAATCATGAATGATCAACATACTAAGTCAAACTTGAACCCCAACACAAGGTAAAACACACATCGCATCAAAAGTAGTTTCGTAAATCATTTGTTTTGAAAAGATACATGTCTAGTTTATCAAATAGGGTTCAAGTTTCATTTTGTTTTAAGTCTCAAATTTTCTAAAGTTTTTGAGTCCACAAAATTCTCAATGCTCAACAAATCATTAAAAATCATTTAAATATAAAACCTCAATTATATATATATATATATATATATATATATATATATATATATATATATATATATATATATATATATATATATATATATAAAATAAAATCTAAACTTAATTAAAAATAATTCCTTCAATTTTAATTGGTTTATATTACAAATTTTCTAAAGCTATGTAATCAACTATCTTAATAAATATTATTAAATTCCAATAATAATTATTATATTATAGTATTAATAACTATTCAATTATTAAGAGTTAATATCACTTAATTCATCAAAGATTTATAATTATTAAAACTAATAGCATAATAAATTTTACTTAATATTAATAACAATATTAATTATTAATTAAAAACTATATTAAAAATTTATTAAATTAATTTTTTTAATATAAACAAATAAAATGATACACAATATTCATTTGGTGCTTAAGCCTCACCAACTGGCAGTAGTCTATCATGGTAATGTTGTTGTTGTTGTAGCAAAAACGTATTGCCTTGTGACAGTACCTGCTACTATGATAGCAATAGTTGTTGTGTGGCAGGTGTATGTAGTCGTGGGTGGGTGGGGAGTTGGTGGCCTTGCCACCCCCATTCAAACACCCTATAAATAATTTTTTTTTTAATAAAAACAATTCAATACAAACCCAAACATTTCTCACCATTTTTTTATGATAGTATAATTATCATGGTAATTTTTAATTATTGTGGTAGCTATATTATTGTGTGTGTGTGTGTGTGTGTGTGTGTGTGTGTGTGTGTGTGTGTGTGTGTGTGTGTATAGATATATATATTTACATAATATATCTGATAGGAAAAACACGAACAACCAATCCAAATTTTATATATAAGTTTTGATTTCTTTTCCAAACCTTACCCGAATTGCAATTTTCTAAATCCATCGCCATTTCTAAAATGAGAATACTTAGGCAAGGGTTTCAGATTGATTTAATTCACAGACAATTCAATAACAAAAATCATTTTATTCTCAAACAAGGGTTTCAACTCAAATTAAATTGTGAAAACAGATCCATCAAACATGAAGAAGACAAAATGATTTCAAAGAGGAATTCACCATGCAAAAGTCAATAAGATCCTACCTCAATTTGATGCTAAACAATCAGATGCTCAAATATTGCAAGAAAATTCCCTTCCTTTTGAAACCCTCTTCCTCAAAAATTGACTCCTCCAAACCTGTGTGGAGAAATGAGCTCTCATTTCTTAATAAAGAGCTTTCTCCTTTTAGGGTTTCAATTTTGCAATCATGCGCATTTTTTTCTTTATTATTTTATTTTATTCTAATTCCACTTGCAAACTTTTTGTATTTAATTCTAATAAATTTTAGTAATTTTATATTTCCTCTCTATTATTAAATCACAAGACATCTTTAATAAATATTTATTAAATTAACTAATAATATTATTTAGAGTTTATTATTACAATGAACCTCTTAAGTAAATTATTATTAAATAAAATAAAAATAATAGTGCCAAATTAGAACTTTAATTAAATCTTTTAAATTTAATTCTTTTATATAATTAATTTCTTAATTAATTAAATATAATTAAATATTGATTTTAAAAAAAAAAAATTCATTAAATTAAATTAGTTAATAATCTTTTAATTTACAATAGACCCTCAAAATTAAATATGAAAATACATTATAAATGACTGTGTACTAAATCAAACTCAAGGGTCAAAATCATGAATTCATATCACTTGACGAATTTGGAAAGGTAAACAACTCAAATACTTGTCCTACTTTCTAGCACAATTCTCTTAGGTTTAGGATTTGGACTAAAAGACTATCTTCCCTCTTTTACCATTGAGATACTATGACAGGGCACAATCATCCTAGCATTTTAGGGAAGTCAATGCACAATACCTAGAATTTGCATAAAAGCTAAGCATGTACATATTCATCTAAACCTTAACTAAATAGGAAATGGCAGGGAGTGGTGCATCGTGTAGATCTTGACAAGCAAGTGACTACAACTCCCTCCCTAAACCACATTAGAAATGTCAAACATAAAGTAAACCATACAAGTGCACCATACACATGTAAGTATGGGTTAAGTAACCATAGAAACTACATATAAATCATTCATCTAACTATCATCATAAAATAACTGAAATCACTATATGAACATACATGTATCATCATCGAAAGGATAAACATAAACACCTGAAATAACCATGAGCACATGAAATAAATGAGTATTAAGTAGTTCATCAAATGTATCAATTGAATATGAAATAACATCTAATCGAATCAGGTAACCAAGTACCAATAATCATAAAACATAACTACAAAACTGGCATAAAAGAATTCCATAATACAACATGAAAAGTAAGCTAGGGGTAGGCATTAAAGGACACGAATCATATCAAGGTATCACAACTTTGCATTTACTTGTTGTAGATACACTTGCACTGTAAAGAAAGACTGTACCTAAACATGAAGATGTTAGTTGTCAAATTTTGAGCTACTTCCCAAATTAGTCTACTTATATAGAATGTTTTTAAAATGAATTTTTGTCTTATCTCTAACTTGTTTTTTGAGTCATGTAATGACATGTATCTTCCTATGCCTCTTTCATTGAAGCTTTTGGGCTTGAAGGCTAGATGAGTGTAGAGGTTGAATGTTGATCTCATTTTGGTTTTGGCAAAGTAGTGACAAAACATTTAGTCATTATCTAATAGAATTATAGTGCATAATTCATGCTGAGTGATTAGTGAAAGCTAAGCAATAAGTGTAAACTAAGTGATCAAAGCATGTCGAGCATAAGTTTCCAAATAGTACAATTGAGTAATATGACTAGTCAGTGTCGAGTAGATAGTATGTTCAAAGTCACTCAAGTGTCGAGTATTTTATACATGTTGAGTGATACTAGTCTTGAGCAATAGTTAGTGTCAAGTTATTTAGAAGTTGAGTTACAAAATTCAAAGCATAGTGAAGGTCAACATTAGAGCCTTTTGCTATTGGGTGAACAATTTTTGGCATAGTTTTTTGTTATGGAATAAACTTCTATGTAAACTATTTTGGCCCACATAATCATGAATTTACGATTGTAAGAGATAATTATGGAGTCATATTTTGAATCCCTGTGCAATACATACAACCAATCAGATTAAGGGAAACATTAGGAAGGAATAAAGATCAACCACAATTGTTGATTCTAACCTAATCCATCTCCACCTATATTTATTTAAGAAAGATAAACACTAAGTGTGAGAGAACATTCATGGTGGCTATGACATAGATATGCAAAGTAGAATTAGTCTAGAGAAATAGAGATAAGCAGTGAGAAGATTATAAAAGGATAGATCTAATTAGAAGAATCAAGATTTGATCAGTAAAGAGGAGATCTAATATCAAGCAGAAAGGTGCTAACCAAATATCAGGTGTTGAATCATGCTAACAAGTGATGTAGAGTAAACCTCCTAACTCAGTAATCCTAACAAGTTGTTATAAATTTCTTAACCCAGTGTTTACTTATTTGTGAGTTGAAATCCTTTAGCAAGGTGAGACCTAACAGTCTTTGTAAGCCTTTGAAAGGGTAGGCCCCTTATAGGGTAGATCATAGCTTATGATCAAAGACTTTGTAGCCATAATTTTCCTCACTTTACAACTATAGTAGTGAAGATTTGTGGGTGTCATCCCCACCCCAGTTTTATCTTCTCATTAGAGGGTTTCTAGATAATAGATTTATTGTGTTATATGTTATTTACTTTGTGCAATGGATGTGATGCATGTTAATTTATGAGATGGATGTTGGTAATATGTTTTAAAGGAAAAAAATTTAAGTGTTGATTCACCGCCCACCCTTCCCCCCCTCTTAGAACTTTCACATTATTATTTCCAACAATTGGTATTAGAGTTGAGTTTTCTAGAATGGAAATTTTTACAGCTTTGGAGGTAAGATCTTGAAGATGGAAGTCTACAAGTTGGGAAAGACTATTGAGAACTAGAAAATTAAAATATAGCTTTCCCTACATCAACTCAAGGAAGCAAGAGATGAAATGCAAAATTTATTAAAGAGAATAAAAAGAGATAACTATTCAACAAAATGACACTCAATATCAAGAAATTGACAATACTTGATTATTTAAAGATGGAAACTTTGAAGAGTTTGATGTAGAAATTGTAGATCCAATGGAAAGGAACAATTCCCTAATTGAAGAAGTCAGGAACCTGAAAGTAGAACAAGAAGTTCAATTAGTGTTGTTGTGTGAGACAACTAAACTAAAGAAGAAAACTAAAGAAGATAGGGCCATGATTGAAGAAGACATAAAATTATTGGCTAACACACTTAAAGAGAATACATCAGATATGCAAAAGCTTGCAAACATGCAATTGGATATAATGAATCAACTAATGATTGCAAATCAAGAACTAAATAGGAAAGACATTGAGATTGCAACTTTGGAAACATAGAATACCCTATTGTAGAATGAATTAAAGGCTAAGAAAGAAAAGCTTAACAAGCCTAGTGAAGCCATCAAGTACTTTGAAAAACTAATGGAAGCACCAAGTCCAAAGAATGACATTGCAGGTTTAAGATATTCTACTACTGGACAAGGAGAATCATCTGCGAGTCATAAAAAAAGGAACAATAAGGGAAAGAACATCAAAACCACTTTTCATCATTGTGGAAAATTGGGTGATACAATTTTTTTTGTTGAAGCAACACTGGAAATCAACACTCTAAGAAGAAATTCAAGGGACACTGTCACAACTGCAAGAAGCAAGGACATTAGGCACATGAATGTAGGACCTAGATGACCAATAGTCATAGATTTGAAGGTTATTTTTACAACTATAAGAACTATGGACATAAGGCATATGAATACGGATCTAAATCCAAGTGGACATCAAACAAACAAAAAAGTGTACACCACAATGCAAACTCTTATGATTGGGATTACATCACAAGGTATAGCTATCACTATTGCCAATAATATGGTAACATTCATAAAAATTTCATAAGAACACATTTTAGAGGTAATTACTATAGATGGTTGAATGAGATTGTATGCTTTATTTGTCTTAAGACTAGTCATGTTAGTATAAACTGCCCAACTCAATCACCTACACCTAGGAATGAACGAAGAAAAGGCAAAAGAAATGTTGATGTTGAAAATATGAAGATACATATGAACAAGACATGGAATAAGAAGGAAGATTATAGCACATCAAATGTATACGAGGTCACTTCATCCAATGGATCAGGTTATCACATCACCCCTAACTAGGCAATCAAAGGTATGTGGGGAATTGACATTTTAAAAGTTGTATTATGCATCATATGCAAATATCTAAGATATGAAAAGATCATATTTACATGAATTAAGATGAAATTGCATGAGTAGAACCATGTGAAAATATATAGTTTTGTTATTTTCAATGTTGTTGCCAAGCATGAAAGGAATTGTAGTTGTTTTCAAGTAACGTAGATATGGTAGTGTGAGCTGAGCTTGCTATGTTAGCCAAGCATGTTGAAAATCCTATGATAGATGAGCTTACAATTGTGTAAGCACTAAGAAATTAATTTCAAATTTGAAGGGTTATTGTTGAGCTATCATTGTGCACGATGCTAAATGGTAGGAATTCTTTTGAACTCCTCTCTTGAAAAGTCAATCTTGTGAATCAACTCCAAGGTTTTGGGCTATCTTGCGACCTACTAAAATCTGGTTAGTTGAAGATAAATATTTTTGTTCATGAGGAGGCCTTTGCTGGTTCATTTGATTTTATATGAGATGTAGAATCTATTCATTGCCTCAAAATAAAACACGAAAAAAAGAACTGTATTTTTCAATTTTTCAATTTTTTTTTCAATGAATGCAATTAATATGAATTCATAATTTAACAAGGGGTTAGTAAAGGAAATAACCAGCACTTTAAAGAAAATAATGTGAAAGTAAAATCCTAATGGACATAAGCTATAGAAAACAACACGTCTACGAGTTAAGCTTTTGAAGAAATCAATGGGTAACTAATGAAAACAAGAACAATGCTTCCTTGATTCAACTAATGCAGTCATTGATGGGAAACTTAATAATCATATAACATTTCACTCTTCATCAAATCACAAGGCCATAGAAAGTGCACTCATGTGAGACAAAGAGTTATGTAGGCACAATTTGGTGATTTCTTCTCGACCTAGATATGTTAGCAGAATTCGTAAAATCATAGCAAACACTGGAACTAAAAGATTGCACAACTAGAAACAATGAAATAAACTTTTGTCTCAATCACAATCCCATGAACATAAATTCACAAAGCAATGACATGATTAGGCAAGAATCACTACACTCCAAATGCGAACACCAAAAGCATATATTATTGCAAAATAACGATGACCTTGATTACATATTATAATGTTGTATTTATAAGAAATCATCTCCTCAATTTGTGTTGAGAGTGAGAGACATCTTCATGTAATAATATGCTTTTAATCTAATAAAATAAACTAATTATATACAAACTATCAATCTAACTAGTGCTTAGCAGGACTCCATCCATTTTATATTCATTAATTGGATGCATGAGTCTTTACATGTCATAAACAAAGAATCTATGAGAAAATGAGAAGAATAAAGCTTTCAGTGGAAGTAGAAGTTTCTGGAAGTGTCAAAAATAGAAGTTGATCCTTTACTAGGTGTCTATTGGAGTTAAACTACTGTCATAATGCATTTCCAATACATGGAAAGCTCTATTTTTGGAACTAGTAGTTAACTATCGATGCACCTCTAGAGAAGTGCAACAATTCACTAGCTCACTAGCACACTAGTGTACCAGCTCACCAACATAGTAGCATAGTAGCATAGGAGCTCACTAGTGTAGCATCTCACCTCTGATGTCAAAAAATGCTAAATTTTATTGTGTGTCAAAATTAAAATTTCAGCTTCTAGGTTTTGTTGCCCCTCATGCCAGAGCTATATCTAGATGCTTGCCCTTGAATTTCTTGATAATTTCAATGATTTTCCTTGCATATGATAAATCTTGGTCATCATATTTATCCTTGACCTTTTTTCTGTAGTTGTCTACCTCTATTTGGGTCTCAGCAAAATCCTTGAGTTTGGTATCCAACTCTAGCAAGGCTTCTTTTGTTCTAAAGGCCTACTGGATGTCATCATCACTATAAGCTTCTTCAAAAATCTTCCTAAACTTCTCTACCACTACCTCTATAGGCATTAATTTCTCTCATTCATCATCCTAAAAAATATCAAGACATACAACACTATAATGTTTCTCTACCTGCAAAATTTGCTCTTGGGCTTAGTCCTTGAGTTGATGGATCTTCGCATGTAATTTTTCCATTACTTTATTACTATTTGCTATCTTTTCAATCCAATCATCAATTAAATCTAACTCTTCTACTATATATACATCTACAAGAATCCTATACCTCTACCCTTTTATGGACTATAATAACTATAAATCTTTACCGCATACACGTACTTCATCCATTATACTGAAATCCTATTTCAAAATTGCTACCATTTTGTCTACATTTTCCTACATAGCATGTAATAGCTTTATATTTCCTTGGATGATTAGGATGTCATTTTCCTCAAAACTTTCCCACCATTGTTGATAGTGGCACCAGTTACCCTTAGATATGTAAATGTTTTGAACTAAATGTAATATGCTCCTAGTGCTATTACTTGTGCCATTGCATCATTAGATAATCTCTTTGCATAATCTCCCTCTATGAGTCAGATGATGCAAAATATGAATGCATCATTCATGATTCTATATTCTTTTCTTTTCTCTGAGAGCTTCTTCCTTAACAACTGAGGGTAGACAATATATGTCCAAGCATTAGGATCCTACATGTTGCCTCTCTTATATAAATCAGTATAGTTTTTTGCTCTTGCAGCTAACAAATAAACCAAATATGATGTGATATAGAATCCTACATTTAGGTGTCCGACTACTGGCTGGCCCATTACTCTACTCAATAGTATGATTTAGTATCCAATATCTTCCTTCATATATCTCCTTTTCATGTCTACTTTTCTAGCTATCTTTCCCAAAGTAGTCCTCTCTATAAGGTAAGAATATTGGATGATCTTAGTAGCCTCTTTTAGATGTTCTTTGTGCCACCTTTCTGTCGCCTCATAAGTTAACCTGATAAATTGATCTGGGAGTGGAAGATGGAATAACCTCTCAATGTTGTTAGGTTTGAGGTCAAGGACAACTTCTCTAGTCGCACTCTTCACCACCCTTTCCTTGAGGATGAAGTGCTCTGCAAGCATCATGACAAGCTTCAAAGATTGTGCTAACGTCAGGTGTAAAGCTACATTTACCAGCCTTGATCGAATTAATGTAGAAATCATAGCAAACCTATCAGTGGGTTTGTTGCATATCTTTAGAAACTCCCCCAAATCAGTGTGCTCCAAGTCTATCTTTGATTTTTGAGTAGTCACCTTGAAATCTTGATTTTGATGGAATTCCTTGGAACTTGAAAACTATAGGTTTTAGAGCCATTTTCTAGCCTAATGAAGCAAAAGGACATCCATTAGTCCAAGATTGGAGAAAAAATGAATTAATTAAGACCTTAAACTAACACAAAAAATTTAGACAATTAGACACTCTGAGAATACCTAAACCCTGTTCAACCCCTAAAATACCACAATTAGCACACCTAGCACACCTAATAGGTGCATTAGATGTGCATATTTCCATAACAAATTTCTAATTCTAAGGTGTGCACTAGCAAACCAAATTAGGTACGCTAGTGTGCACCTTAATGTTTCAAAGTTAAATGAATTTGGGGGATTGGTGCACATCAGTACACCCATGGAGGTGCGTTGATGTGCACCATCCAAGGTATGATACTATGTATCATTGGGTGTGATAAGTGTGGAGGAAGCCAGGAAAGTGTACCAAAATTTTTTGCAAAGCTTTGGTTGAGAATTCTAAAAGTGCACAAATGAAAGAAACTAAGTGAGGAGGAAGGAGTCCCCCCTAATATATAGACACCACATTTTTTTGGCACAACTGCACTTTAAGACATTTCCTCCCCCTTTTAGATGCACTAGCATAGCTCATGGGATGTGCTTAGTGTGCAAAAACCCTTATTACTTAGCCTCTTTCATTGATTTTTTTGATTCTTTGACCTCCAAGCTTTTTTGACATGACCCAGACATGAATTATGGGTTTATGGGGGACCCCAAGATGACTAGGATCTTGAATTTAAGAGCCCAAAAACCTACAATAAGTAGGGGGTCCCAATTTCCTAATAGGAAATGGGGTGTGCATTGTGAAACCACAACAAATAGTCCCCACAAAGAAGGAAGAAATTACAAAGGCATTTCATCATCAGAAAACATTCTTTCAGCGTATGTCAAACACCAACTAAATCTTGAACATTCCAACCAAATTTTGAATGACTTCACAGTCAAAATCTCAGGATTCAAAACATCCAAGCTTAGTATGTGCTTGGTGTATTCATGCCCTTTGACATCTTAGGATATGGTCTATCAAAATATTCTGACAACTTGAAAAAAACCTTTTGTCCCTCTTGGTTTATCCATTGGATATCTCCATGAAGGTTGTTTGTTGATCTTTTGTCTGACCAGATGAGAGAATCATTTTGAGGGCTCTTAGTAGGTTGTCACTTTTTTTTTGAATTTTTTGGCAAATCTTTGAGTAATTGCTCCATGTAATTCATAATGTCACTAGTTTATTCTTTGATGAAGCATTATTTTGGTACTTGAATGTGCATCTATTTTCCTTTTTAGATCTCTTAGAATCCTTTGATCTTAACACTGTTCTTTCTTTTAACACCTTTTCTTTTATTTTCTTTTCTTTTGTATCCTAGAAACACTTAGATTGTGTAGCCAAGACATCAATATTATTTCTTGGATTTAATCCTTTTGTGAACATCCCTTGCATTCCTCTTTTAGAACTTTTTGGAAACTCTCATACCAAACACTGATCTTAGCAATCATTCAAGAAGACCTTTCTATTTGAAACAATTGGGTTTTGGACCATCCCTCACTACCTTCAACCTTGGTTTGACAACACCTGAGACAATCGATCTTTTAAATTTTACAAAGTGTTGAGAGCTTGTTGTTTCACAATCTTGAGTTCAAGACTGAAAGTCCTCTATTAGTGCAAGTAACATCCATTCCTCATTTGGTATAGGACACACAATCATCCAAATGTTTTGAAAAATAAATACCTCTTCCAAAAATTGGAACCAAAATAGTAGTTAATAAGATATATCAAGATAAAATCTCGAGTGCACCTTACCCCCTGGAGTGACACAACTTTGAAAGCAAGCACACAACTAAAAGAGAACATGTGACTAAAAGCAAACACACAATTGAAAGCAAACACACTTGCAAAAATAAAAACAAACTGCTTTTTTTTTGGGTTCTTCTAGGGTTCAAAATAATGTTTCAAAAATTTCCCATTGACTGGAAATGAAACTAATTCCCCCTACAAGGAACTGAGCTTGGAAGTATTTTCTTTTGAGAATTTTTGCAATTTGATAAGGACCAATCCACAAGCATTGAAACTTGGTGTGGTTGCTCGACTTTTCTTTTGCCTTATCCCAAAGTAGAATAAGGTCAAAAATTCTAAAGGATTTTATTGTGGCTCTATTTTTGAACCATCTCTTGATAACAACTTGATTTTTAGCCATGTGCTCTAATGTAGTTGTTCATCTCTTGTCTATCTCCAAAAGATTCATCAATCTGATTTCCACTTTTTTAGCATCTTCAATGTACCCACTTACGAATTTCAAAACAAGAATCCTAAGGTTTAGCGGGAATACTAGTTCTTGTTCATAGACAATAAAATGTGGAGACATCCCCAAAGTATTCTTGACCCTCACTCAATCTATCCATAGGGCATATTAGAGTTGTGTATGCCAATCTTTAGGATTCTCCTTCAATAACTATCTTATTACTGTGATCAAATTCTTGTTCATAGATTCAGCTACTCCATTTCCTTGCGAGTAATAATTTGAATTTTCAAATGCCCATTGAGTCAAGAATATTGATGAAAAGGTATATCCATTATCACACACAAGGGCGAATGGGATTCTAAATCTAGTAACATTGTGTTCCTCTAGGAAGTTTGTTACCACCTTAGCAGTACAATTTTTGAAAGTTTCTGCTTCTATCCATCATGTACAATAATCAGTGGCTATGAGAATAAAACTATGTCCAGTTGATGATGGTGGATTAATAGGACCTATGAAATCTTTCCCCCACTTTGTGAAGGGGCATACTACGTACATTGGCTATAGTAGCATTGCTAGGTCTCTTTCCCTATTAGCACTAGTTTGGTAGATATGAAAAGAACGTACATGCTCAAAAGTATCTTTGAATATTATGGGCAAAAACTAACTTGATCTTAAAATCATATGAGCAATAGCTTTTTCCAAACCATGCCCTTTACCATACTTATTATGAAACTACTCTAGAACTTGCTTTGCTTCCTCTTGTCCTAAGCACTTCAGGTAGATTCCTTCATAATTCCTTTTGTAGAACTTTTTGTCATGCAACATGTAGGACTCTCACTTCATTTTGAGTCCCCTACGCTATGAACTATTCATCTAACTAGGGCACTAGTTTTGCAAAAGTTAGTAAACAATATCCCAATACTAGACATCCATTACTACACCTTGGCCAATATCAAATTGAGATACTATCATTTTCTTTTGGTCATTCTCATTCATTTCACTATTTAACTTGAATTCTTTTTCATCCCTAACCTGGTTATTAGCTATCATTTTTTATAATCCTTGACCTCTAACGAGCTGTATGGGTTGAATCTCTAAATCAAATTCCTAAAGTATTGCCATCCATTTTCCTCATCTTTCACCAAGTTCATTTTGCATCAATAATGTCTTTACTATTGGATTAGGTATAATTGCATACACCTTACTTCTTAGTATGTAATGATAGAATTTCTTTATCGCCTTGATTAAAGAAAAATACTATTTTTCGAGGTTGGAATAATTCAACTCGACATTTCTTAGGGGACAACTCATAAAAGCAATAGGTCTTTGATCTTCCTTTTCCTTCTTTTGCATTAGGATTCTAGTGCACGAATGCTTTGAAGAAAAATAATATATCTTGAAAGGTAGCTCATAGTAAAGACTTACCAATACCAAGGCCATGGAAATGGACACTTTGATATCCTCAAATGATTTTTTAATTTTTGGAACCCATTCTATCTTAGCTCCCTTTTTGAGTAAATCATTAAGGGGACGCACTATTTCTACAAATTTGCTTATGAATTTCTATACAAAATTTATCCTCCTGAAGAAAGACTTGAGTTCTTTCAAGCTATGGGGAGGTAATAACTTTAGAATGGCCTTAACTCTATTAGGATCAATGGAGATCCTAGCTTCAAAAATGATATGACCCAGGAGCTTTCCTTTAGTGACTCCAAATGAACATTTCTTGGGGTTGAGGGATATGCCACATTTATGACATTTATTGAATACCCACCTTAAATCAACGATGTGAGTGCTTTGATCCTTTGAAAAGATAGTTAAATCATCCATGTAGATAACTATACACTTATTGACCAATTCCTTAAAAGCTTCATCCATGGCTCACTAAAATGTAGCACCTGCATTAATCAATCCAAAAGGCATTCTCTTGTAGGCAAAAGTTCCCTATTTAGTTGTAAAAGTAGTCTTTAGTCGATATTCTTCATCAACCATCACTTGATTATATCCTAAATATCCATCTAAGAGAGACATCAACTTTGAACCATTCACAATTTGTAGAACCTCATCTAGTGAGGGTAAAGGCTAATTGTTCTTTTGAGATGCAAGATTCAACTTACAAAAATCAACACAAAGATGAATCTCTCTAGACTTCTTCCATACAAGAACCAAATTGGCCACCCATGTGGAATGACAAATGGGGAAGATGATCTTAGCATCTAGTAACTTCTTAACTTCCTTCATTATTATTGGTTTGATAATAGGATTAATCGGTCTTTGTCTTTTCCAGAAAGGTTTGGCATCTAGTTTCAACAAGATGTCATGGGTAATAATCTCAGCGTCATATCTTCAGCTCTTTGTAGCTCCAAGAAATAACATATTTATACTCAGTAATTAATTTGAGCATATCTTCCCTTTCTTGTGCATTGCATGCTTTCCCTATTTGGATCATTCTCAGATATTTGTTGGTACCTAAGTTGTATGCATCACATTCCTTGATCCCTTTTTTCGGTAATTCTTTTATTAAGTGTTGATTCATCATGATCAAAGATGCACTCTAACTCAACCATTCCCTTTGGAATAGTGTTGGTTTTCAAGTTTAGGATCCCATCTTTGTCTTCAAGTTTATCATCATTAGGTTTGTCATCCAGAGTGTCATCAATTTCTTACACTTTAAAGTGGCTGCTACAAATGATAAATTCAAGTATGTGTTGATCATCCTAAAAGACTTGAAAGTTTATAATATTGTTCAGAATAGATGGAGTAGCAACCAACTCTACTGAAAATCTCTACAATTTTTTTCTTTCGACTGGTTGTAATGCACTTACTAAAATAGCAAGAGCATTTGCTACCATGTTTTTCCTTCTTGGAATGGACCTTATGTTTAAAGCTTTAAAATCATCTAGTAAATCCCACACTCTTTTCCTATAAGAAACCTTTTGACGTTGCAAGAGTATAATGATTTCACTTTTCATATTACCAACAAAGAATCTCCCTATATTATGAGAGTAGTAATCCCTTTCTCCAATGCAAAGAGAAGTCCTCAGATCAATGCTTCCTATTCTACAGCATTGTTAGTACATCTAAACTATAATCGATATGTTGCATAGAAAGACTTACCTTTTGGGTTGACCAATTCAATACTTGCACTAACCCCGAATTTGCATCTAGAACCATCAAAGCGAAGTGTCCAAATTGGATCATCCTTGGGTTTTCTAACCTTGTGTTTGTTCGTTCTTAACTTGTCTTTCACCTAAGAGTTAGAAGATTATTTCTTGGGAATCTATTATAATTTTCCATGTGGTGGACTTGACAATTCCCCTTGGTAACTTGTTGATAGATAGAGCGTGTGTTCTTTTTGTTTGTCTTGAATTTCCCCTATCAATTCTTTAATTTCATCAATTTTAGGTTTAGGAAGAATGACAGCTGAAGTCCACCCTTGGCCTTTTATGTAATGTCTTCTTCTTTGGATTGTAATCATTCCCAGGGGAGGAGAAGATAAACCTCTACTATCTAAAGAGGTATCACTATATGATAGTTTCAAATCTTCAATTTCCTCTTCCAATTTTCCAATAGACTCAAATACATTTATCAGACTTTGATTTCCTATGATTTCATTTTTTGGAATTTTATTATTCTCATCCTATATCATGTGTGTTAACACCTTTGCAACTACCTCTTGGCATGATGAGCATTAAAACTTTGAATGGCTAACTTTGTGTAATTGGGAAAATCTTGGGAGGAGTAAGATATTGGGGTCAACTTCTTCTCCCAAGCATTGTAAATTAGCCACCATACTATCTATGAATTGTGTCACGATCTCATCCTTTGGGATTGATATCTAGAGTTCTTTATCTGGGTCACTTGATATTTTGGTGGGAATCATATCAAATGCCATCACTTTTTATGAGCCCAAATCTAATTGTAGGAATGCCAGCTCATTTAGAGCATTGTATTCTATAATCATTGATTTTAATTTGGGTTCTACATCTATCTTGATTTGATTGTTCAGTCCCTTCCATGGTAACCATAATTGGATGAAGTCCATAGAGAAACATCCCCTTCAACATTTTGTCCATTCTCTGCTCAGGAGTAACCCATTTGTCTCTGGACTATCAACCAAATGTATATCAATAACATCTTGAATCAGTGGATCAAATCTCAACTGTATCCAAACATCTTTCAATACACTGATGACCTTCACCTCTGTTTTGTCCAACTGTATCACTATCCGATTGGAAGGTGAGGACTGACCCCTAACCTTTGTGCTATTAATAGTGGCATAACATTACATGAGGCTCCCAAATCAATCAAGCAATTGTGAATATTCTTCCCATATATTGTAATGCTAAGAAAAAATAGGGGCATCTCCATCTTGTCTTTAAACATAGTGGGCATTGCTTTTGTAGAATTAACCTGTTGAGATACTATATTTTGAGGGACAATATTCGTGTTATGGGATACCTTTGTATTATCTAGAATCTTCATGAGCACTTCTCATTGTTGTGGATAATTTTGCAACATGTTAAACATGGACATATTGGCCTTGGTTTGTTTTGAGTCCTCTATTGCATTGTACTTTTTAGTAGACCAAGAAAGATTTTTTAATATTGTTGGTACATTTTCTTGGTTATGATTTTTTTGTACTCGATATGGTGGCCTAATTGGTGTTAGATTTTTACTCAGTCTCTGATCAGGAGGAGTTGGTTGTAAAGCTAAAGGAATTCTATCTGTCATTGGTTCTTTTTTGCTTCTCAAATTATATGTATTTAAATTGTCATTGCAAAAAGAAAACATCTCTTCATGTTGAAGGTTAGGTTCCTAGCTAAATGGGAATGGGAACTCTTCATTAACTAGTTGTTCTCCTTATGTATTCTATATAGAATCATAAGATTCTAATAGCATGGCATTAAATTGTATAGTAGGAGCGTGGTCATTTACTTGTGAACTTTGAGTAATCTCTTCATTTCCATTATAGTACGAACCATCATTGTTAGATGCATATTGACCATAGTTATACTAATTAATATCTATATTCTAAACATTATTATTGTTATTGTTGGCAAGAATGCTTTCATTATTTGGATGGGTGTTCTACTATTGGTTCTATCTTTGGGAGCCATTATTATGATTAAGAGGATTGAAATTGTTCCCCCCATTGTTGTTTCCTACATTATTTTTGTTGTTTCCACTGAAGTTTATGTTATAATTTTGGCCATAATTTCTGTTGTAAGGACCAGAATTGTTCATTTGTGACATAGTCTTTTTCATTTGACCAAATTCTGAAAAAAAGCTATTATCTACTTCAACGGGCACTGCTACCTTTTGCTCAAAGAAGGAAACTTTAGGAGGTTCATACCCTTGATATGTTAGAGTGGGATTTTGCATAGCAAGTGCTTATTTTGATGGAATTGGATTCA
Source organism: Cupressus sempervirens (assembly GCA_028749045.1). Classification (NCBI taxonomy): domain Eukaryota; kingdom Viridiplantae; phylum Streptophyta; class Pinopsida; order Cupressales; family Cupressaceae; genus Cupressus; species Cupressus sempervirens. The sequence continues at coordinate 210,968,481 of CM053793.1, forward strand.
TAGGTATGAATTAACTAGGCATTATGGGCATTCTGACAGGGCATGTTGGCATTGCAGTGATAGCTTGAGCTAGAAGTATTAATCCTCCTCCATTAGGATTAGCTTTCTTAGTGAAAGTAATTGCTTCTATGAAGACTTTATCTAATGTGTCAATATTTTTTGCAGGAAGTCTTCTAAAAAAATTAGTAGTAAGATGGTCCATAGCATTCAGATAAATTTGAATAGCATCTTCAACTAGTATAGTGTATGGTGCTTCTAGCTTGCGATATGCCATGTGAGAGTGATGGTTGAAGCATGAAACTGTCTTAGCTGGGTCCCTTTTGATTGATATGAATTATTGATGTATCATGGCTGGGTTGATGAAAGTTTTGAATTGTTCTAGGAATAATTTTTTGAAACTATCCCAATCTCCAATACATCTAGGTGGAAAATTAATGTACCAATTAAAGGCAATTTCCAGCAAAGAGTAGGGGAATAAATGAAGAACCACATCCTTGTTAGCTATCTATTTTCGGTTACAAAATTCTTTGAATACCTTGATGTGATCTTTGGTAATTCATTTTTCTCCATAAATGAACCATGGGAAAAACTTCCCAAGATTCTTAGGAAGGTCATGGAGTGCACCTCTCAAGTTTATTAGTGAATCTACAATGTTTGCAAAAAAGGCCATTAGAGAATTTGGTAGACCTAAAGGTGGTTGTTATAGAGGTGGAACTATTGGAATATTTGGTTGTTCACTAGGTGGTTGAAGTGGAGGGGGATTTGAAGAAGATTACGGAAGGTTGAATGGAATTGGTTGAATCCAAGGTATTCCTTTATCACTGCATGGTTTGTGAAAATGGGTAAGCTCAAGAAACTCATGTGCACTTGGTGAAGATATTAAAGCTCATTGAAACAGAGATTCTAGATCAAAACCCTCTAGTTTGCATCAACTCTAGAAAAAAAACACCTCTACATAAGTACACTTTCTCAAAAAATGAGGCACACCAAAAAATTTAGTGTAGTAGCATTGCTACTCACTAGCACAATAGCTCACCAGCACACCAACTCACCAATGCACCAGATCACTAGAATTTCTCAAAAAAACTCAAAAAAAAATTTGAACTTGTAAAAAGTGTAGAATTTCAAAACTTCGGTAGACTTTCCTTTTATTTCAAAAATCAAAATGGCAGCCCTCCTTCTAGTACCACTTTTGTTGAGCTGACATTATGCATAATGCTAAATGGTAGGAATTCTTTCAAACTCCTCTCTTGAAAAGTCAATCTCGTGAATCAACTCCAAGGTTCCAAGTGATCTTGTGACCTACTAGAATTTTCTCAGTTGAAGATAAATATTTTTGTTCATGACGAGGCCTTTGCTTGTTCATTTGATTTCAGATGAGATGTAGAATCTATTCGCTACTTAAAAATAAAACACGCAAACAAGAACTATATTTTTGTATATTTCTATTTTTTCAATGAATGCAATCTAATGATGCAACTAATATGAATTCCTAATTTAACAAAGGGTTAGAAAAGAAAATAAAAAGTACTTTAAAGCAAGTAACATGAAAGAAAAATCCTAATGGACATAAGCTATAGAAAACAACATGTTTGCGAGTTAAGCTTTCGAAGAAATTGATGGATAACCAATGAAAATAGGAGCAGTGCTTCTTTGATTCCACTGATGCAATATTCAATGAGAAACTTAATAATCATATGATGTTTCACTCTTCATCAAATTGCAAGGCCATGGACAAAGAGTTATGCAAGCACAATTTGGTGATTTCTTCTTGAGCTAGATACGTTAGCAGAATTCACAAAACCATAGCAAACACTAGAACTAAAAGATCACACAACCAGAAATAGAGTAATAAAATTTTGGCTCAATCACAATTCTAGGAACATAAATTGATAAAACAATGACACACTTAGGTAAGAATCACTACACTCCAAATGTGAGCACCAAAAGTATATATTATTTCAAAATAATGGTAGCCCTGATTACATATTACAATGATGGATGTATAAGAAAATATCTTCTTAATTTTTGTTGAGAGTGAGAGATATCTTCATGCAATAATATGCCTTTAATCTAATAAAACTAACTAACTATATACAAAGTAACACTCTAACCAGTGCTTAGCAGGACTTCATCCATTTTATATTCATTAATTGGATGCATGAGCCTTCACATGTCTTAGACAAAGAATTTTTGAGAAAATGAGAAGAAGAAAGCTTTCAGTGGAAGTAGAAGTGTCAAAAATAGAAGTTGATCCTTCATTGGGCATCTATTAGAGTTAAATTGCTATTAGAATGTGTTTTTGATGAATAGAAAGCTCTATCTTTGGAACTAGCAGTTAACTGGTGGTGTCCCTCTAGAAAAGTGCAGTAGCTCACCAGCTCACTAGCTCACTAGCTCACCAGTGCACTAGTTCATCAGCACACCAGCTCACCAGCACAGTAGCACAACAATTTAGTAGCTCACTAGTGTAGTAGCTCACCTCTGAGGTCCAAAAATGCAAAATTTTACTAAGTGTCAAAATTGAAATTCCAGCTTTTGGGTTTTGTCGCCCCTCATACCAAAGCTATGTCTGGATGCTTGCCCTTAAATTTCTTGATAATCTCAGTGATTTTCCCTACATCTAGTAAATCTAGGGCATCATATTTATCCTTGACCTTTTTTCTATAGTTTTCTACCTTTATTTGGGTCTAAGCAAAATCCTCGAGTTTGGTACCCAACTCTAGCAAGGCTTCTTCTATTCTAAAGGCCTGCCAGATGTCATCATCACTAGAAGCTTCTTCAAAAATCTTCCTAAAATTCTCTACCACTACCTCTATGGGCATTAATTTATCCCATTCATCATCCTCAAAAATATCAAGACATGCATCACCATAATGTTTCTCTGCCTGCAAAATTTTCTCTTGGGCTTGGTCCTTGAGCCGATGGATCTCTGCATGTATTTTTTTCCATTATTTTATTACTATCCACTATATTTTCAATCTAATCATCAATTAAATCTAACTCTTCTACTATATATACATCTACAAGAATCATGTACCTCTACTCTTTTATGGCTTGTAATACTTGTAAAGCTTTACCCATGCACGTACTTCATCCGTTATACTGAAATCCCACTTCAAGATTGCTACCATTTTGTCTACATTTTCCTGCATATTATGTAATACTTTTATATTTCCTTAGATGATTAGCACACCATTTTCCTCAAAAATTTCCCACTATTGTTGATAGGCCTTCAAAAATGGATCAAAGTGTACACCTTCCCCATCTATTCTCTCAAGTGTCACATTTAGAGTATCTCCGAGGTGTTTGAGATCTAGGGGCCCAATAACCTTGGCTAGATATCCTTTTAGGACTTCATGTTTCCTTGGAAGTGTTTTGATTTCTAGTCCTTCTTGCTCTAAGAATTAGAAAATCTCCTTCACGCCCATTGTGATCATCAACGTGGTTGTATCCAATGTAAGCTTCTCGAGCATAACCTCTTTGATATGATAATCTTATGGGCCTAGATATTCTACGCCTACATCAAGAGGAGGGATAGCCAGTTTTTCAAATAAATCTTGGTTTCAATCATTATTGACAAATGTTAAGGTTCTTGCTTCCTTTGATGGGGATTTGAGTTTCCTTAGAACCTCGATCAACTCAGTCATATCCTCTTCATTAGCATTGACTTGTGGCTTCTTATTTCTTATTACTTCCTTGTGCAACCACCTTTGGAGTTGTTCCATTGAAGGCCCTCCTCTTGAGGATGACAGAGTTTTCTCAGCTACCCCCTTTCCCTTATCACTCCTCTCTAGGGTTCTTTCCTTTTGCAAGGGCTCTCCCTTTGTAGTTTCAGTTTTAGTGGACCCCATAGTTTATACCCTAGTGTCTTGAGAGACTTGCTGAGGACACTGAACCATTTATCCTTCTTTAGAAACTTCATCAATTTCTATTTGTTGTGTCTCTGCCTCCTAATCCTTTTGAATCTGTTCTTCTTTTAGTACCTAGAGGTAGGGGAGTGGCAAAGCCCTTGTTAACAACTGTGACTTGCAATGGGGATGAAGGAGAAATATCGAGACCCTATGATTCTAGAGGAATTTGAGTCCAATCCTCTTGTTGGGGCTCATTTCTCGGCATAGCCCTGATTTGACCTCCCATTAATTCTATCCCTATGGGCATGAAATCAAAAGTTTACATCTTAAAGATATCAATGCCCTCTAGATCGTGTTCATCAACCCATTGCTGCATTTCATCCTTAGATGTACTTATCTGTAGAGGTTCTTCTAGGATTGATGGTGGTGTAACAATGGAACTTCTTCTCCTTTCTTGCTTTGTGGCTCTTGCTAGCCAAGTTCTTCTTTGCAATGGCACATTATCCTCCTCATCTTGCTCTTCTTCTTCCTCTCCTTCAAAAATGGGTTTTGGGATAGATGGGGCAGGCACTACCCTCTTGATCACCCTTTTCCTTTTCTTGATTGGAGTCTTGATCTTTCTTCACTTCTTAGGGGTAGAAGGGGATGCTTGTTCTACCTAACTAGGAGGAGAGACCTCTTGAAATTCAACCTCTATCTCCATTTCACTAGGTGCAGTAGCTGGTGGAAGTTGTGAATCAATTTGAATCTATGGTGCACTAGTATCCTTGGTCCCTTGTACATTTGCTTCCTCTTGCTATTGGGGTGCCAAAATTTCACCTTCCTCTAGCTTTTCTCTTTGTGGAGAAATCCTCTTTCTCTTTCCCTTTCCCCTTTTCTCCTAAGGATGATAGTATCCAACCAGTCAGTCAAGTTGGTATACTATTTTGGGCCTTACTGGTGACTGAGCTGCAAAGGTAGGGATGGTAACTTTCTTCCCTCTACCTTTGGTTGGGTGGGCTTGTGCATGAAATTCTTTTTTCTTGGGTATTATATCAAGTCTAAATGGTTTCTTGATGCAATCCTACATCATTTTGATGACACACCTCACCTGATGGTTAATGTCATCATTCTCCTCCCTGTCTACCTTAGCATTCATTATAGGTTGTTCCCCAATTTTATCTATGCTGAAAAGAAGATCAAGTAGCTCCCCTGAGACTTGTTGCAATATCTAAAATGGAATATTTATTTTCAAGAGCTTTTCTACCAAATACAAAGTCATTCTACAATAATCTCTGATACAAACATCATAGACATTTTTTTCATTCATCTAATGGTCTTTAATAGCTTCTTCATGTGTGAATTCTTTTCCTACTAAATACCATACTCTCCCAATATTATCAAAACATGGCTATGGAGAATTGTACTCTTCTAAGGAATATCCTACTTCCATTTTACTTGAAAATTTCATATGATCAGAGGCCTATTCCAACATGATTTTTGTTGTTTCCTAGCTCGGCCATATGGAGAGTCAAGCTATCGAGCAATCTCCAAAAGAAAAAGTTTGTCACTAGGATAATTGGGAAGCTTCTTCAGGTTGATAGTGGCATTAGGTACCCTTCAATATGTAAATGTTTTGAACTGAATGTAATATGCTCCAAGTGTTGTTACCTGTGCCACTGCATGATCAGATAATCTCTTCACATAATCTCCCTCTATGAATCGGATGATGGCAAATATGAATGCATCATTCAGAATTCTATATTCCTTGCTTTTCTCTAAGAGCTTCTTCCTTACCAACTAAGGGTAGACAATATATGGCCAAGCATTATGATCCTGCATGATGCATCTCTTATATAAACTGGGATAGTTCATTTCTCTTGTGACTAACAGATACACCAAATATGATGTCATATAGAATTTCTTTTTATTCTTCACTGCTCCCAATTATTCACATAGATTTTCACTCAACATAGTGGCCCAGTTAAGTGGCATGTTTTCCATCTTGATAGTCTTGATAAAATGTATCATGAAGACATTTAGGTGTTTGGCTATTGGTAGGCCCATTACTCTACTCAAAAGTATGATTGAGTATCCAAAATATTCCTTCATATATCCCCTTGTCATGTCTACTTTGTTAGCTATCTTTCCCAAAGGAGTCCTCTCTATAAGGTAAGAAGATTGGATGATCTCAGTAGCCTATTTTAGGTGTTCTCTATACCACCTTTCTACTACCTGATAACCTGATAAATTGATCCACATGTGGAAGATGGAATACTCTCTCAATGTTTTTAGGTTGGAGGTCAAGGACAACTTTCTAGTCATACTCATCATCACCCTTTCTTGGGGGAAAAAGTGCTCTACAAGCATCATGACAAGCTCCAAAGATTGTATTGATGTTAGGTGTAAACTTGCATTTACTAGTCCTAATTTAATTAATGCAAAAATCATAGTAGACCACTCACTGGGTTTGTTACATATCTTTAGGAACTCCCCCAAATCAGTGTGCCCCAAGTCTGTGTGTTTGATTTCCAAGTAGTCATCTTGGAATGTTGATTTGGATGGAACTCCTTGGAACTTGAAAACTACAAGTTTTAGAGCCATTTTCTCACTTGATGAAGATGCCATTATATCTACACAAAAGGATGTCCATTAGTCTGAGATTGGAGAAAAAATGAATTAATTAAGACCTAAAACTAACACAGAAAAAGTTCAGACAATTAAACACTCTAAGATTACCTAAAGCCTATTTAACCCCCTAAAATACCACAACTAGCACACCTAGTGCACTTGATAGGTGCATTAGATGCACATATTTCCATAACAAAGTTATAATTCTAAGGTGCACACTAGTGCGCCAAATTGGGTGTGCTAGTGCACACCTTAATGTTTCAAATTTAAATGAATTTGGTGGATTGGTGTGCATCAGTGCACTCGTGGAGGTGCACTAATGCACACCATCTTTATCATAGTTTGTGCCTTATTTGTTTTATTTTAAATTTTGTTCCTTAGGGGGTGTAGAGTAGTGCACCATGCTAGGTGTGCCATTGCACACCCTGCACGGGTTTCTTTTTTAAATTTGGCTTTGAATATTTTTTAACACATAAAGAATACTAGTGTGCACTAGTGCACCAAGCTAGGTGTGCTAGTGCATACCAAAATTCATGTCTTTGTTATGTTTGGTGCAAAGGGAGGAAATGTGGAAGGTGCACCTAAGCAAGTGTGGTACTGTGCATTAGCGAGCATGATAAGTGTGGAGGAAGCTGGGAAAGTGTACCAAAAATTCTTGCGGAGCTACCATAGAGAGTTCTAAAAGCACACAAATTAAAGAAGCTAAGTGGGGAGGAAGGAGTCCCCCCTCCCAATATATAGACACCACATTCTTTTGGTACAACTATGCTTTACGATATTTCCTCCCCCTTTTGGGTGTGCTTAGTGCACAAAAACCCTTATTACTTAGCATCTTTCATTGAATTTTTTAATTTTTTGACCTTTGAGCTTTTTCAACATGACCCAGACATGAATTAGGGGTTTATGGGGAACCCCAAGATGACTAGGATCCCAAATTTAAGAGCCCAAAAATGTACAAAATGTAGGGGGTCCCCATTTCCTAATAGGAAGTGGGGCATATGTTGTGAAACCACAATAGTTATACAGTCAATTTTTTAATCACTTGCACTTGCCAGAGTTTGAAGAGCATGAAGTCCAAAAAGGTGAATTACAAAAGGAGTTTCAAGTGTTTGTGAACCAGATTCAACTGCTACTTGACATCATTCATCATAGTTGAGAGGTATTTAGCTTGTGCTGAGTTATGTTATTTTGTTTTTCACATACCCTAGGAAGTCAAAATGGCAGCTAGCTCTTCCACAATAGTTAGGAAAGAGGAGAAGGAAATTTTCAATGTCCATTTAATTATTAATGATGTGAGGCAACCCCCATTCTAAGTTCTTGAGATTGCATACAAGGGAGATCCATCTAGTGTGTTATCCATGATACCACAAAACATCTTAATGGTTCAAGATGTGAGATGTTGCTACATTGGAAAGATTGGAGAAGTTGGAGACATGGATATTAGGGAAACTTATTAGAGCTTATGTAACAATGGAGTTTTGAAGGAGCAAAATAAAATTGTCAAGAGAAAAGGGTTGACGCATGCCCTAGACTTTTCTGAAAGTTTCAAAACTAAATGAATCAAATTGTGTTGAGTTGTATACATGAAAATCAAATTTGGTTAGAGGATGGACCAATAAAGATTACAAAAGGGATTGTGCATATGTTATCAGGGTACCCTACCCTAGATAGATCAAAGAGCATGTAGAGTGATGCAAAGGAGGTTACTGAGAAGAACACAAGTGTCATATAGAACAAGTGAGGGATGTCAATTAATACAATTTCTAGCCCCTTAGTAACCTTTACACTTAGAGTGATAACTCACAAATTATTTCATTCAAGCCAAATAAATAGTGCTTCCTATATGGAAATTGATCTTAGCTACAAGATTGTAAAGAGAGACCATTCTTATGACCTAGCCAAGTTAAAACTTCAACAATTATTATAAAATATGGAAGCCATTAGGAAGGCCAAAAGTGCATATTGTAAGTTTGGATATTTGATTGTTTCCATATGTTTCTATGTGCAAAATATATTCCCCACTTTTGGTAAAGTTTCTTGGAAGACAAATAGGTTAGTAACACAACAAATAGTAGAGCTCATTGAGCAATTAGGAGATAATTTTGAGTCATTAATGACTAGTTATTTTGAATATTTCAAGAAATCAATGAAGCAAAGATTGAGGATACCTATATCATTAGTGGAAAAACATTATAATGATGTGTATTTCCTAGTTGATGTAGATTACACATATGTACAAGGAATAATACCCAGGGTTAGGTGGTGAAAACCCTTGCCATATAAAATCAATGTGGATGAAGTCTCTGTAGCCATCATAGCTCTACTAGCTGAGGAAATTGACAAGGATGCTAATCCTTTGGAAACTATGATGGGGCTAAATTAAGAATATCAATAAATTTACAAACTGACTCAGTAATCAGAAAGAAGAAAAAGAGAGTAAAGAAGCTTAAAGAGAAGTTTGGTCAAGGTGGTGAGGAAGCAGAAGAAGAAGAAGAAGAAGAAGAAGAAGGAGAATAAGATAAAGATGAAGAAGCACAAGGTCAGGGACCTTTGGAACTTAAACAAGGTTTGTGTGAAGATGTTGATGCAGAAGATTCTAAGGGAGAAGAAGCTAAGGAATCACCTAAGATTTCTAAGAAGAAGAGGAAAGAAAAGAAATAAGCAGTGGAAAAACCAAAGAAGACTATCAAGTAGTCTTTACAAATTCCAACTATACCTTTAACTAGGTCAAGCACTAGGGGGGCCACTACATATGCTAAAGAAGTTGCAAAGCCTAAAGGAAAAAGAGAAAATGTCATAGCAAAGTTGAGCCAACCTACTCAAAAGACTTCCAAGAGATTGAGGAAGAAGTATAAGCCATAATAAGATTCATATGAGGAGAAGATAGGATCTAATGACTCCAGTCAATTCAAAAGTGGTAAGCCACAATCCCTCTTTTGACATTCATAACTCATGTGAAAATATTAAGACTAGTGCAAATTCATCAAATTTCACACATGTTGATTTTAATAATCTAGGAAGTGTAGAAAAAAGAACACTATAGAGGAGGCCATATATAACATGATGGTAAATTTTAAGACCACTCCTCTAGAGATTACCAACTCAATACTAGAGAGCTTATATGATAGAGTTGAGCAAAAGTGGCTATAAAGTTTAAATACTGAAAGACAAATTAGGGAAAACACTTGAGTCCAAGTGATGCCTAAATTAGATAAGAAAATGATTTCCTAGGCAATGCAAAAGAAAATAGGTAAATTTTCTCCCAAATACAAAGAATTCCATATTTTAAAGAAGAAAATAAAAGATGTGGTAACCAAGAGTACATCAATTTGAAAATCTATTTATGGGTTATCCACTAAAGTAATAACTAAGAAAGGTGAGCAAGTAGTTGCAGATACTAAAAAAGAGAACCTAATTAAGGAAGGTGCTATGGAGGGAACTGAAGGAATGTTAGAGGAAGCCATAGTTGGAGAAGAGAAACATGATGTTCAAGATGTACAGGTGTCGAGTGCTAGTCCCCAACATGATGACCAAGAGAGTCAATAGTTGTCAATGAGCATCAAGGATATTCTTAATACTATATCACAAAATATTAATCCTTTGATTGAAGATGATTTGAAGAAAATTTTGCAAGACTCTACCAATGCAACACTTTTATGCAATAATCCAATATTGGTGAGAGTGGATCAGATTCAAAAGGTAGAAGTTGTATCTATAGGGGAGGAACCAAAAGATACATCAAATATACCCCCACAATCTACAAAGGTAAAGGAAAAGGAAACACCAGATCTACATATAGATCAACGTGTAAAATTTTAATAGGAAAATGTTACACCAAAGGTACCATCTTCAATGCCAACAGTTGTCATTCACATGAAAGAGGCAGAGGGACAACTAATGGCTACATTATTGTCAAGCCTACATAGTTCAAGTTTACTAGCCATAGTAATTATTGATAAAGATGGAACAAAAGAGAACAAGGGTAAGGACGCAAGTCATGTACCTATTCCACCATCACAAGGTGAAGTTCAAAAAGAAGGAGAAAAGACTAAAGAGGATAAGTTGACTACTGCATCTAAGGAGTGAATTTCCATATAGGTATTGGTTACTTTTCCAGTCTCTACATCTCCTATCAACAATAAAGCTCTTCAAAGGGCAAGTACATAGTATATTCCACTGCAAATATCAAGGCCAAGTTCCCCCACACTCAAGAGTGTTGAAGTTGTGTCATTTGAGGATGTAAGCTTAGATGAGGTGATTGAGCTACCAAAGTTTGATTTGAACACAATCACAATTAAAAAAAAAAGAATTCTTCAAGATGCTCTACAAAGGAAGAAGAGATAAGAAATCTTAAGGAGGAAGCATAAGAAAAAGAAAGTTTTTCATGAAATCAAAGACATATTCATTGACATTTTTAGCCTCCTAGAACTAACTAAAGATAAACCTATTATAGAGAATCTTTTCAGCATCCTGGACACAATTAAGGATGAAGACCTAGACACAAATGCCAAATTATTAGAATGGTTTGAAAGGAAGTTTCATACCAAGTTTTTGGAAAAGATATCTCATGTTATTGTACTTAGACAAGTTGGTCCAGCAACAAAAACAAAAAATGTAAAGAAGGTGTTAGAGAACATTTTCTCTCTATACACAAAGTTATGCAATGTTGAGATATTTGATAAGGAGACTCAATAGGCTATTGACTAGTTGCAGGGAGATTTGCAATTTATAGGTACCACACTACAATAATCTCCAAGTAATAGTTAGTTACATTTTCATAGGTTAATGTCATCTTAGAGTAGTCTTGCTAAGCTACAAGCATGGGATGCAAATATTTGGTCTACTCTAATTAGTATCTAATCCATAGTGACACCTCACATGGAAGTATTACACAAGGAACTAGCCTATGCAAATACACTATTGAAGAAAGATTCTCATATTTCTACACATGAAGGCTTAGTTGACCTTGTTGCTTAGCTAGAAATTCAATATCAATCCCTAGATGTAGCAATAGGAAATTGGGATATAACATTGAAGATAATGGAGCTACACAGACCATTTTTGGATAAACATGTTGTCAGTATAGGACCCAATTGACATAAGTGTCAAAAACGGGGGATTATAAAACTTTGGATTAAAATGTTTATCAAGGAAGATATCTACCTAGCAAGAGTAAATGAAGAAAACACATAAATGAAGTACTTACTTAGGGAGAGTAATAAGGTATTTAAGATAAACAACATTTTTGATAAATTTCAAAATTTGGAAATTCAGAAAGTATTTTATAGAAGTCAAGCAGTGAATATACATTATCTAACTTATGCACAAAATAAGGATGCATATGCCTTGACAAAATTCTTTTTCCACTCATGTCAAAGGGGGAGATTTTTTATCTCATTTTAGTTTTGAAAAAGTAGTGACAAAACACTTAGTCATTATCTAATAGAATTATAGTGTATAGTGCATGCCGAGTGATCAGAGTGAGCTGAGTAATAAGTGTGAGCCCAGTGATCAAAGCATGTCGAGCATAAGTTTCTAGATAGTACAGCCAAGTAATATGATTAATTAGTGTTGAGAAGATAATATGTGCTGAGCCACTTAAGTGCCAAGTAGTTTATATAGGATGAGTGATTCAGGTGCTAAGTAAAAGTTAATGTTAAGTTCTATAGAAGCCGAGTTACAACATTCAAAGCATAGTCAAGGTTGGGCATCAGAGCCTTTGGATGCCGAGTGAATAATTTTTGGCATAGTTGTCTATTATGGCACAAACTCATATGTAAACCATTTTGGCTAACATAATAATGAATTTAAAATTATAAGATATAAGTATGGAGTCATATTTTGATTCCATGTGCAATACATGCAACCAATCATATTAAGGAAACATTAGATGGCAATAAGGATCAACCATAGTCATTGATTCTAACCTAATCCATATCCACCTATGTTTGTTTAAGAAAGATAAGCCCTAAGAAGTTTATCATTGCCAGAGGAGAGGAATGCTAAGTGTAGAGAGAGAGCATTCATGTTGTCTATGGTGGCTATACTAGAGATATACAAAGTAGAATCATTCTAGAGAAATAGAAACAAGTAGTCAGAGGATTATAAAGGATAGATCTAATTAGAAGGGTCAAGATTCAATCGGTAAAGAGGAGATCTAATATCAATCAAAAAGTTTCTAACCAAAGATTAAGTCTTGAATCATTCTAGCAGGTGATGCAAAGTAAATCTCTTAACTGAGTAGTCCTAACATGTTGTTGTAAATCTCTTAACCAATTTCTTACTTAATTGTGAGTTGAAATCCTTTTGCAAAATGAGATTTAATAGTCTCTGTAAGAATTTAACAGGGAAGACCCCTCACAAAATAGATCATAGCTTATGATCAAACACTTTGTAGCTGTAACTGGCCACACTTTACAAATGAACTAGTGAAGATTTGTGGGTGTCATCCCCATCCCAGTTTTACCTTCTCGTTGGAGGGGTTTTGGGTAAAAAGTTTATTGTGTTATGTGTTATTTACATCATGTGATTGGTGCAATGCATGTTAAGTTATTTTAGTTTATATGTTAAGTTATGAGATGGATGGTGGTGATATGTTTTAGATGCAATAGTTTTAAGTGTTTTATGATTCATCACCCCCCCTCCCCCCCCCTTCCCTCAAAACTTACTTTCCCATTGTTATTTCCAATAGTTGACATCCAAAAATTTTAGGTGAAGTTTGAAAGAGATGTTAGGTTTTATATAGGTGAAGTGATGATCCATCACATTCCATTTAATCTAAATTTAGTTGGAGACATCTGAAAGAAGGTTGATAAGATTCTCCCAATAAAAAGTTTCCATAATTATATGCAAAACAAAAACTATTGCTTGCATAAAGAATTGAGGAGTGATTTATCTTGTATGTTATATGGAGGACCTTACCTCATGGGCCTGAATATTCAATATCATTTCACATATATTGAGTATGATTATGTGAAATATATCATTGAGAAGATACAAGAATAGATTAGAGCTTCCAAGAGGAGAGAATTTGAGAATTCAAAATTCTACCAGAATTCATTACTGATGCATTTGATTTTATACAAGAATATTGGCTACTTCAACATATACTTCATAGATCAGACTTTAAATTTTTGAGTGCAACTTTGGCCCTAGATGGGATAGGCATTACGCTTACTCTAGATCTATGTCATTTTAAAATAAATTCAGTTTTGTTGTTATGAAAATGTTAGGTGCCCAATGAGATAGAATTCAAGCAATTTTAAAGAAAGTGTTGAGGCTTTCACTATTAAAATATTATGCTAAGTTAGATTATAGCTAGGGGGTGCATTTTGTTTTCAAAAAAAATCATCCATGAGAGTTTATACTTTCCCTAAACCCCCACATATATTGCTAAGATATATACCTACTAGGCTAGGGATAATAAAGTTCTTGTGGCAACTCATCATGATGGATAGGAAATATTTAGTCCCTAAGTTGCACAAAGGAACTTTTCTATGCAGATGTTTCAAGATTGGTTACTTCTTAATTGGGAAGGAATTTGTTAATCAGATTCATGATTTTTTGGAACATTATAATTTGTCTTCTACACCATATAGAATATATGATCATGAGATTGTAGTCAAGAGTGCCCTAAAAAAAATAAGAAACTACAATCTCCTTAAAAATAAATAATTGCCTCAGAAGGATATAATAGAAATGATTTGATTAAGAGTGATGCACATGAGAGGTGTTGGAAATGATTGAAAAGATCTTTGAATTAAGGAATGCTTTCAATCATTGTTTCATCATTGATGTCAAACTTACTAACTCTAGGAATGACAATTACTTAAGTGATCCAAATACTATCACTTAGTTGATTAATAAGATGTAACTAGAACACCTAGAGAAAGGTTAAAGTTATAACATTATAATGAAGTATAAGGATTAGCTAAGACAATGATGAAATCATGTATTAATGACATACTTTAAGACACAAGGAATGGACACTACAAAATGCAAGGTTTGACTAAAACATTTGCAAAGACTAACTAAGTTCATCTGTGAGTGCTGAGCAATTCTTTAGGTGCCGAGCACCAAAAAAAGGCAGTGGATGCTGAGAAAATTTCTTCAAATGCTAAGCAATCCTTCAGGTTTCGAGCATCAAAAAAAGGTAGTGGATTCCAAGAAAATTTCTTCAAATGCCAAGCAAATCTCTTAGGGTTTCAAGCATCAGTAAATAGCAGTAGAAGTCGAGTAACCTAGTTAATATCGAGCATTAGTAAACCAATGATGTCGAGTTGTTGCATTATTTTTTAAGTCAAAAGAATTGCCAGATCAATAATGATAAGTTTGTTACATTGAATTTTTTGAATCAGTTAGATGATAAGGATGATGAGTATATTTCACAAAATTTTATGTAAACCATGCAAACCAATTCAAGATGAATACTGATGGATTTTCTAGAAGAAATAGTTTGGAGGGAAAACAATTTCTAAAATCAATTCAAATTGATAAGTGGGAAGACTTGAGAAAAAAATGAAGAATAGAACATCTTTATAAGGAGTTACAGGTCAGAGATCAAACATGAGAGAGTGAGGTAGTCATAAGTGTGGTCATGTGAAGAAGCCAAGAGAAGGCTAGTGTGAAGTGTCAAGAAGAGGACATAGTGAGGAGTAAGCATAGAGCATCAAGACTCTGAGTTGATCAAGTGACCATAGAGAGCATTGGCATAATGAGTGGAAGAACTCAAGGAGATAGATCTTGAAGGGTGGATAAGTTGTCAACACTGCAATGAAGAAAACCCAAGCAAAGAAAAGAACTGAAGAGTGATATGAAATTTGCAAGGTTAGAGCTGCAATCTTTATCAGGTCAAAACCTTTCTAATACCTTCTTACCATTGTATTAGACATTGAAATCCTACATTTCTAGGTTAGCTTAATAGCTAGGTGGATAAGCCTCAAGAAAAGGATAGAAGATCCCCAGGAGAAGGATAAGAGATCCTTAGGAGAAGGATAGGTGATCCTTAGAGAGGGATAAAAGATTCTTTTGAAAAGGTGACTATAAATCACATGGACTTGGGTGGGCCTAATAGCTCTATGTAAATCCTTTAATAGGGTGGCATTCTAAGTTGAATGTTCTTAAGTCCTCTAATAGGGCACACTCCTAATAGGGTGTAGAAATCCTTTAACAGGGTCACATCTAACAATGTGTAAAGCCTTTAATAGGGCAAACCATCAAAAGTGGTTGAAATCAATTGCATAGTAATTTTGTGGGTGTCATCCCCACCCTGATTTTAGCTTCTTATTCCTGGAGGGTTTCTAGGTCACCAAAATCCTTTGTGTTATGAGGTGATGCATGTTTACTTTTCATGATTTTTTAATGTTTAATTACATGCATGATAATTTCAATCATATGCCATTAAGGATTTGACAAGAAAGTAAAAAGGCTAGTACTTCTGATTCACCCCTGTTTTATTAAAAAAATTGTATTGGACACTATTGGACCTTGAATAATTGATTCACTCCCCCCTCTGAGTTATTCTAAAATAATTCTAACAATTGGTATCAGAGCCCACTGCTGATTTGTTTCAAGCTACTAGTAGCAGGAAGATCAAGATGTCCAAGAGAGAAGTTCCCAAGCTAAACAAAGACAACTTTGTTGTATGGAAAAGCTTGATAAAGTTGCACCTTGGATCAATAGGTGACTATGCACAGACCTCAATCATAGCTGATCATGTAGACCCTGTAGGAGCCCTCACTGCAGAAGACATTAACAAGAAGAAGGAGCACAATCAAGCGATGTTAGATATTGCTTCAGCACTAAGCTATGTCGAGTATGATGACATCAAAGAATGTGGTACTACACATCAGATGTGGAAAACGTTGTCAAACATCTAAGGAGGAGATGATAATGTCAAGAGAACTAAAAGAGAGAGCCTAAGAGGAAAGTTTGATGACATGAAAATGGAAGAACGAGAGAATGTTGCTCAATACAATGCAATAATGAAAGAAGTGGTAAGTGCCATAAGAAGCCTAGGAGGAAAGTTATCAGAAGAAACAATATGTAGCAAATACTTGAGAACTTTGCTTCCTATCTATGCTATAAGAGTATCAGCCATCCAAGAGCTAAGGTGTGTACCAGGCAACACATTGTCATTTGAAGGAATGATTGGAAGACACACTACCTTTGAGCTATCCAACTTTGACAACTACAAGCTAGAAAACTTTGAATCTACATTCAAAGACAAGATGACAATAAAAGAAAACGAGGAGGTGCAAACAAAGAAAAAGAGTGGAAAAGGAAAGTATGTATCTAGTGATAGTAGCACTGATGAAGATGATGTAGACCAATTGGAGGCATTACTAGCAAGAAGATTTCATAGAGGAAGAGGCAAATTCAAAGGTAAGCTACCAATCATTTGTTTCAATTGTAATGAAGTTGGTCACATTGTAGCTAGATGCACACAAAAGAAAAATTACAAGGATGCAGGCAACCTCAAGAACAAGAAAGAGGATAACAAGGACTACAGAGGTAAAGGTATAAGATGCTACATTGTTGAAGAAGACTCTGACAAGAATGATGATGAAGTAGTCTATGTGGCTATGAAAGATGAATCAGATGAAGATGAAGCAATTTCCTTGGTAACATGCATAAACAAGAATAAAAAATTGATCATAGAAAGCAAATGCTCTCATTACATGACTGGAGATAAAAGTAAGTTCATTACCTTTATTCAATATGAAGGAAATCATGTTAGATTTGGTAACAATGCACCATGTCAGATCAAAGGGAAAGGTAGTATCAAGCTTACTAAAAAGATATCATGTGATAATGCATACTATGTTGAAGGCCTAAATTATAACTTGTTAAGTGTTTCACAGTTAGGCAACATAGGATCCAACATTGAATTTGAAAATGGAGTTCCCAAGATCTATGATTCTCAAGGAAGTCTAATAGGAAAAGGTGACTAGATTAGGAGTAATTTGTTCTACCTAGACATGAAAGATTCTTCTTGTCTCATTGTTCAATTTGATGATGTATGGTTATGGAACAAGAGGCTATGTAATGAAAATTTTGACAATCTGATAAGCATTAGCAAAATGAAGAAAGTCAGAGGTCTACCAAAGTTGAAGAAGCCTGATAACACCATGTGCAAATAATGCCAACTAGGGAAGATGACCAAGTCAACTTTCAAAAGCAAGGCTTATACTTCTAATGAAGTATTAGAGCTAGTTCATACTAACTTGTATGGTCGTATTGAAGTGCAAAGCTACAAAGGTGATAGATACATAATGCTATTTGTGGATGACTATTCAAGGATGATGACAGTCATGTTCCTAAAACAAAAATCAAATGCATTCCAAATGTTTAAATGGTACTTGGCCAAAGTTGAGAAAGAGACTGGGACGAGCCTAAAATGTCTCAGATCTAATAGAGGAGGTGAATTCACATCAAGAGAATTTGAAGAATTATGCAATGAAAGAGGGATCAAAAGGAAAAAATCAGCACCTAGGCTCCACCTTAGAATGGTATAGTAGAAAGAAGGAATAGACTAGTTATTGACTATGACAGAACCTTAATGATGGAGAAAAATGTTGCACTCAAGTACTGGAGAGAAGTTGTAAGTACTGCAGTCTATAGACTCAACAGAGTTCAAGTCAAGAAAGGTACAAATGCAACACCTTTTGAATTATGATATGGATATTCTCGTAATGTAAAACATTTCAAAATATTTGGATGCAAATGCTATATATATAAAGAGTCTAGAAATGGAAAGTTTGATGCAAAGAGTGAGGAAGGCACATTTGTTGGTTATTCTACTAGAAGCAAAGCTTATAAGTGCTTGAATGTCAACACTAAAAAAGTAGTAGAAATCACAAATGTGAAATTTGATGAGCTTGCAGAAGTACAAAGTGTTGAGAACACCAAGAAAGTAGAAGAATACAAGACCTTTGTATACTTTTATGAAGGTATACCTAATAATGGTGAAGTTGCAACTCAGAATGACAATCAGTAACAAAATCTAGTATTTGTCGAGTCACACATAGTGAATGTCGAGCAGTAGACACATTTAGAAGCCAAGTTGCAGAATACAAAGAATGTTCATTCAAATTTTGAGAATTGTCAACATGAAGGAAATGAAGAAATATCTGATGAAAATACACATGAAGATTTAGATTTTGAAAGAGACAACATGCAAACAAGGAAAGAACTAGTATTGGAAAAGTATGTAAGAAGACATCATCCTACAGATCAAATTATTGGAAACAAAGAGGCAGGACCAATGACAAGGAATATACTCAGAAGTGAGACATGTCTGCTTAGCAAAACAAAACCAAAAATAGTAAGTGAAGCCATAAAAGATGATGACCGGTACAATGCTATGAAAGAAAAAATAGAACAAATTGAAAAGAACAAGACATGGACCTTAGTCTCAAGACCAGTTGACAAGAATATAATTCGAACCAAGCGGGTGTTTAGAAACAAGTTAGATGAGAATGGTGAAATCACAAGGAACAAGGAAACACTAGTATGTAAAGGGTATGCACAAGAAGGACTAGACTATGGAGAAACTTTTTCTTTAGTTGCCAGAATGGGAGGAGTAAGGACCTTATTGGCATATGAAGCTTTCAAAGGATTTAAAGTCTATCAAATGCATGTTAAGTCTACATTTTTGAATGGTATTCTTGAAGAGGAAGTCTACATAGAGCAACCAGAAGGATTTATTGATGAAAATAACAAAAACAATGTATGCAAATTGCATAAGGCTCTATATGGATTAAGGCAAGCCCCTAGAGCTTGGTATGAGAGACTTCACAAGTATCTAGTGCAAATAGGATTTGAAAGAACTGATGATAATAGCAACATGTACATCAAATTAGAAGAAGGTAAGGATATCCTTGTATCTGAAATCTTTGTGGATGACATCATTTTTGGAGGAAAGGAAGCGCTTTGTAAAAGTTTTTCTAACAAAATGAAACATGAGTTTGAAATGTCTATATTTGGAGAAATAACGTTCTTTGTTGGATTGCAAGTACATCAACTAAAACATGGTATATTTGTGACACAAACAAAGTACATCAAAGAGATACTCAAGATGTTTGGATTGGAAGATTCCAAACCTGTCAGCACACCAATGGCAATAGGATATAAGCTATCCAAAAATGAT
Organism: Cupressus sempervirens; assembly: GCA_028749045.1. Taxonomy (NCBI): domain Eukaryota; kingdom Viridiplantae; phylum Streptophyta; class Pinopsida; order Cupressales; family Cupressaceae; genus Cupressus; species Cupressus sempervirens. Next base: position 210,988,095 of record CM053793.1, read on the forward strand.
GAATCAGTTGAAGTCAATCAAATAATGTACAAATCCATGATTGGAAAACTACAATATGTTGTACATAGCAAACCAGACATAGCATTAGTAGTTGGAATAGTGGCTAAATTCTTTGCTAATCCTAGAGAAAATCATCTCATGGCAGTAAAAAGGATAATGAGGTATCTCAAAGGAACTGATGATTTTGGCCTATACTACAAAAAGAATGAGAAGTTTGAGCTCAATGCATACACAGATGCAGATTGGGGAGGCAAAATTGATGACAAGAAAAGCACAAGTGGAGGAGCATTATTCTTAGGTAAAAGGCTAGTTAATTGGACTAGCAAGAAACAAACATGCACATCTCAGTCCACTATAGAAGCAGAATATGTGGCAGCAGCAATCAATTGCACAAACATTGTGTGGCTCAAACATCTATTAAAAGGAATGAAAGAAGAGGTAACCAAACTTGTGATACTGTATTGTGATAATAAAAGTGCTATAAACATATCCAAGAATCTAGTAATGCATGTAAAAACCAAGCATATTGTAATCAAGTATCACTATGTCAAAGAATTGGTGGAAGAAAAACAAGTGAAGATGGAGTACATTTACACAAAGGAAAAAATTGCAGATATCTTCACCAAACCATTGCCTAAGGATACTTATGAATATCTTAGAGGCAAGTTGGGGGTAAAGCCCCTAACTCAAGCAGTCTAAAGAAACAAAAAAGTTGCCCTGCATCAACAAGAGTAGATCATTGAAATATCAAAAGAATGATGCAGAGGATGACAACAGGACCAAAAATTCTAGATTAGTCACAAGCATGGTGACAGAGGAAAAAGACATAAGATGCAAATCTTACACCAAGCATGTTGAAGGTGTTACACCTTTGGCATTTATGTCAAAGAGGGAGATTTATGAGAAACTGATCAATAAAAGGTAAGAGGGAGATGTATGAGAATGTATAAGATTAGTAGTAGACCAAAAAAAAAGAGAGATTAAAGAGGGAGATTTAGAAGACATAAGAAACTGATCAACAAGCAGCTATGAAGGATTAGGAATACAGAGTAAGGATGCAGTAGTCAAGAGGGAGAAGCAGAACAAAGGATTCAGTTTGTATCAGAAAAAGAGGGAGACACAATGCAAATAGGAAGATATGTAATGACAACAAGTTTTCTATTTGGTATATAATTTTTGTGGTAACTAAGTTGATCAACTTAATCAATTGATCAGTTTGGTTTGCCATCAATGCCAAAGAGGGAGATTGTTGGAAATGATTGAAAAGATCTTTGAATGAAGGAATTCTTTGTTCTACTTCTCCCTCTTGACTACTGCATCCTTACTCTGTATTCCTAATCCTTCATAGTAGCTTCCTGATCAATTTCTGATCTCTTTTGAATCTCCCTAATCATTATTTTGTCATTGATGTCAAACTTGCTAACTACAAGAATGACAATTTCTTAAGTGATTCAAATACTATGACTTAGTTGATTGACAAGATGTAACTAGAACACTTAGAGAAAGGTTGAAGTTATGATGTTGTAATGAAGTATAAGGATCAGCTAAGACAATGATGAAATCATGTATTAATGATATACTTTAAGACATAGGGAATGGACACTACAAAATGCAAGGTTTGACTAAACCATTTGCAAAGACTAACTAAGTTCATTTGTGAGTGTCGAGCATCAAAAAAAGGTAGTTAATGTTGAGCAAATTTCTTCAGATGCTGAGCAATCCTTTAGGTGTCGAGTATCAGAAAAAGGTAGTGGATGCTGAGAAAATTTCTTCAAATGCCAAGAAAATCTATTAGGGTGCCGAGCATCAGTAAATAGCAGTAGAAGCTGAGTAACCCAGTTAATGTCGAGCATTAGTAAACCAATGATGTCGAGTTGCTGCATTATTTGTTAAGTCAAAAGAATTGCCAGTTCAGTAATGATAAGTTTGTTACATTGAATTTTGTGAATTAGTTGGATGATAAGGATGATAAGTAGATGTCACAAAATTTAATGTAAACCATGCAAACCAATTCAAGGTGAATACTGATGGATTTTCTAGAAGAAACAGTTTGGAGAGAAAATAATTTCTAAAATCAATTCAAATTGATAAGTAGGAAGACTTGAGCGGAAAATGAAGAACATAACATCTTTATAAGGATTTATAGGTTAGAGATCAAAAATGAAAGAGTGAGTTGGTCATAAGTGTGGTCATGTGACAAAGCCAAGAGAAGGCTAGTGTGAAGTGTTAAGAAGAGGACACAATGAGGAGTATGCACAGAGCATCAAGACTTTGAATTGATCAAGTGACCATAGAGTGCATTGGCATAACAAGTGGAAGAACTCAAGGAGACAAATCTTGAAGGGTGGATAAGTTGTTAGCACTGTAACAAAGAAAATCCAAGCAAAGAAAAGAACTGAAGAGTGATCTGAAGTCTACAAGGTTAGAGCTGTAATCTTTATCAGGTCAAAACCTTTCTAATAATTTCTTACCATTGTATTAGACATTGAAATCCTACATTGCTAGGCTAGCTTAATAGCTAGGTGGATAAGCCTCAAGAAAAGGATAGAAGATCCCTAGGAGAAGGATAAGAGATCCATAGGAGAAGGATAGGAGATCCTTAGAGAGGGATAAAAGATTCTTTTGAGAAGGTGACTGTAAATCTCATGGACTTGTGTGGGCCTAATAGCTCTATGTAAATTATTTAATAGGGTGGCATTCTAAGTTGAATGTTCTTAAGTCCTCTAACTGAGCACACTCCTAATAGGGTGTAGAAACCCTTTAACAGGGTCACATCTAACAGTGTGTAAAGCTTTTAACATGGAAAAGCATCAAAAGTGGTTGAAATCAATTGCGCAGTAAATTTGTGGGTGTCATCCCCACCCCAGTTTTACCTTCTTATTCCTAGAGGGTTTCTGGGTCACCAAAATCCTTTGTCTTATGAGGTGATGCATGTTTACTTTTCATGATTGTTTAATGTTTAATTACATGCATGATAATTTCAATCATATGCTATTAAGGATTTGACAAGAAAGTAAAAAGGCTAGTACTTCTGATTCACCCCCATTTTATTAAAAAAATTGTATTGGAAAATATTGGACCTCGAATAACTTATTCACCCCCCCTCTTAGTTATTCTAAAAGAATTCTAGCAAGAGGTTGAGAGTATTTAAAGTTATTCAAGGGTAGAAAGGGAATTAAAGAAGAGTGACCCTAATTTCATTGGTTTTTGCTTAGAATTTTCTTACCGTTTTAGATTAGAAAAGTTACTACAAAATTACTATCATATTATGTCTCGAGAGAAGAAGATAAAGTAAACTTAGACTCTCTTGAATGAGATATAGTTCTGGAAGAAACAAATTGTAGTGTCTCTTGTGTTTTTAGTCTATACCTTGTCTATTTTGATTTGAGAGATACTTGTTACTCTTTTGATATGTATATTAAGATGACCTGAGGGTCAAATTTTTTACCTTGATTTAGTATCATGGATGCTATACTGCTATTTCGTTTAGTTTATCATATTTTCATGTTGGTTCCATTTTGAGATGACAATAGATCTATGATGATATTTGATTATTTGGTATCTAGACATACTTTATGATTATGTGATGTGATAGATTTTTATGCTATGGTGATTTACTCCATTTTTTATGCTATGGTGATTTACTCCATTCTTTTCTCTTTATGTTTTATGCCAATGTGAGTGATGTAAATGGATTAATTAGGTATTTTAATGCATTATTGCTTCGGTTATGATATTATATGCAATTACACTTGATCATTTGTTTTAGTGTGTAGGATTTATATACCTGGCAGTGGCACATGGAGTTAATGGTTTAGATATTCATATTTTACCAATGTTGTCCTTGTATGGTTGATGTATCCTTATTTTAATTATTTAATTAAAACTTTTTGTGATTATTAAATATGAACTCATCTATATTATGTGATTAGACTAGTGAGTGTGTATGTACATTTAGAAGTTCGTATTGTCGCAAAAGTTGTTAAGTGATTTTCTGTGATTTTGGGTTCTCAGGCTTTAAATCTTATTGAGTTTAATTTTTGGTAGCTTTACCTTAAGTGAATTCTCTTTATGAGGAATAACCTATTTTCATTTGAGTCAATTTAAATTCTATCTAATCTAACTAGCTATTTCCCTAATTGACTATTCTCTCAAAAATTGAATAACTATTGAAAAAGAGATTTGTTTTCTCACTTCTCACTTTTTGAAAATAAAAATTTGAGAGCTTTTTTGAGAATCCTCTTTTGGAGGATCGTGTTTCTATTCATTGTGAGACTTCTGAGCATGGGATATTCAAGAGGTCAGTCTCATTGGATCTGGCTCGAGTAGACCTTTCTTTGTCAAGATTTCTAGTAGTTTCAATGAGCAATTAGATAGGGCTTTCTCATTTACTTTTTTTAGTTTTGTTTTAGGTTCTATTTTACTAGTTGTTGGTCTAGAGGCTAAGAACAATTGTTCCCCTCCATTTTTGTCTTCTAGTTCTACTTGTTTGATTGGGTATGAACATTTTCCTAGTTTTTGGGATGGGGTTTTAGGTTTTTGCACCATTCTGCTGGTCATTTTTGCATACATTTTCTAAACTCAAATATTATTGAATTTTTGGGGTTTTTGTACCCAAAGATCAAATGGGCTTTAACTTTGAAGTTTTCTAGTTTTAAACATTTTTACCTCATTTTATGTGCCACCCTATTTTCTCAAATTTTCTTGGCATGAGTTTGGTTGTAGATGTGGATTATCCATTTGGATGTCAATTAGACCTTTATTGCACTTTTATGTTGCATTGGGATGCATGCTACATCCATTCTCCTGATTCTATTTTCGGTTGAGTGACTTTCTACTTGGTGTTCTCATCCAGTCCTTATGTTATGATCTTCATGATGGTGGTGCACCACATACGAGTGCATGTGCATACATTTATCAAGTGACTTGCGAGTCTCAATCCTTTGTGGTACTTTCCAAAGTTATGATCATTGGGGCTAGGATGGAAATTTGCATACCTATGGGCACTCATCATTGGATGCGCATGGGTAGGGTAGGTTAGCATATGAAGAGGGCTTCTATCTCATATCTTATTTATCATTGTACCCATAGGGTTGGTGAAAGAATTTTTAATTAAGTGATAACTAAATAAAATATTGGGTGGTAATGAAACTTGAGATAATAAAAAATCATGGTGTGCTAGAGCCTTCTATTGAGGAGGTTAATCTACACAGTCTAAGTTTGGGCTTGTTGATGCTAAGAGACTCTCCATGATGTTAGTCCCTACTTATTAGCCCATTGAGTTTCTAACTAGGACTTTTAGTTTATGCATTGTCTATGTTCTTGGATTTAGTCATCATATTGTCTAGTGTGTGTGTTAGCCATGGATGTTAACTTTACATGTGTTTGTGGTTGGATCACTATCTCCATTAGCATGGAAAGAGTGGGCTTGTAGGTTCAACATGGTTCGGAGGTATAGCTACCTATTCCACTACTATAGATTGTTGTATAGAGACGGTCTATTATCCTAGTGCGACCATTGTTGGATGTTTTCACTTGGTACTTTGGGATTCCAGAGTACGTTTTCCTGTGATTTATGCATTCATTGGAATGCTTATATGTCATGTTTAGATGGTGTTATTTATTGATGCATTTCCTTATTATGATGATTAGCATATGATAGATGGTGTTTTTTGTATTTGTAGGATTAACTTATGCTTTACTTCTAGCATGTTAGATTTCCTTATGCTTGTTGTAGCATGTTTTAGTAGTGACATCCTTATATGATAGTAGTGATAATTTGATCAATAGCTAGGGATGGCTAGGGCCTATGATGGCCTTATGATTCCATTATGGTTGGAAGGAACCATGTACTTATTTTGGTTTTACTATTCACTACAATGTTTCCTTTTGTACTTTCCCTTCACTGCTTGTTAGATGGTTAGATGTTGTCTCCATCTTTTAGTATTGTGTTCGAGTGTTTACACCTTGAAATGTGGATCTAGTACTCCTTGGTGTGGAAGAAAATTCCTTAGCTCTTTATCTTATTTTCTAGTGAATTGTCTTGGGATCTTACACAAAATCATACTTCCTCACACAAGAATGCAAGATCTTGTGTAGTTTGTTGGGTTTCCTCACGTGACTTTTGGCACTTTTTCGTCTGAAAGCCAACACCAATTTTGGGTGTCTTGGTTGTTTGACCAACCAAATTCTTGCACTGTTTGGTGTACATCCTCATATAAATGGCATGTTCTTGTGTGGTGTGTTGCACATCCTCACATGATAATTTGTCTTCTATTGGTCCTCGCACAAAAAATAAGGGGCAACTCTACTAGTTTTTGGGGATTGATTTTTGATAATTCTAGTACCCTTTGGGTTTACTTAATTTTCCATGCTTGGATAGATCTTAGATTCCTTGTGTTGTTGTTATTTTGGATTTATATTTCCTATTGTGTGTGTGTTAGTTAGGGTAGTGGCAATTTGAGATTCGTTGGTTGCTGGGATGGTGGTCAAGTCTTCTATTGTGATCTATGTGATCCATGTGTGATATTTTCATGTACATTCATACTTGTTTATATATATATATATATATATATATATATATATATATATATATATATATATATATATATATATATATATATATATATATATATATATATATATATATATATATATATATATATATATATATATATATATATATATATATATATCTTGGCTTGTATTACATCCTTGTTCCAAGGATCTTGGCATGGGGCATTACATCTACTATCAGAGCCCATATTGCAAGATTGGGATCTTTGTGTTATGCTTCCACTATGGTTTTGTTTTTTGTTGTGTATTATTATATTATGGTTGCTATTTTCATATCTTATTAGTTCATGGTTTTGACTCTTATGCTTGTGATTTGATTATTCTAATATTATCATGTTGTTCCCATAGTGATGCCTCCTACATGTAGACTTGGTGGTTGAGGTGGTACCCATAATGGTAACTGCAAAGAAGAACACCATGAAGAGGGGCATCAAAATGGAGAGGGAGAATAAGGTAATAATGAATAGAATGGTGTGAGGTCATTGATTCAAATACTTCAAGAGATTCTTGCTTTCTTGGGCCCTCATGTAGAGGAGGAATGTGAACATGAGCATTCCTATACTTTTCTTGGTGGCAGAGGGCACCGTCAGGGTGGTAGGGACTGCAATAGTGAAGATTTCATTAGGTTAGATATCATTAAGTCTCTTCATCAATCCAAACTACCACTATATGATGGTAAGGGAGGTGGCCTCAAGGTAGAAACTTAGTTACTGGACATGGAGTGCTACTTCACCATGTACCCCTATGAAACCAATTTGAGAGCATGTTGTATGATTATGAAATTAAGGGACCATGACTCCATATGGTGGAATATTGAAAGTCAAAAGCTCCAAATTAGCATTGTAGATCTCACCTAGGAGATCTTTAAGGAGAGGTTTGAGAGAGATTCCTATCTCCTCAATTTAGAGAGGCCCATGTTGATGAGTTCCATGTGATTTGGTAAGGGAACATCATAGTGGATTAGTACAAAATTTGGTTCTTAGCACTTAGGCAATATTCGTGCTACAATCATGATGATTTACCCTTGGCTCATCATTTCATCTAAGGCCTTAAGGATTCCCTTATTAGAGAAGTTTGCATGTATCATCCTGACTCTTGTTAGAGGTTTTAGTCGTAGATTTGGTTCTTAGAACCAAGGCGCTTGATACTTAAGGTAGGATGCTTAGTTCAATCAGTCTTATAGAAAGGGCCAAGCCCAATAATAACCCTCTTAGGGTGGTTATCACTATAATTATAAGAAGTTTTGGGGCAAGGGTGGATAGGATTTTGGTACCACAGGTAAGAAAGGAGATAGCTAGAACTAGGGACAAAAATCTTAGTAGGACTGTCCTCCTCAAAGTGCTCAATGAAAGTCTACCAAGGGTAGTGTACATTATCCTAGTGCTACCTAGGGTGGTCATGGAATAGGTTCCAACTTTGGAGGAAACTATTATTCTTGTTGTAAACCTAGCCATAAATCTTTTGAGTGCTCCATTAAACTATCTTCAAGATCTGGTAATGGCACAGTGAGATCTGAGCCTATTCTAGGAGATGTTGGTAGGAATCATAGAGTCTTTGTAGTGGTTAAAAACTGTTAAGTGGATCATCAAGGTACAAAAATTGAGGCTATAGGTACATTGCATGGTATTTCATCTTCATTTTTATTTAACTTAGGTGTTTTAGATTATTTCATATCACCATCTCTTGCTTAGCGATGTGGGCTAGTGGCAATGCATCAAGTTGATAGGTTCCAAGTTGAGTTAGCCATGAGTTCCAATGTGGTTGTTGAGTCATTGATTAGATGTTGTGTTTTGAATTTGGGAACCTTCACCACCATAGTGGATCTACACATTCTACCTCTAGGATCATATGAAATTGTGTTGAGCATGGATTGGTTAGCCACCCATTAGGTGAATATAGATTGCCATTGTAAAATGGTACAATGTGTTGATGACACAAGTGATTAGGTGGAACTTTTGGGAGTCCTAAGACTAGTCTCACTTTGGGTGGTCTCAACTAATCATTTAAAGTGGAGTGTGTGAAAGGGTTGTTAGTTGTTTCTTATTTTTGTCAATGATCTCAAGGGAGCCTAGAGCTATATGATGACACGTGGTGATCAACCACTCCTTTGTGAGTATGTTGATGTGTTTCCTGAGGAAATTCTAAGTATATGACCACATCATGACATTGATTTTTGAATTGATCTTGTAAGAGGAGTAGAGCATATTTCATAAGCTCCTTACCACATGACTACTTAGGAGTTGAGTGAGCTCAAATTATAGTTGGAGGAATTGCTAGCCTAGGGCCATATTTATCCTAGTGTATCTCCATGGGGTGCACTAGTCATCTTCATGAAGAAGGATGGATCTTTTCATTTGCACATTGACTACCGATAGTTGAATAAGGTATTGGTGAAGAACCATTATCCTTTACCAAGGATAGATGACTTGTTTGATTAGATGAAGGGAGAATAAATGTTCTTAAAGTTTGATCTAGAGCTAGGATACCATCAGCTTCATATCCAGGAGGCTAAAATTCATCAAATAACTATTTGTAATGATTTCACAATTGTACCCTTTGGGTTAACCAATACACCATAATGTTTATGAGTTTAATGAATGGTGTATTTCACACTTAACTTTATTAGTGTTTCATTATATTTTTTGATGAAATATTGATTTATTCAAAGACTATGGAGGAATATGAAGTCTATTTATGTCAGGTATTGCAGTGCTTGAGATACCATTAGCTGTATTGCAACTTGATTAAATGTGGGTTCTTCCAGTCTGAGGTGAAGTATTTGAGACACATTATCACTGTTGATGGAATTTTAGTGGATCTAGAGAAGATTCATACTACCATGGATTGGACTATACCCACTAATGTATTAAAATTTCATAGTTTCATGGGATTGGAAGGTTACTATTATTGCTTTGTGAAGGATTTCTCATAGGTAGCTCATCCAATCACTTCTCTTTAGTGCAAAGGGAAGAAGTTTTTTGGATAGACTAGTGTGAGGTAGTGTTTGATGCTCTTAAGGAGTGTTTGAATAGTAAACTAGTCATAGTAGTGCCTAACCCTATTGGTGATTTCATGGTTTGCATAGATACTTTGTTGGAAGCTATGGGTGCAGTGTTGATTCAGGATGGTTGAGTGATTGCATATGAGTCTAGAAAACTCAAGGACCATGAGATTAACTACCCTGCTCAAGATTTGGAACTCACAACCTTTGTTCATTCCCTTGTCCATTGGAGGTATTTTCTTTTGGGACACAGGTTTGAGTTGCATAGTGATCATAGGAGCTTGCAGTGTATCTTTGCTCAACCAAACCTGAATACACAAAAAAATTCCTAGATGGAGTTCTTATGTGAGTATGACTTTGATGTTCATTACATTAAAGGGAAGGATAATGTCATCATGGATGCCTTGAGTAAGAGGCAACATGAGGTTTAGTGTTGTCATTGGGAGTGGATTTGTGAGGCCATATCTTAGAGGCTTTTCCTAGTGACACTTGGTACTAGGAGGTGAGGGCAAAGATCAGGTCTAAACATACCCTTGAGGGGAGATTTTTGGGATATTTTCTTGAGTTTGACAGACTACTATGACACTTGGGGCGTATCTATCTACCTGGGTTGGGTAATCTTCATACCTTAGTTTTGTCAAAAGTGCATCATGTACCATATTCCACACATCCCAAAGTCAAGAAGATGCATGCTAATCTTAAACAATTGTACTTTTGGGTAGGGATGAGACATGCTGTTTCTAATTTTATTGCTAGATGTCTTGAGTGCCAAAGAGTAAAGTTAGAGCATTACCATTTGGTGGGTCTTTTGTTGTTGCATACCATTCTAGAGTACAAGTGAGATATGATATCTATTAATTTTATCATACGGTTGCCTATGTCATCATGAAGACATGATTGTATCATGGTGATAGTGGACAAGTTGTCCAAGGTAGCACATTTTTCACCCATGAGAGCATTCTACATAGCTTCTTCTATAGCACATATGTTCCTAGAGGATATTATTCATTTTCATGGGATCCCTTGTTAGATTATTTTAGATAGAGATCCAGTGTTTACTTCTACACTATGGACATCTCTACATCATGCTTTGGGCTACAACTCAATTTTAGTTTGGCTTATCACCCAAAGATTAATGGTCTGACTAAGAGAGTGAATCAAGTTCTAGAGGATATGTTTTGTATGTATGTTATAGATAGATAGGTGAAGTGGGAGGAGTATTTTTACCTTGTAGAGTTTTCTTACAATAACATGCATCATAGTTCTCATAGCATGTCACCTTTTAAGGCCTTGTATGATAGACCATGTCATACACCTTTGAGTTGGGATCAGTTAGAGGACTGATCTCTTTTGGGTCCAAAGATTCTTAAGAACATGGAGCATCATGTTGTTTGCATTAGGGATCATTTGGTTACTACTCAAGATAGCTAGAAGAAGTATGCATATGGCCATAGGTTGGATCATCGCTTTTCTATTGGTGACAAAGTAATTTTTGAGAGTGTGGCCAAGGAAGAGCCCCATCCATTATGGAGGCAGCTCTAAGTTGGTGCCATATTTTGTCAAACCATTTGAGATCCTCAAGATGATTGGCCTTATTGCTTATCGACTAGAATTGAAACCTATCCTATTGCACCTCCATGATATCTTTCATGTTTCTATTTTGAGGCAGTATTTTTTGAATGTGACCCATATTCTTGATTGAGATGCTTTGTAGATAGTGGACATGATGCTTACTTTGGAGCCCATTTGTATCCTATAGCACAAGAGGCTGACCTTGTAAGGTTAGGACATTGAGCAGATAATGGTCCAACCAGACCCAAGTGATGAGACCTCTAAAACTTGGGAGGATGCTACACATTTGAGGGGATTGTACCCTTACTTTTGTCAGCTTTTAGGAGTAAGCCTATGCTAGTGGGGTAGGATGTAGTGCCTCTCATGTTTGCAGTCTGTACCTTGTCTATTTTGATTTCAAAAATACTTGATACTCTTTTATATGTACTTTGAGATGACCTAAGGGTAGAATGTTTTATCTTGATTCAGTATCATAGATGCTATGCTGCTATGTTGTTTAGTTTATCATATTTACATGTTGATAAGATTTTGAGATGACAGTAGATCTATGATTATATCAGATTATCTATTATTTGGACATACTTTTTGATTATGTTATGTGATGGATATTTATGCTATGGTGATTTACTTCATTCTTGTCTCTTTATGCTTTATACAAACATGAGTGATGTAAATGGATTAATTAGGAATTTTAATGCATTATTACTTTGGCTTTTATATTATATGCAATTGTACTTGATCATGTATTTTAGTGTGCAGGATTTATATCCTTGGTAGTGGCACATGGAGTGAGTGGTTCAACTATTTATATTTTACCAATGTCATCCATGTATGGTCAACCTATCCTTATTTGTATTTATTAATTAAACCTTTCGATGATTATTAAATCTAATTCATCTACATTATGTAATTAGACTAGTGAGTGTGTCTGTGCATTAGAGGTTTACATTTTTGTGAAAGTTGTTAAGTAATTTTCTATGATTCTGGGTTTGTGGACTTTAAATATTATTGAATTTAATTTCTAGTAGCTTTGCCTTAGGTGAATTCTCGTTATGAGGAATAACCTATTCTTGTTTGGGTTGATTTAAAGTCTAGTTAGTCTAACTGACTATTTTCCCTAATTGACTATTCACTCAAAAAGTGAATAAGTATTGAAAAAGGGATTTGTTTTCTCACTTTTCAATTTTTGAAAATACAAATTTGAGAGCTTTTTTGAGAATCCTCTTTTAGAGGATCATGTTTCTATTTGTTGTAGTAGTTGTAACTATGGGAACTTCATGAGGTCAATCTCATTGGATCTAGCTCAAGTAGACCTTGCTTTCCCATGATTTCTAATAGTTTTAGTGGAAAAATTATTTTATTGTGTTATTTTTAGTTTCATTCTCTTTTGTTGTCAGATAGGGCTTTCTTGTTTACTTGTTTCAGTTCCATTTTAGGTTCTATTTTTTGTAGCTATTGATCTAGAGGCTAAGAACTAGTTTTCCCCTCTATTTTTGTTTGTTGGTTCTACCTAGTTGGTTGGGTATGAATATTTTCCCAATTTTTGGGATGGGGATTTGGGGTTTTCCACTATTATGCGGGTCATTTTTTCATACAATTTCCAAAACCAAATATTATTGTATTTTCAAGGTTTTCATACCCAAAGGTCAAATGGGTTTTAATTTCAAAGTTTTCTAGTTTTTTGGGTTTTTACCTCATTTTGCATGTTGCCCTATTTTCTTAGGTTTTCTTGACATGATTTTGGTCATGGACCTAGATTATTTGTTTCAATGTCGATCAAACTTTTATTGCACTTTTATGTTGCATTGGGATGTGTATCACATCTGTCCTCTCGAGTTTATTTTTAGTTGAGTGACTTTTTGCTTTTTGTTCTCATTTAGTCCTTGTGTTAGGATCTTTGTGATGGTGGTGCATCACATACAAGTAGTTGCATGTACATTTGTTGAGTGCCTTGTGAGTCCTAATCTTTTATGGTACTTCTAGAAGTTATGATCATTGGGGTTGGGTTGGGAATTTACATGCCTATAGGAACTTATTATTGGATGAGCATGGGTAGGGTAGGGTAGCATATGGATGGGGCTTCTATCTCATAGCCTAGTGATCATTGTGCCCAAAGGGTTAGTGAATTTTTTTTTAATTAAGTGATAACTAAATAAAATATTGGGTAGTAATGAAACTTAAGATAATTAAAAAATGTGGTTTGATAGAGCCTTCTGTGAGAAGTTGAATCTACATGGTTTGATCTTGGGCTTGTTGATGTGAAGTAACTACTTAGTAGTCCATTGAGTATCTGACCAAGACCTATAGTTTACACATTGTCTATGTTCTTGCATTCAATCATCATATTGTTTGGCATGTGTGTCTGCCATGGACATTTTCTTTGCATGTGTTTGTGGTTGGATCATTATCTCAATCAGCATGGTGAGAGTGGGCCTATGGGTTCCACATGGTTAGGAGGCATAGCTACCTAGACCACTACTAGGGACTGATGTACAGAGATGGTCTATTGTGCTAGTGTGACCATTGTTGGATGTTATCACTTGGTAATTCAGGATTCTAGAGTATGTTTTATTGTGATTTATGCTTTCATTGGAATGATTATATATCATGTTTAGATGGTGTTATTTATTCATGCATTTCCTTATTACAATGATTAGCATATGATAGATGATGTTATCTATATTTGGAGGATCATCTCATGCTTTACTTCTAGCATGCTAGATTTCCTTATGCTTTTTGTAGCATGTTTTAGTAGTGATGTCCTTATATGATAATACTGATGATCTGATCAGTAGCTTGGGATGTTATGTGTGAGGGATGGCTCGGGCCCATGATGGTCTTATGATTTTATTATGGTTGGGACAAACCATGTACTTAGTTTGGTTGTACTATTCATTATGATGTTTCCTTCTGTACTTTCCCTTCACTGCTTGTTAGATGGTTAGATGTTGTCTCCATCTTTTAGTATTGTATTCAAGTGTTTCTACCTTGAAATATGGATATAATACTCCCCAATGTGGAGGAACTTCATTCCTTATCTCTTTACCTTTTTTCTAGCTTGTTGTCATGGGATCTTGTGCGAAATTATACTTCCTCGCATGAGAACACAAGATCTCATGTTGTGTGTTGGGTTTCCTCGTGTGGCTTTTGGCACTTTTTTGCATGAAACCCAACACTAGTTTGGGTCCCTTGGTTGTTTTTCCAAGCGCATTTTTTTTTTTTTGGGTGCACATCCTCACACAAAAGGCATGTTCTTATGTGGTGCATTGTGCATCCTCATGCAAGAATCTGTTTCCATTGGTCCTTGTGCAAAAAATAGGGGCATCTCCACTAGTTTTTGGGGATTGATTTTTGGTGATTCTAGTACCCTTTAGGTTTACTTAATTTTCCATGCTTGGATAGATCTTATATTCCTTTTTTTTTTTCATTTTGGATTTCCATTTGTTGTTGTGTGTGTGTTAGTTCAGGTAGTGGTGTTTGGAGATTTGTTGGTTGCCAGGATGGTGGTCAAATATTCCCTTGCAATCTATGTGATTAGTGTATGATGTTGTCATGTGCATTTACACTTGTTTAAGAAAATATCTTATCTTTTATTTTATCCTTGTTCCAAGGATCTTTGGGGGGGGGGGGGCGCATCACATAAATAATCTACCTGAAACATCTACATGGGTAGCTAAAGGAAATAAGAGACCAAAAAGTATCCATGAGCATGAAAATATTAAGGTGAGGACTCCACAATTAATACCTATTAAGAGAAAATATTTTTCTAACATGAGGCAAAGCTTCTTGAGAAAAATGGTTGAGGTAGCTAAAATTTCCTTGACAGACTTGCAATTCACTATAACCAAGCTAGATGATAGGATCATTCATTCAGATAATTTTTAGAAGATGATGAGTTTACTAGATCAAAATAATTTAAAAGTTTCTTGTACAAGGTTAATCAAACTGAATTAACACTCACATTAAAAATTGAGAAGCTAATAGAATATGGCCTTGATAGTGAAACCATGAAAGTGAGCAAGGAAAAAAGACTTCTACAAAGGAGTGGTATGCTATTAGTACCTGGTTTGGATGTGGGGACAACTTTTGTGTTGGATCAAATAAGAAGGCAAGAAAAATCAATTTCCTATGAAGCTTTTGGTGTACACTTTCTATAAAGAGGATCAAATTTCAATATTGACAATAAAATATTAGCTATGTGGAGCTTTTCTTTTGAAACAAATAAGCCTCAATTCATAGATATGCAAGATACAATAGTGTCATAATACAGATAATGGATTCTACTACTGGTAGTGAAATCTCAAGTTACTTAAAGCACTTTTCTTTCATGAATGATTTTGAAGATCAACTTTCCCAGACCTTTATAGAATACATTGATACTAGAATATTATATGAAGAAGAGTTCAAGAAGATCTATGTATTGGAACAAAGGTTGAAGGAGCTAGAGGATAAAATACAAGAGTTAGAAAGTGAGATTGTCACTTATAGGAGCATCTCAAAGCTATGGAAGAAAGAAAAAGTGAGATGATGATTGATGAATCAGAAGGAGCAACTAAAAAAATTGCTCCCATGACAAAAGATAAAGAAGTTAGGGTTGAGCAGGCAGTTGTTGTGGTGGAGACAGAAGCTCTATGTTAGAATAATCAACTCAATGTGGATGCGCTAAATGGAATGTTAAATCACATATTAGAGGTATTGAAAAGAGTATCCCAAAATGTTCATAGTGTCTTCATCTCTTTACAAATTCTAGAATATGTGTGTGAAGAAGCTCTAACATGTCTGTCTTCTATATTTAATCAATAGGGCCCATACATTCCATTCTTTGATAAGTTAATTATTTCTATGGATAAGAAGCCAGAGTTTCCTGAAAAAAATCTTCAAAGTAAAAGAGGTCTTAGAAATGGTGAAAGAATTGATTGGTTTCTTTATAGCCAAGTCATAGGTGATCCAAGGTAAAGTGAAGATAATGAATGAAGGCATTGATATTTTTATTCCTCCCATTGTTGATAATGAAAATAAGTTGAAGCATTGACAAGAGTGGTCAACATCTTTCAATCACATCATAACATTGGAAAAGGTTGCAATAATTTTTGAATGGGATGTTGATGATAACTTATTTTATGATCTAATTGATTCTTTTTTTAAAATAGAAGTGGATATGAACAAATTTATAATTGAATCAAAAGCCATCACAAATGTTAGATGGAATAAACTTGTTAATGATTTTGAAATTATTAGAGGAACTGAGTGGCAAACAAAAAGAGAGATTCATGTGTAGGAGGTAGTTAGTGAGATCAAAGCCTTCCCCATGAGAAGTAGTTAGAAGACATGTTAATGAAAATAGAGGAAGGATAGGAATCATATCAGAGCATCTTACCTTTGCATTTACTTACTCTGGATACACCTACACTACAAACAAAGATTGTACTTGAACATGAAGATGCCAGCTATCAATTTTTGATCTACTTCCCAAATCAGTCTAGTTGCAAAGAATGTTTGTAAAAAAATAAATTGTCTTCTTTGTAACTTGTTTTTGATTCATGCAATGACATGTGTCTTCCCATATCCAAAGCTTGTTGAAATCCTTATTCTATAAAAGGATTTCCAAGATTGGGAAGAAAGTTTTGAATTCTAACTTTGTGATGAATATTATCAATTTGAGTTAGTCCAGTAAGCCTCAATCTTGTCATCCTCAATTTCCATTGTGATCAAAAGTGAATCAACCTCTAGATGAATTTTCTAAAATCCTAAAGACAAACCTACTTTAAGTGTTGGTAACACTTCTTTACCCTATTCTATATTATTGGATCCATTTTGTAATCCTATTTATCCATGGGCTAATGTGTTCCCTATATTGTCCCTCTAAATAATCCCAACACTAGAAGTGCCTACATCATTCAAAGACCCCCCATTAAAATTTTCCTATATCTACCCTTCATGGGGCTTATGTCATTTCACCCTAGTTCTATATAATTTTTGTATTCTTTTCCCACCCCTTCTATTAGTCTTATATTTAACAATAGGCCAAGATCTTTCCACATATGATCACATTTTTGTGAATGACATAGATGGTGAAGTATTTAAAGTGGTTGCACAAAATACTTCCTATATTAAATTATTTATTCAAGATAAGTTTTTTCTATGGATTTAACTTTTTCTTAAAAATACATTTGTTTCACTCCTTCCACAATTCCCAAATTATAATAAAAGGGAAAATTAGCTAAATTTATGAGGAAATTGATCAAGGCATTCTAGTTGTCTAGTAATAAAAGAGATCTTTCAAAGTTCTTGGTAGAGGACCCTATCACCCTAACATACCTTGCACTACTTTCCATGCTTCCATAGTGACCTGATAATTTAAGAGGAGTAATTGGACATTTCTTCTCCCTCTTTATATGGGTTGTACCTTTATGGTCCTTAAACATAAAATATTTTCCTTGTCTCATTAGTTAGGATTTGTCCTTTAGTTTCTAACCAAGAAAATGAGCCTAATTTTGGTAACCACTCTTTTCCCCAAAGTAGGCTTGTAGGCCAATATTAATTTGTCACTTCCATTACAATAATTAAATATTTTATCTTAACTAAGTAATTACCACTTTTGGTTGCACACTAGATTATTTATCTCTCTAGCTTTGTTGTTTATTAGTATCAAACACTTAGTCATATATAAGGAAGAGTTGGTCAGTCATCACTTTGACTAAGTTACTCTATATAGGTCAAGTCATGCATTTATAAAGACTTGTAAATAATCTTGTATATGTCAAGCTCTAGAGGAGTTGAGAAAGTATTTGGTTGATGAGTATTTCTATGCAGCCAAGTTTAGTAAAATGTTGAGAAAATAGAGCATATGGATGTTGACTCATATAGAAGGTGTCGAGCTAGTTGAGGTTGACTATTAGCATGAAGAAAATTTATGATCGAGCATCAAAGACAATAAGTGACAAGTAACACAATGTGAACAAGAATGTATGAAATGGCACAAACTTGGAGGTAAACTATTTTGGGCTAACATATAAATAAAATGAATGATCATAGAGTTTTTTATAGAGGTTGTTATGCAATTTGATGTGGATCATCAATCCCTCTGAAGAAGGGACTATCAATCAAATGAAGAGGCTAAACAGGAATCATCCAAATTGTTGATCTAATTCTAGAAGACTCTATAGATGTCTTTATAAGGGCATATCAAAACCCTATTTTGTGAGAAGCGAAGTATTATGAATCAATATGTGAAAGAGTAAGGTTTTGGAACCAATAAGAAATTTTTTGAAGTAACAAAGTATAGAGACCAAGTGAAGTTGTCAAGGGTAGAGTAAAGATATATTAGATAGAATACCATATCAGAGAAAGGAAAGAGAAGATCTATAATCAATATTGTAAGAGTAGACCAGAGGATTAGGTTCTAAATTATTTTGGCACGTAAATTAGGGTAAATCTCTTAAAAGAGTGGTCTTAACATACCTATGTAAATATCTCAATAGAGTACTTACTTCATTGTGAGCTTCAAATCCTTTAATCAAGGTAGACTTAACAATTTGTTAAAGCTCTCAATAGGGTAGACCCCTCAAAAGTGATAAGATTTGTATCCCTAATAGGAAAAATTTGTTATTAAAGTAGTGAAGATTTGTGGTTGTCATCCCCATCCCAATTTTACCTTCACCTTGGAGGGTTTCTGGGTAACCAAAATCTCTTGTGTTATGTGTTTGCATTTTCATATTGATGGATGTGATACATAATTAGATCTATTTCAGCATTTAAAGTTTTAAGTTATGTTATGCATGATCCAGATATAAGATGGATCATGTGGTGAATGTTGCCAAGTTATTTTGAAGGATACAAGTTCAAGTGGTCCTAATTCACCCCCCACACTCCCCTCACTCTCTTAGTATCTCATTTTCCCAATAAACTTCCAAAAATTGGTATTAGAGCATTATTTTCTTAGAAGGAGTTTAACCACTTGAGAGTTGAGATCTTGGATATGGAGGCTTACGAATTAGGAAAGACTTCAAAATAAAATGATTGGCATCCATCTCATACTACAACAACTTGAAGAAGTGAGAGAGGAACTGCAAAATTTGCTAAGGAAAATAAAGGATGTGGATATTTAGCAAAATGACACACTTTATCAAGAAACTGATACCAAAGGATTTCTTGACAATGGAAATTCCAGTGAAAGTGATGTAGTTATTGTAGGTCTATTGGAGAAGAATAACATTATGAATGATAAAGTCAGAGGATTAAAGAGAGAACATAAAATCCAATCAGTAATTTTATGTGAAGTGACCAAACAAAAGAATAAATTTGAAGAATAAAAAGAACAAATGTCTATTAGATTTGAAGAAAAGTCATCTAATATACAATAGCATAGAAACACTTAGCTAGACATGATGAATCAAATGCTACTTGCAAATAAAGAACTAAACAAGAAAGACATGGAGATAGAAAATTTGAGATCACAAAGTGACCAACTAAGGAATGAGTTAAGATTTGAGAAGGAACTCTTGGAAAGGATGAACAACCCTAGTGAAGCAATAAGATATTTTGAAGAACATATGAGATCACCAAGGTCATCCAGTGATACCTCTAGATTAGGGCATATGAAGAACTATTCATCTATTGAAGAAAGAGAATCATCCAAGGGTAGAGAGCAAAGAAATACAAAATCAAAAGAAAAAGCTACACATTATCATTGTGGCAATATAGGACACACAACACACATTAGCAAAAACAAGAATGGTAAGGAAAACCCTAAACCTTAGTTTGCTAATAACTTTTTTAATTGCAAGAAATAATGTCATAAAGTACATGAACATAGATAAAAGGTAAGAAATACATCTACTGCACCTAGGTTTGAGGGATATTGCTACAATTTTCAAAAGTATGGACATAGAGCACATGAATGTAGGTTACAAATAAAATTTGACTAGACAACCAAAAGGTGAGA
Source organism: Cupressus sempervirens (assembly GCA_028749045.1). Classification (NCBI taxonomy): domain Eukaryota; kingdom Viridiplantae; phylum Streptophyta; class Pinopsida; order Cupressales; family Cupressaceae; genus Cupressus; species Cupressus sempervirens. Next base: position 211,008,188 of record CM053793.1, read on the forward strand.
AAATGCACCTAAGAAAGGTAACTCATATAATTGGGATTACAATACATGGTATATTTGTAATTATTGTGGAGAATGTGGTCATATTCTAGAAAATTAAATAAGAACACATTTCAAAAGCAATTACAAGAAATGGTTGAAAAGAAGCATAGTGTATTTCAGTGATCTCGAGCATCAACACAAAATAATGAACACATCAAGGGAAAGGTGCATGGAGAACGAACAAAAAGAGATGAATAAAACTCAGAAGAAAAAGGTAGAAGATAGAATCAATGGAAATAGTAAAGATGAGATCACCCAATCCAATGAAGTAGGTGATCACACAAGCTCAAATCTATCAAGAAAGGAATCTAATACATAAGTTCCTAACATGGATTGTGCCAAAGTTCATATCTGCATAAGATAAGATGTATTAGAATAGATTTATGAAAAGAATTATGTAATGGAATCATTTACATTATTGGGTGTTGAGCATCAGTAATATTACATGTATTGACTGAGAATTGCTATATAGATCAAGTACTCACAATGATCAAACTAATATGTTGGTTGAGCTAGATGGTATTGATTGAGTTGTATAACAAAGATTGAGTTAAAAGTTAACTATGACCAAGAAAAATAGATTCCACCTAACTAAGAACATAAAATTTATGAGAGTTCAAATTTGAATTAATGAAGGTATATAGAAAAAAATTGAAAGCATTTTACACACCTTGCATTCAAATTTTGAGAGCTTGAGCAATTTGACAAAATAGTAAAAATAATTCTAAGACAATTGAAAGTGAATTCAAAGTTGAAGAGTGATTGAGTGTTTATTATATGTTGTGTTGAGTTGTTCAAAAATAAATTTTTTGAAACCCTAATGCAAAAATGACATTTGGATCATCATTAGTTACAAATAATCAAGGAGAAGAGGTAAGAAATGTTCAATTGGTGAAGAATGACACTTGTCCTACACCTAAATATCATGTTATTTCTAAAATTTCTATGAAAGGATATTTAATGGGTGTGTTATCATCAATGACATGTAGGGTTATTATGATTCATGATGTACAAAGTTGTTACATGTGTAAAATCAGTGAAGTGGGAGAATATGAAATTTGTTTGGCATACCAGAAGTTGTGTGATGAAGGAGTATTGAAGGATGATTTTCAAATTTTTGAGAAGAAAAGGTTAACTCATGCTCTATATTTTCCAAGAAATTTTAAAATTGAATGGATCAAGGCTAAGTTGATCTGAATTCATGACATAGAGTTATGGCTGGAGAATAGGTTAGTCAAAATCATGAAGAAGATTATTCATGTTGTCACATGACATCCAACATTTGATAAGAAGAAAACTATGGGATGCCAAAGAAGAGATGCAGTCAAGGTGAACACCAAGGCCATGTGGAATGGATGTGGCATGCTAAGTTTAAAAATTACTAATCCTTGATTAATTTTGTAGTGAGAGTGATTGAACAAAAATTCTACCAGTCAAGTTGACTAAACATTGTGTCATCTATGGTAGTAGATCAGGCTTGGAAGGTTGTGCTAAAAGACCATGAATATGATCTTTCCAATCTTCAATGGTTGAAACTAGTTGAGAACCTCTTATCAATCAGAAAGGCTAATAATTTAATGTGTAAGTTTGGATCACCGATAATGTGTATTTTCTTTTTTTGTTCAAAGATATTTTCCTACTATTGGAAATGGTATACTAGGTAGATAAGTGAGTATATTGCAAATTTGTGAGACAGTTTTGAGAAATACTATAATGATGTGTTTTTTCTAGTTGACACTACTTACAAATATATTCATGTAGTTAAGCTGAGAGTAGCTTAGCTTAAAACATTTAGATATGAGATTGATATTGATGATATGAGTGTAGCAATTACTACATTACTTACTTAAGAAATTGGTGCAAAGGTCGAGCCCTTTGGCAATTAAGAAGAATCAAAAGCAATAATAATATTAGATATTAAGATTTCTTGTACTAACAAGAAGATGAAGAAAATGATTAAACACCTAAAGGGAAAACTAGGAACATAAACTAAAGGTGATGGACCTTTGATGATCACACAATGTCTTAGAGAAGATCAAGATAGTGATGGTGATCTAGAGGAAGAGGAAGAGAGTGTAGAAAAATAAGGTAAAGCCTTAGCACTTTTCTCTCCACAAACAAAGAAGGCCTAGATAGTCAAAATAATAAAGCCTAAGGTGAAGAAGACTATAAAGAAAGCAATATCTAAGCCAATGTCTCCTCCTACACCCTCAAATTAAGAACCAAGGCAGTAATAGCAGCATTTGTCAAGCCACCATTAAAAAAGGGTGTTGCAAGGATTATAAAACTAAGTGAAGTTTCTAGTGGTACAAGTGTAGTAAAGAGAAAATTGATAGCCACCAAAGGTCAACCAAGGAGAAGAAAAATGATAACACAAAAAGATGATAAAGTAGAAGATGTAGAGAAACCAAAATTTGATGAACCAGGTCATTGTCAAGTCATTATACATACAAAGCCTAATTCTATTGACAAGGTATGTGACAACATTAGAAAACCTACAGGGTTATCAAGTTTCAAATTCATAAAGTATAGAACACTAAGTGTTGTTGATAAGTCAAAAGTAGAGGAAACCATGTTAGACACGATGATTAAGTTTAAAACCACACCTATAGAGATAGGAAATAATATTCCAAATGAATTGTATAGTAGAATTGATTCCAAATGGAAACATGCAATAAACACCGAGAGGCAGATAAGAGAAGGAGCATTAGCTAATATCATTCCTAGGTTAATAGCTAAATAAATAAATAAAATTTTGGAGACACATAGGAATGGATTCATTCCTAAATATGGAGCTTTTATGGTTTTGCAACATAAAATTAAAGATGTTTTAAAACAAAGTAAATTATTGTGGAAAAAACATTTTTGGATACACTGGAAAGATGTATATAATGATCTTGATACACTGGAGGAAGCCATTAGAAAAAAATTACATGAGAGTGAAAAGGATACTATATCTATTGAAGATGTACATAGTGATGAAGAAGACATAGGTGTGCCAAGCTCATAGAAATAGGGAAATGTATTCCCTATTTGTTCCACCACACCTACCAATCCTATAATACAACAAATAAGGGATTATCCCAAAATAGGAGAGACATAAGCTTCAATTGTAAATCCTAATACTCACATTCAAATAGGTGTCAAGGAGTGAGAAAAGGAAAAAGAAGCAACTAAGGCTTCAAATAAGCAAAAAAAGTAAGATAAAGAATCAAACATAGATCAGTCTACTACAAGTTAGAAATGACCACAAGTCTTAGGACCTCTAGTAGATAAAAAAAAAGAGATCGAGTAGAATGATAAATTAAAAAAAAGGAAGGAGAAAAGAATGAAGTATCATAAAGAGTGTGTAAGCTCACACTCCACCCAGCTATGTTAGATCCCACATTTGCACAATAGGTGCAATCCCCTATAATACAAATCATGTTGAGTGCTACTATTGTTGTCTCTAGCACTGATGCACATGTTAGACCAAGTGGTGAAACACCTTTTCCCAATCTAGCCTTAGTTGTGCCAAGTAGAAATACTCCTAAAAATGACAAATGGAAGAAGATGAAGATAAGTTCTCTAGGTAAAGTTGTTACTTTGGATGAATTTATCGAGTTTCCTAATTGGGATTTGAAAAATCTCACATTTGAACAAACTATAATCTTGCTAGACATTTTGGCAAGGAAGAAAAGACAAGAGGAGATGAGAAGAGAGCAATAATAAAGGTGATTATTGCATTATATTAAAGACATATTTGTTGATACATTTGATATTCTGAACATTGATGAATATGCCCCTATTATCTCTCAGTTAGTACAAATTTTTGAGAAAGTCAACACTAAGGATATACAAGGAAATGAGAAATGAATGACCTGGTCAAAGAAAAAGTTTGAAAAAAAATGAAAAAGTTTCTAATGTTATTGTATTGAGAAAGTTTTAATTTTTAGCACTTGTATATAATCTAGAAGAACTTGTGAAGAAAATACAGGATCTGTACACTATTCTTTGTGATATTCCCAGATTCACCAATGACTTCCAAGCTAACATTTAGAAGATTAAGGTTGATTTAGAATCATTAGGAAACTCTATCTCTCGATTAGCTAGATCAAGTTCAATGCATTATAATAGATTATTATTTGCACAAGGGAGGTTGCTTGAGCTACACATAATGATAATCAGATGAGGACCATACTTATCTCCATATGATCCATGTTAATACCTCATTTGGAGGTCATACAATGAGATTTGGATTTAGCAAAGGATCCAATACAAATATATCATAATATTTCTATTATTGATAACTTAATTGACCTATTTCCAAATTTGGAAATCAAGATTCAATTTTTAAAATCAGTAAGAACCAATTGGGATTGTGCTCTTGCCATGATTATCTAAAATCATAAGTAAATCATTGAGAAATATGGTTTGATTTCATCCTCCCAACCCTAGCAACAGACATGAGTGACAAACTCAAGTGGGATAAGATAGAAGAATCTTGACTAAAAATGATCACATTAGGGATGCAAAGCTTAGATGGAAAATAGAAGCCAATACAAAGGTATGACAAGCAACATTAGAAAATTTGATTTATGCAATGTAATATATGTATTGTATATATGAGAGTATTATACAAGTTTTGAAGTCCTATATAGACCAAGTCATAGGCATAGGAGGAGTACTATAATTTTTGAATTATGTCGTAATGATGTAATCATGACAAAGTGTTTTTTCCACTAATATCAAAGGGGGAGATTATTGATCTCTCTAGTTTTGTCATCTATTAGTGTCAAGCACTTAGTCATATATAAGGAAAAGTTGGTCAGTCATCACTACAACTAAGTTACTCTATATAGGTTGAGTCATGTATTTGTAAAGACATGTAAATAATCTTGTACATTCTAAGCTCTATAGGAGCCAAGCAATTCTTTGCTGACCAAGTTTTTCTATAGAAGACAAGTTCAGTAAGGTTTTGAGAAAACAAACCATGTGGAAGGATTCACTCCTATCCTATTAGGGTTCCCACTTGTCATCCTACTCTCAAAGGATTTCTTATTTATCCCCTACAACCCCTATCCAATCACACCTATGAATTCTCTACTTGCATGCTTCAACAAGTCACTTCAACAAGCCTTCCAAACTTTGATTTTCACCAAAATTGATCCTTCTACATTCTCCTAGGAGTGAGGCATTCATACTAAGGGTTTTAGACCTCATCTATACCCTTGGTCTCAAAATCCATAATCTTCTTTATCAATTTCACCAATTTAGACTAAACTAGCCTAGAAAGTCATAATAGAATTAGGCCTCCAAAGTCAATTTTTGGGCTACAATCCAAAATTATGCTTAACCAAGTGGGAAAAAAAAATCTTAGATATGGATACCCTTTTGGAAAAACTAAGGGATTTTGTGGATCTCAAATTCCCAATCTGTTCATACATGCCCTTGTTTTTGTGCCTAAAAATAAGGGTTTCTTACATTGTCAAACAACATTCATTGGGGTCTAACAAAACATTAGGAAAATATAGTCTTGTGATATTCTCCTCTTGTTCAAGGCTTCCTCATACATCCCTCATCCTTCTATAATACTTAGATTGAACTACCCAATGCATTCAATCCACTCAAATCAACATGTTAGCTTTGTGATAACCTAGCCATGCACTAAAGGTTCACCTAGGGTATCACTTTAAAATTGGCTACCAAGATTTTCCAAACCTCTCCTTTTCTATTTACACTATACAATGACTAAAATACTCCCATGTCCCAAAAACCATGATGATTCCATGGTGAGGATTCAAGGAGGAGCCATTTTCCCCAAAAATTACCAATGCAAAGACAACGAACAATCTATGTACAAATGATTCCCTAACTATGCACAAATGAACTCTAAACAGCTTGAAGTCTGAAATGAAAATTTTTCTAACAAAATTAGATATAAGAATCCAAAACAAAAATGAATTTTTCAATCCATTAGTCCTTACATGCAACCAAGAAACTCAAAAATCATCAAAAACTGAACTATATCTCATGGATCGACTTGCAAAACTTAGTTTATTATAACTTCCCCTTGAGATGGGCTCACTTAATGGTTTTATAAGTTCCTTAAGAGGTTATAGGAAGTTATAATAACCATCAACCTCTTTCTTTCATTAAGCAACTTTCCTATCTAAAAGTTGTCAAGCAACTTTTCAAAAATTATGACAACTTTTTGCATTTTTGAGAAACTTTGATTTTCCTTCTTTAGGAACTTCCAAATTTGTCCATTATGACTTATTTATTATTTCTAGGCATGATTTACCATTTATAACATCAATTCACATTATAGACCATTTTTACCTATTTGACAACTTTTCCATGTTTCACATCTTTTTGACATCTTTCCCCAACTTTTGCCAAATGATAAGGTATAGTCTTCAACTTATGTGCAAGGATGTAAAAACATTATAGAGGAAAAAATAACTCAAAACCACACATTTATTAGGTTTCTAGGGTATAAGACCCACAATCCCTAACACCCAAAATACAAACAACTTAGAGTAGATTTAACCTGGTCAACCCGCCCAAGAACAAAGTCAACTATGACCATGAAAGGTCCAAAATCACACTCTTGACTTTGATAGAGTCATTACATGCCAAAATCAAAACAAGGAGTTTGTCTAGGTGCCCCTGCACCATACTCCCCCCAAACAAAAGAAGTTAATCCATCCTTGGATTAAGTGAGGTGGAATCAATACCCAAAATCTTGAAGTGTATTTCTCTAATCCAAGTAGCATCAACTTCATTCTTTCCAAGCCATTTGACAAGGTGTTCAATGTAGTCCTTCTTCCTAGTCTCCTTGTAGAACCTTAAATCTAGTATCTTATCTATTGTCAGAGGTGGAGTAAGAGTTAAGTACAAGTCTCCTACATCTTGGGTGACCTCTTGAAGAATCTAACCACCGTCCTAAATAGGGCCTTTGTATGAAATTAGGTCTACAAGATTGAATATTGGTGACAATCCTATGTCTATAGGTAGCTCAACCTTATAAGCATTATTACCATATTTTGCAAGTATTTTTCAATAACCCAATTTTCTCATCTATGCTACTACATTTTTGAACTTTTTTGTGCTCAGATGTACCATCACAAGATCCCCTATGTGAAAATGAACATCTCTTTTTGATGCATCCACCTTTTTCTTTAGTGTGTCAGCATTTTTAGTTAGTGTCTTCCTTACATTTTCATGGACTTCCCTCATGGATTGGGAAAAATTCCTCAATATAGCCACTACCATGTACTCCATATTTTAACTCCCTTAACTCATATACCCCTCTATGATGCAAACCATAAACTATTTCAAAAGGATTCTTACTAATTGATATATTCATTGTGTCATTGTATGCATATTCATCCTATCCAATGAGTTGGTCCCATGCCCGACAATACTCCTTTGTGAGACACCCCACCAAGTTTCCAAGACTCCTATTAATCACCTCAATTTGGCCATCTATCTATGGGTGATAGGTGTTAGCATGAATGTTGATGATACTACATTGGTAGAGTATCCTAAGTATTGAAGAATATTGATATGTTGCATTCATGACTGTAACTATCATTAATGCCAACAAAGAAATATTTCTATTAATACTGGAAGAATGACAGTCTATAATCTTAGTATACATAGGATCTGAGGAAGTTTTAGATGATGCATAGTGGAGGACATGTTACTAAGGTTGTCCAGATGATGTAGTTCAAAGGACTAAGTTAGATTTGATGTTGTACAGAAGTTACACCTATTTCACTAGAAGCAGTCTACAAACAAAGTTATGATGATCGATCATTATCTTTCATCTAAGATGTAATGAAGGTGATGCACATTTAACACTGATAGAGGATAATCGTATGGTGATTTCGGCATGTGTGCAAGACATGGTTTCACACATGTAAAATTTTGTATAGACTGTGAGACAACAGCGTTGTTGCAATTACGAATTAATTAATGGATCACTTATCACTATACCGAATGTGTGTAAGTGATCTAATGGATCATTGGATGTGTAGTACAAGATCTAAAAAGGAAGAAATTCATTTGATAGGACAAAGATAGAGGAAGAAAATACATTTTAGTTCTATTATTCTACAAGGAATAATATAGAGATCATTTGGACAATGAGTTCTTTAAAAGATTAGAATATGTAGAAGTAGAAATGAAATAGTCTAGAGAAGTAGCTAGAGTTGAGACAGCTTTTAGTGTTATGCACATTTGAACTAATCTATCAAGAATTACAAGAAGAAGAGGAGACTTTGCTAATAGTAGCAAATCTAAAGAACATAAGAATACTGAAGAAGGAATAACCCTTCTAGTAAGAAGAGAAAAAGATGATAAGAAAATCTTTAAGTGTTGGACTTGTAATGAATATGGTCATTTTGCATCTAAATATCCTAAAAGAGAGAAAAATTTTAGAGGAAAATTTAAGCCTAGAAGAGATAAGGATATAAATTTCTTATATGCTAATGAAGACAAAGAATTTGATGAAAATGATTAAAGTGAAAGTGATGATGAATTAAGATTTGTGGCTATTAAGGAAGATAACCTTGATAGAGAAATTAGATAAGAAATAGCTCTAGTTACCCAAGTTGAGAAGAAATTTGATTGGATAATTGATAGTGGATGTTCACATGAGATGACTAGTGATATGAATAAATTTGTTAAGTTTAGAAATCATGAGGAGGTATTGTTAGAGTTGGTAACAATGCAACCTATCATATTACAGAGATTGGATCTATTACTCTTGATGTAAAACTAACACTGACAATGTTTACTTTGTTGATGGTTTGAGACATAATTTTTTAAGTGTTGGATAGTTGGTAGACAAGGGATATCTATTGCAATTCTTAGAGAAGACTTGCATTATCAAAGACAAAGATGGTAAGCTAATTGGTACAAGAACCAAATTCAAAGGTAATGTATTGTTGTTGAATCCTACTTAAATAACATGTTTGGTTGCAAAGGTTGATAACATTTGGTTATGGTATAAAAGGATCTATCATATAAACTTTGATAATATTGCAAAAGTTAGCAATACATTTGCAGTGAGAAATTTGCCTAAGGTTATTAAGCCTACTAATGTTTTCTGCAAGGAATGCATTTTGGATAAGAAGAGGAAAGTGTCTTTTCCTAGCAAGAAGTTCTCTACTATAGAGAAATTTGATATTGTTCACACATATCTCAGTGGTCTTGCAAGAACTAGAGGATTCTATGGTGAAAGGTACCGTATAATTTTTGTTGATGATTTCACTAGGATGATGTGGGTAGCATTTCTTAAAGAGAATTTGAATCTTTTGAGAAATTTAAGATATTCAAGAATAGAGTTGAAAATGGATTTGGTGTTAACATTAAGTGTTCAAGATTAGATAGAGTATGAGAGTTCACTTTTATAGAGTTCAACATGTTATGTGAAGAGAATGGAATCAAAAGATAGTTAACTTCAAGTAGATACCTGAATAGAATGGGATTGCTGAAAAAAGGAACAAATTAGTAGCAGAAGCACCAAGATCGATGTTATTTGAGAATGATGTCTCAAATAAATTTTGGAGAGAAGTAGTTAATACTATAATATATACTTTGAACATAGTATAGATTAGAAAAGGTATGAGCAAGACACCTTATAAGTTATGGTTTGGTCACTCACCATCAGTTAAGTATTTTAGAATTTTTGGAAGTAAGTGTTACATAAAGGGAGATGATGATATTGGTAAGTTTTATCCTCGAAATGATGAAGGTATGTTTCTTGGTTACTCATTCAAAAGAAAGTCATATAGATATTTGAACTATAGAACTAAGACAATAGTTGAGTACACAAATGTAGGGATTGATGAAAATTTTGGTACTAAAGAGAAAATGTTAGATAATAATTCTAATAAAGAAGAGGATAATACGAGAATTGTTAGACAAAATGTGGAAGTTGTTTTTGAGACTAATAATGATTTGTAAAATGAAGTATCTATTGAGTATAAACAAGATAGGGATCTAAACCTAAGGAAGAGATTAGAGTTGAGATGTCAACTGCACATGACAAAGAATCACCCTCCAAAGTAGATAATTGAGAGAAAGGATAAATGTATAATGACAAGAAATAGAGTGAATGAGGAATTGTTTCTAATTTCTCAAGTGGAACCTATAAGAACAAATGAAGCATGTAAGGATGACCACTGGATGCAAACTATGAAAGAAGATCTAGATCAGATTGTTAAGAATGAAACATGGGAATTAATTCCTAGAACTGAAGACAAGAATTTGATAGGAAACAAATGGGTAATTAGAAATAAGATGAATGAGCAAGGAGAAGTTGTGAGAAATAATGCCAGTATGTTTTGAAAAGGTTACTCATAGCAAGAAGGCATAGATTATGAACAAACCTATGCACCCATGGTAAGAATAGAAGTAGTAAGGATGTTCTTAGCCTATGTAGCAAGCATTTATTAGATGGATGTCAAGTTAGCATTTCTTAATGGAGAACTTGAAGAAAAAGTCTACATTGAGAAACTTGATGGATTCCCTCTAACAAAAGATACAGATTTTGTATGCAAACTAAATCAAGCATTGTATAGTCTGAAGCAAGCACCTAGAACCTCGTATGCAAGGTTGGACACGTATTTATTAAAGTTGGATTTAGAAAAGGTACAATAGATGGTAATTTTCTTTTGAGGAAAACTGATGATCGTCTATTTATCATTGTAATATTTGTGGATGATATAATATTTGGAGGAAATGATGAAGAAAGTGATAAGCTTTTTGTAGAGATGAAAAATTGATTTGAAATGAGCATGATAGGAGAAATGAAGTTTTTCCTAGGATTGTAGATTGAACAAAATAAAGATGGGATATTTACTTCACAAACTAAGTATCTAAAAGATTTATTGGAAATATTTGGTTTGGAGTATTGCAAGCCTATTGGTATACCCATGATAATTGTTCACAAGTTATCAAGTAAGGATGAGACACCTATAGTTGAGCACAAGAAGTATAGATCTATGATTGGAGGACTAACATATCTGACTCACACCAGACTAGATATAGAAAATGCAGTTGGGATTGTGGAAAGATTCCAAGATTATCCAAAAGAGTATCACTATGTAGTAGTAAAGAGGATGTTTAGATATTTCAAAGGTACATCTAATTATGGAATATAGTAGGATAGATCAAATGATTTCACCTTGTGTGCATATACTAATGTAGATTAGGTAGGTAGTATAGATGATAGAAAGAGGACTAGTGGTGGAGCAATCTTTCTTGAAGGAAGATTGGTTTCTTGGTTGAGCAAGAAACAGGATTGTATATCATAGAGTATAGCTAAGGCAGAGTATGTTGCAGCAGCAAATAACTATAATTATGCAAATGAAAAAAATGTTGAAGGATATTGGAATTGAGTTTACAAAACTTGCTATAATTTACTATGATAACACAATTACAATAAGTATGTCCAAGAATCTAGTATTGCATTCTAAGATAAAGCACATTTTCATAAAGTATAATGTTTTGAAAGAAAAAGCAATAAAGAAAGAAATAAGGTTGGAGTATGTAAGCACTAAAGATCAAATTGCATGTATCTTTACAAAGCCTTTGCCTAAATATACTTTTGAGTACCTAAGAGGTATGCTAGGGGTCATGTCCCTACCTTCTTCAGAGTAGTTGATGTAAGGAGTGCATTAGTCCAGTGTTATAGAGCATTAAGGTCAAACTAGATTGAATTTTGATGCTTCCTGTATGAGGGAGTATCTCCTATGCATTGAGTCATGAAGGACTCTAGGTATTTTGTATTGAACAATGTCTTTGGACACTCGAGCTAGTTGATGATTTAAGCAACTGATTAGAAATTGGTATGTAACAAATGGTATTGTGATTAACACCTTTGACACTGATGTCAACGGGGGAGAGAATGTACATGAAAAACATATTGAATGAATATACACAAGAAGAGAATCAGCTATTAAGATGGAAATGGGAGAGAGTTACCTCTTTAGGGAGATTTAAAAATATTCATGTAAGTGCATAGAAGGATGTGTAACTGCATAGATGTAGCTAGAGAGTATTGGAAGTTGTATAATGTGAACAACTATTGTCGATCCTAAAAGAAGAAAATGAATGGTACAACATTCTAGAAAGATCTTAGATTGATGAAGAGGATTTGAGAAGAAGACAAATGAAGAATACAATTTGATATTCTTAGAACTTAGATGTTTTTCATCTATGTTGCCATCAATGTCAAAGGGGGAGACTATTAGCATGAATGCTCATGATACTACATTGGGAGAGTATCCTAAGTATAAAAAAATATTGATATGTTACATTCATGAGTGTATTTGTCATTGATGTTAACACCTTAGTAATTATGTTAAGACTGGAAGAATAGTAGTTAGTAATCTTAGTATGCATAGGAGTTGAGAAAGTTTCAGATGATGCACAATAGAGGACATGTTCCTAAAGTTTTCCAAATGATGTGGTTCAAAGCACTATGTGGTTTAATGTTGTATGAATGTATAACTATTTTACTAGAAGTAGTGTAGAATCTGAGCACTGGAAAACAAAGTACTAATGATTTATCACTATCTTTCATTTAAGATTTAATGAAGGTGATGCATAGATAACAATGATAGAGGACAATCTTATGGTGATGCCAACGTATGCACAAGACATGGTTTCACACATGTAAAGTTTTGTATAGACTGTGAGATGACAGTGTTGTTGTATTATGAATTAATTAAATATCTTATTTTAATTAATTGAGAAAGCCTCAAGGATGACTCAAGGAATTATTATGAAGATATGGTATAAAGGAAATTTGTTTTCCTTGTTTGTAAAGAGACTTGGATTAGGAGGATCAAGTGGAATGCAAACTATTAGTGTGCAACTCGAGAAGGAGTAGAATGCTTACTAAATGCATGTAAGCAATCCAAGGGATCATTAGATGTGTAGTATGAGTCTAGTTACAAGATCTAAAGGAGAACAAGTTTGGTTGTCAGGATAGAGATAGAGGAAGAAAATAAATTTTGGTTCTATTATTTTGTAAGGAATAATACAGAGATCATTTGGACAATGGGTTCTTTGATCTTAACCTTGAGTTTGTTTGGGTAGTGGTTGCAACTATCTTCCACAAGTCCTAACAGGGATTCAAAGTCTCCTAACAAGGACTCATATGTACTAAATGTTGTAACAGACTCCTAATAGGATCTATCCTCTAACAAGGAATATTTATAGTAGTAAATCATCTTGTAGGTACCACCCTCACTGGGGTTTTCCCTCTAATCAAGGGTTTCCCTAGTTAACATATCTAGTTTTAATTGTGAATGAGTATCATGTTATGGTTTTAGTTTATATTATTCACATGGTTAAGTTTGTTTAAGGTTAATTTTTGTGATGATAGTTGTATAATTGATTCACACCTCCCCTCCCCCACCTCAATTATATCACTAGACTATATTCTAACAATAGGTGGACCCAAAATATAAGGTCTAAGATTTTTCCATAATGTCTTCCAAAAGTGGCTCATAAATTTGGTGTCCCTATCTGAAACAATGCTCATAGGTAGTCCATGGATTCTAATTGTCTATTTGAAAAACAAGTGAGCAATCTAACGAGCATCATGTATGGTCTTGCAAGGTACAAAATGGACCATCATACTAAATTTATCCACAATCACATAAATTCTATCATAACCTCTCCTTGTCTTTGGTAAGCCAACTACAAAATCCATACTTATACACTCCCATCATCTGCTAGGAATTGGAAGTGGTTGATAAAGATTGGTATTGATGGATGTTCCCTTTTCCTTTTGACACATTATACAACTCTTAACATACTATCTAATATCCCTGGTCATCCTAAGCCAAAAATAGAACCTAGTTACTAACTCTCGAGTCTTGTTGACTCCAAAATGACCACTAAGTGCCCCATCTCTAGGAACACAAAGTTGACTCCCTTTAAACAAAAAATCATTCTGTAATGCATAATCAAAAAACTCAACATGAAAATTGTTGTTGAACTCCTTGCATACTTTGTAGATTTGGGAAAAATCTTCATCATTAGCATAGAGGTCCTTGAAGCTTTCAATGCCTATTCTTTGTAGTCAAATCTCTTGTACTATGAGGAATCTTCTACTTAATGCACCAACTACTTTATTTTTCACCCCCTTCTTATGTTTGATGGTAAATGTGTAGGTTTGTAGGTATTCCACCCATTTCATATGCTTGCTACTAAGCATATCTTGGGGGTTAAGGAAACTGAGGGCTTGGTTGTCTGGGTACACCACAAATTATTTTGGGAGAAAATAGTGTCTCCACTTCCTTAGAGCTTGCACTAGACCATACAACTCTAAGTCATAGGAGGAGTATTTCCTCTTTGCATCATTGAGTTTCTCAATATGAAAATCCACTAGTCTTCCTTCTTGGCTTAGAATAGCCCCAATATACATATTACTAGCATCACACTCCACTTGGAAAAGTTTCTCAAAACTAGGAAGCACTAGTGTAGGTAGTTCTTCTATCTTCTTTTTCAATGTTTCAAAACCCTAATCAGCTTGTGGGGTCTTTTGAAACTTTTTCTTCACTACTCCTTTGATTATATCCAACATAGTAGCACATATGCCACTGAAATGCCTAATAAACTTTCTATAATACTAGGATAAACCATGAAATCTTCTTACATTTGATGCAATCTTGGGAGTAGGCCAACTTAGCATGGCATCCACCTTGTCTTAATCCATTTTGAGGTTACCTTGAGACAAAAAAAAGCCAAGATAAACTAGATCATGTTTCACAAAGTCACACTTCTCCAAGTTTATCATTATGTTTTCTTCATGAAATTTCTTTAAAATAATTTGAAAATGCTTGACATGCTCCTCTTTAGTTTTTCTAAACATTAATATGTCATCTAAATAGATAACAACAAACTTACCAATATAATTTTCCAATAACTCATTCATAAGCCTCATAAAAGTAGATGGAGCATTAGAAAAACCAATGGAACTACAAGCCATTTATACAAACCTTATGTAGTTTTGAAGGTTGATTTCCAGTCATCCCCTTCATTTATTTTGATTTGATGGTAGCCACTTTTTATGTCTATCTCAATGAAATATTTTTCTTCCCCTAAACAATCCATTAGGTCTTCAATTCTAGGTATTGGAAACCTATACCTAATGGTGATCCTATTAATGTCTCTAGAATCAATACAAAGTCTCCAAGTTCCTCCTTTCTTGGGTGCTAAAATAGTGGGGACTACACATGGGTTAATGCTTTTCCTAATTAGGCCTTGGGCCTAAGAGCTCTTGGATTTGCTTGGAAATTTCCTCATTTTAATGAGTGGTCATCTTATAGGAAGCTTTGTTGGGAATGGTAGCTCCTAGAATAAAGTCTATTTGGTGGAAAATAAGTATTTTAGGAGGTAGGGTTACAGATTGTCCATCACTAACAATAGTTTTTTACTCTTCAAGCAATTCTTGTACTTCACTTGGTATCTTTGTTTTCTTGACAACAAATTCATCTTTAGGTTCCAAAACTAATGCAAACCCAACTTCATCTTCTTCTTCAAAATCCTTCTCACCAACCATGAGAATGCTTGGACTCTAGGTCTTCATCTACTCTTCTTCTATCAAGGATTGAATCTTGAAAGTCACACCATATTTCTTGAATGAGTAGGCATTTTCGGTTCCATTATGTATGGCTTGTCTATCAAATTTGCATGGCCTTCAAAGTAGAAGGTGGCATGCATCCATAAGAATAATGTCACAAAGCACTTTATCCTTGTATCTCCCTATGATGACCTCTACCCATGCTTTCTCTCCCAAAAGAATATGTTGTCCTTTGTTGAGCCATGACCTTATATGGGTTGGCATGTTGGTTTCATTCTAGCTTCAACTTGCCAACTACCTCTTTACTGAATATGTTATCTATTGAGCCTAACTCAATGATGACTCCACACACCTTCCCTATAGTTTTACATCTGGTTCTAAAGAGTCCCCTTCTTTGACTTGGTTCATCTTTGTTGGTCTCCTTGATCAATGTTCTTCTTATCATCAATTTTTTCCCTTCCATTTATACTAAAGGTACTTCACATTTCTTATGTCTACTACTAGAAACTTCTTCCAAATAATTAACTCTTTTTGTACTCCCTTGGGAAGTTGAGCCTTTTTTAGGGCATCTATATGTAGGGTGTCTTAAGTGATTTTAATGGTGGAAATTCATGGTTGCAAAGTAGGATCATCTCCCCTAGTTATTACTCCTTCCTCTCCAACTAGTGTTAGAGCCTCTACCTCTGCTAAAAATTCCTCTTCCTGATCCTTCTTGTTGTTCAGTCAACTTAATGTCTCCTTGTGTTCTATAATTTGATCCTCTTCCACCATAGCCTCTTTGACCTCTTTCATCTCTACCTCTACCTCTACCGCTAAAGTTTGTGCCTTCCTTCTTGTTTTTCTCTTCCACTTGCATAGCAAGTTGGAAGAATATATGAACTGTTATGGAGTCCATAGGCTGATCTTTTTTTTGTGTTTCATTTCAAGCCTCCTACATATCTAGCCACTTTGAGAGTTTCATATTCTTGTATTCTTGACCTCAAACACAACTTTTGAAACTCTTTAGTGTAATTTTTCAAATCCATGTCCTTTTGTTTTAAACTTTGCCTCTTCTTGTGTAATTAAATTTCATAATCTTCTGGTAAGTATTGCTCTTTCACCTTTATTGCCATGGATTTCCAATTTGCAATGGGATTCTTTCCTACTTCCTCCCTCTCTTCTTGCAGGTACTTCCACTATGTTATGTTTGATCCCTTTAGCCTAGATTTCACTACTTTAACCTTTTGTTCTTCTATCACACCTTCCCACCCAAAGTGATTTTTCATCCACTCAATCCATTCCATCACAAGTTTACTATTCATCTTCCCACTAAAAAATGGAATCCCTTCTAGAGATTTTTTCCCTAATGCCTTGATGGCCTTTGGGAATGGCTCTTCATTTATTGGAGGTCTGGTTCAAGGATAAGATCTTCTTCTTCAATATTCTCATTACCCTTATTGTTTCCTTCACATTCTTGGTCTTTCTTCTTAGCTGCCTCACTAACTTCTTTTAATTTTGTTTTCATTTCTTCTAGGGGTTCTTCAAGGATCCTATTTTTCACATTTTTCTCACCCATTTCTTTAGCTAACTCTACATTAATCACTATTTTTGACTCACCTATTGATTCTTCATCCTAATAAATTTAATTACAAGCCCAATCTTTTGAGGCTCTGATACCAATATGATGTAATAGGATTGCTTCCACTAGCCCTTACCTTTACTAAGGGCCCCCTAGGCTTCACTCCTAGCCTATTAGGGCTCCCCCTTGTCACCCTATTCTCATAGGATTTCTTATTTATCCCATACACCCCCTATCCGATTTCACTAATGAATTCTCTACTTGCATGCTCCAATTAGTCACTTCAACAACCCTTCCAAAGTCCCATTTTCACCAGACTTGATCATTGCACCTTCTACTAGGAGTGAGGGATTATTCCTAAGGGTTTTGGATCTCACTATACCCTTTGTCTCAAAATCCACAATCTTCTTTATTGATTTCATCAATTTAGATTAAACTACCCTAGAACATCCTAATAGAATCAGGCCTCCAAAGTTAGTTTTTGGGTTACAATCCCAAATTATGCATAACAAAGTGGAATACCAATCTTATATATGGATACCATTTCCAAAAAACTAAGATATTTTGTGGGTTTCAAACTCCCAATCTATCCATACACTCCCTTTGTATTTTTATGCCTAAAAACAAGAGTTTCTAACATTGTCAAACAACATTCAATAGGGTCTGAAAAAATATGAGGCATATCTAGTCTTGAGACCTTCTTTTCTTACATAGGGCTTCTATACACATCCCTTCTCCTTCTTCAATACTTAGATTGAACTACCCAATGCATTCAATCCACTCAAATCAACATGTTATCTTTGTGATCGCCTAACCATGCACTAAAGGCTCACCTAAGGCATCACTTAAAAATTGGATGCCAAACTATTCTAGACCTCTCCTTTTCTATGTACACTATACAAGGGATCCACTTGAATTTCCCTAAAAGCCATTATGATTCCACAGTGAGGATTCATGGAGAATCCATTTTCCCAAAAATTACCAATGTAAAAACAACAAATAGTCTATGTATTGTTGGAAATATAAGAGGAGTAACTAAGAGGGGAGGGGTGAATCAGTTACTACTAAAATAAATCCCAAATCCCTTAGATGTCAATAGAAAAATGAAAACTTAAAATTGAATACTGTTCATGCTCTGTAAACATACATAAAATGTTTTAACTCAATAATAATTGAATGAGCTTGGCAAATACTTAACATATAAACTTTAGATGTTATCTGTGATTACCATTACTTTAACTTAATTGTAGGCACATAAAAGAAAATAACATGAACACATTTGACACCAAGATTTAACATGGAAACCCAATTTGGGAAAAAACACCAATTGCAACTAGTTACTATTTTCACTCTTCTAAAGTGAGCCCTATTAGGAGCCAACCCTGTTAAAGGTTACAAAACACACTGTTAGGTGTGACCCTATTACAAGATTTAATCACACTATTAGGAGTGGCCTTGTTAGAGTTCTTTAGACAATTCAATAGAACTACCACCTTGTTAGAGGTTTTGCAAATAGCTGTTAAGCTAACTCTATTAGGAGATTTAGATCACTGCTACAATGGTTAGAGAGTTACAATGAGATGACCTAATTTGAATGCAACTAAATTGCTGATTACAGATCTTTCTTTTGGCTTGTACTTGATCCTTCTTGATTGAATATAGCTTTTTTGATCCACAAGGATATTATGCTTATCCTTGAAATTTGCTTCCTCTTCTCATCATTAAATCTTCAATAACATCTTCATACTTGGTTCATCCATTCACTTTAAAATCACAACTTGACACTGTACTTATATTTTTAACTTTGTCAAGTCAGCTCAAATACAACTTCAAATAATTAAAATTCATCACCTTAGTCGGTTGGAATCAATAGGTAAATCAATTAAGCTTAATATGCCAAAATAAGAAAATCCTTCATTAGTCAACCTAGTTTGGTAGAAACTAACTTAGAAATTATTTCCTTTGCTAACCAACAGAAGCTTGGTTAACACTACAAACTCATGAAAATCCTTTGGAAACTAAGTGAGCTCAGTTAGCACTGGTTCCATCCAACTTTCCTTCATTAATCAAGTGAGCTCTGTTAACACTCATCTTCTGCATATATTCCTTTGACACTCGAGTGCACTTGATAGACACTGCTTTATGAATTAGGCAATCATAGGAGCACTCAGTCGACATAGAAAATTATCTTCACCATTTGATTGATCTTGGCATATACTGACTAATAATGATATGACATCTGTGTAACATCAAAGACAATACACAATTGATTAATTATATCCAACAATGTACAAATGATTTTCTAACTATGCAGAAATGAACTCTGAACAAATTGAAGTATACAATAAAAAGTATCGTAGCAACTTGAGAAATAAGAATCCAACACAAAAATAAGTTTTCCAATCCATTAGTTCATACATACAACTGAGAAACTCAAAAATTGTCAAAAACTGAATTGTATCTCATGGATCCACTTGCAAAACTCTATTTATTACAACTTCCAATCCTTGGGATGGGTTCACTTCATGGTTTTATAAGTTCCTCAAGAGGTTTTAGATAGTTAGAATAACCAACTTTCCTGTCAAAAAATTGTCAAGAAACTTTTCAAAATTTCTGACAACTTTTTGTATTTTTGAGAAACTGTAATTTCCTTCATTTGGAAACTTCCAAATTTGTCCATTGTGACTTATTTATGATGTCTATGCATGATTTTTCCTTTATAAAATCAATTCACATGATTTAGAAAATTTTAATCTATTTGAAAACTTTTCCACATTTGGCATCTTTTTGACATCTTTCCTCAACATTTTTGAAATGACAAGGTATAGTCTCCAACCTATGCACAAGGATGTAAAAACATCATTGAGGAAAACATAACTCAAAACCATACATTTCTCAGGTTGCTAGGGTATAAGACCCACAACCCCTAACACCCAAAACACAAACAACCTAAAACAATAAAACCAAACCACCAAGAGTGGATTGAACCTAGTCAACCCCACCTAGGAACATGTCAACCATGACCATGAATGGTCCAAACTCAAAATCTTTACTTTTCTAGATTTAGTACATGCCAAAATCAAATCTAGAAATCAAAACAAGGAGTTTGACTAGGTTCTCCTTCACTAAAGTTGACTCATATAGAAGGTGTCAAGCAAGTTGAGGTTGAGTATTAGCAGGAAAAATAGTTACAATTGAGCATCAAAGATAGTATGTACTAAGTAACATAATGTGAACAAGAATTATAAAATGGCACAAACTTTGAGGTAAAAAATTTTGAGTTAACATATAAATAACATTTAGTGATCAAAGAGTTTTTTATAAAGGTTGTTACACATTTTGATGTAGATCATCAATCCCTATGAAAGAGGGACAACCAATCAGATGAAGAGGCTAAAATGGAATCCTCCAGATCATTGATCTAATTCTAGAAGACTCTATAGATGTCTTTATAATGGAATATCCAAACCCTATTTTGTGAGAAGTAAAGTATTGTGAATAAATATGTGAAGGAGTTTGGTTTTCGAACCAACAAGAAAAATTGTGAAGTAACAGAGTATAGAAATTGAGTGAAGTGGTAAAGAGAGGAGTAAAGATATATCAGATAGAAGATCATATCAAAGAAAGGAAAGAGAAGATTTTTAATTAGCATTGTAAGTGTAGACCAAAGGATTAGGCACTAGATCATTTTGGCAAGTGAATCAAGGTAAATCTCTTAATAGAGTAGTCCTAATAGGCCTATACAAATATCTTAATAGAGTATTTACTTCATTATGAGTTTTAAATCCTTTAATCAAGATAGACCTAACAATCTTGTAAAGATCTCAATAAACCCCTCAAAGAGTAGATCATCAAAAGTGATAAAGTTTGTAGCCCTAACAAGTGAACTTTGTTACTATAGTAGTAAAAAATTGTGGGTGTCATCCCCACCCCAAATTTACCTTCACCTTGGAGGGTTTCTAGGTAACCAAAATATTGTTTGTTATGTGTTTTCATTTTCATGTTGATGGATGTGATACATAGTTAGATCTATTTCAGCATTTAAAGTTCTAAGTTATGTTATGCATGATCTATATATAAGATGAATTATGTGGCAAATGCAATCAAGCAAGGATAAAAGTTCAAGTGATTCTAATTCACTCCCCCCCCCCAAACAGTATCTCAATTTTCAAATAAACTTCCAATAAAAATGAGTCTAGCTTCTATTCTAATTTTTAAAATATCTCTTTTATAAAAATTTCTTGCATTGTCTACTTGTGATGCTTTGCAATATGTAAACCATATAAACTCCTGCATCTCCATTCCTCCCCAAGGGAGGTATGAAATAGTTCCATGTAATAATAGAATTTACTATCCCATCATTGCACCAATTTTTTTAATCTCTTCTGATTCACTAACTATCCCAAGCACCTAATGCCCCTAGGTGTAGTGCCCACCCATAGTTTGTTTTTCTGTTATATTTACCAAACTCTTTTTATGCCTATTTCATGCATGTGTTAGTTTCAAGGGTATTAGGTATATAATTATGAAATTATTTCATAACTTGGATTACATGTATATCAATAAAGAATTACTTAGTTATATTTCACATATTGATTGATGATTATGATTACTAGCGCATTAATGATGCTTTACTGGCTCTTCGTTAGTAAATATGATTGTTTTCTAGATGATATCAAATGATGAATATTTTATATTCACAATGATGATTTTTCCATGTTTGAATATGTGATATTTGTACTTGAGACTTATTATAGTAATTACCCCATACATGCATGTGTATGGTGTACTTGTTTGTTTTACTTTTCTATTTGACATGTCTAATGTGATTTAAGGGAGGGAATCATAGTCACCTACTAGTTGAGATCTACATGATATACCACTCCCCACTATTGCCTATTTAATTTAGATATATATGCATATGTACATGTTTGGATTTTATGTAGGATTGCAGGTATTGGGCATTGACTTCCCTGAATTGCCAAGATGAGTGTACCCTATTGCAATAACTCAATGGTAAGAATGGGGAGATAATGTTCAAGTCTAATCCTAGCCATAGCCTAAATACTTATCTTGCAAGGATGACCTTAATTGACTTTCCACCATTTTTAAAACCCATGATTTTATCTTTGTCTGTGTTGTTTGATTTTGAGTTTTCGTAATGTTGCTTTCATTTGGATTTCACTATGTGATTTATTTGGTAAATGATTTAATTATAATATTTGGGTTAATCATATAATATTGAGAATTATTAAATATTATTTGATTAAAAAAAAAATATTAAAGTATGAGAATATTTAATTGATTAAAAAAATAATTAAATATATACTTTAATTTAAAATTCTTAATTTAGAAGTCTAACTTTAGAATTTGGTTAAAGAGAAATTAGAATATGATGATATTTAATTAAATAAACATGTACTTTAGTTTAAAACATTTAATTTAAAAGCCTAATTTAAGAAGTTGGATAAAAATAGAATTAAAATATCAAAAGATTAAAATTTTAATATTGCTTTATTATAATTATTTAATAAATAATAATTAAATTAGAGTTGGATTTAAATAATGAGCTTTGATTATTATTATTAAGTTAAACAATAAACTAAACTTTAATTAGTGCTTGCACTAATTAATAAATTGAAAGAAAATAAAATATAAAAGAATATATTAATTAAAAGTTCTTTAAGTGTGCATGAAAGGATCAAATACTAAAAAGTTTATTTTAACAAGAGTCCTTTGCATGTTCAAAGACTAGAAATCATAGGTAGAGTTAAACTCTTTATTAAGAGATTTGAGTTCATTTCTACACACAAGTTTTGGGGAGCAAAATTCAAAATTGGATTAAAAGAATTGTTGAAAGGTTTGGGGGGTCTAGATTTGTATGCATTCATATATTGTCTCAAATTTTAGCTATGATTTTGAGGTAGGATTTGGAGATACTTTATAGAATTTTATAGAATGATCTATCTACTTTGTGTCTTCCTAGCTGCTTGTATAATGCTTATTAATTTATTATATTGATTTTTGGATAAAGAATTATGTTGTAGATTTTGAGAAGAAAAACTTGTTAGTAAAGAAAGCTTGATTATAGAAAATCCATAGAAAATTATTACGACTGTATTTAAAAACCCTTTCTAAAATAGGGAAGATTCAATTATAGAAAATTGAAAGAAAACAATAAACTGAACATTTAGGGTTTCAACTTTAAATTTTTCATTAGAACAATGTGATTATCATGAATTTTTTTAAATATGGATGAATATTCTCCTTACATCTAAAATAATTTTATTGCAATATTTATTTTGAAAGAAAAAGATTAATTCAGAGGAGAGCATGTTGTAATTAAACGCATATATGCAAGTGAAAATAAATATGCTAAAAATAGAAATCTAAGAATAGTATGGTTGCATGATTTGAGACATCAAAGACATGTGAAAATATTAATTGCATGTGTATTTTTATTTTATAAAAATATAATATAATTTTTAGATTTATTTTTTAATGATTAAATATTAATTTTGAGAATATATATATATATATATATATATATATATATATATATATATATATATTGGAAAAAAATAAAAATAAAAATAATCAATTAATTTCAAAAATTAAATTAATACTACTCATTTAGTTATAAAGTGAATGTTAGTATTAGTGATTCTTTAAGTCTAGTTAAACTCTTAGTTGCATATAAACAATTTTATAATTATTAATGCAAGAGGGAAGTTAATAAATAATTAGTTATAATTTTATCTCTAGTTAAATAATGAATTAAAGAAAAAGTAAATGTTAATAGTGGACTTAAATACAAGTCAAATTAATATTTTAGAAACGAAATTGATATTAATATTAATCTAAATATATATATTTTTGTTATTGATAATATTGTGTCATATTTTATATGCACAAAGAGATTGGAAATTTAAATACTTATTATTTTAACTAGTTGTTGGGCAGTCATTTTGCATGAGGTCAATGACCGGAATCCACTGTGCAATTCCTCTCTTGAAAAGCTAATCTTTTGGGATCAACTCCAAGGTTCAATATTTGTCTTGCGATGTACCAAAATTCGCTTAGTTTAAGATAAATGTGTTTGTTCACGAGGAGGCCTTTGCTGGTTCTATTATGATCTTGGAATGAAGTAAATCAATTTTCTATCTCAAAGTAATACACAAAAGAACAATGTTTTTGCATTTTCTAGTTTTTCAATGGATGCAATTCTAACAGTGTAGCTAAAATGAGTTCCTATTCTAACAAGGGGTTAGCAAAGAAAATAACAAAACTGAAAGCAAATAATGTGAAATTGAAATCCTAATCAAACATAAGCTATAGAAAACAAAATGCTACGAGTTAAGCTTTCGAATAAATTGGTAGGAAACCAATAAAAATAGGAGCAATGCTTCCTAGAATCTACTGATGCAATCGTCGATGGGAAATTTCAATAACTAAATGATGTTTCACTCTTCATCAAATTGTAAGGCCATGGAAAGTGCGCTCATGTGAGACAAAGAATTATGCAAGCATAATTTGGTGATTTCTTCTTGAGCTCGATACGTCAGTGAAATTCATATATCTATAGCAAACACCATAACTAAAAGATTACACAAACCAAAACAACGCAATAAACCTTTGGCTTAATCACAATTACATGAACAAAATTCACAAAATAATGACACATTCAGGAAAGAATCACTATACTCCAAATGCAAGCACCAAAAGCATAATTTTATTACATAATAATGGTGGCCCTTGTTACATTTTACAATAGGGTATTTATAAGAAATCATCTCCTCAATTTGTGTTGAGAGTGAGAGATATCTTCATGCAATAAAATGCTTTTAAAACATTAAAACTAACTAAATATATATAGACTAACAATTAATCTAGTGCTTAGAGGGAATCCATCCATATTTTATTCATTAATTAGATGCATGAGCCCTTTACTTGTCAAAAACAAAGAAAACATGAGAGAGAAAGCAGAAGGAAGTCTTTAGACAAAGTAGCAGCATTTGGAGGTGCTAAAAATAGAAGTTGGTCCTTTACTAGGCAAATGTTGAAGTTAAACTGCCTTTAGAATGCATTCTTGATGCATGGAAATCACTATTTTTAGAACAAGTAGTTAACTGTCAGTGCACCTCTAAATTACAGAGCTACGAACCTATGTACCTATGGATCTACATAGTTGTAGAGCTGTGAACCTCGATAGGGTCAAAATCTAAAAAATTTATGGAGTGTCAAAAATGAAATTCTAGCATCTAGGTTTTGTTCTTCTTCATCCCAGAGCTATGTCTGAATGTTTGCCCTTGAATTTCTCTATCATTTCAGTAATCTTAGCCGCATCTAAAAGATCTAAAGCCTCATATTTATCTTTTACCTTCTATCTATAATTGTCTACCTCAATCCAGGTATCAACAAAATCCTTGAGTTTGGTATCTAATTCTAACAAGGCTTCTTCAGTCCTAAAGGCTTGTCGGATGTCCTCATCATCATCAACCTCCACAAAAATCTTCTTGAAATTTTCCACTACTATCTCTATAGGTAACAACTTTTCTCGTTCCTCATTTTCAAAAATATCTAAGCATGCATCACTATAATTTCTTTCTGCTTCCAAAATTCACTCTTAGGCTTGGTCCTTGAGCTGATGAATCTCCTCATGTAATGTCTCCATTACCTTATTGCTATACACTATCTTCTCTATCCACTCATCAATCATGTCCAATTCTTCTCCGATATATACATCAATCAAAACTCAGTATCTTTGGCCCTTTATAGCTTGTAGAGTCTGAATACCCTTACTTTAGGAATGTGCCTCATCCATGATACTGAAGTTCTACTTCAAAATTGCTATTATCTTATTCACATTCTCCTGCATAGCATGCAGTAACTTCAAATTTCTTGTAATGATAGTAACATCTTTCTCCTTGAAACTTTCTCGCCACCCCTGACAAGCCTACAAAAGTGAATCAAGTTGCACACCTCCCCCTTCTTGAAGTACAATGTTCAATGTTTGTTTGGGGTGTTTAGGATCAAGAGGACCAGCAACTTTGGCTAGATATCCTTTCAAGATTTCAACTTGCCTTCAAAGTGCTCAGAGTTTGGCCTCATCCCATTCCATATGCTTAAGGACCTCTTTGACTCCCATAGTCATCATTTGTCAAGTTGAATCCCATGTAGGTCTTCCCAAAATAACATCCTTCAACTCATAATCCTCGAGGCTAAGACCTTTTGCATCTATGCCTTCAGGAGGGAGAGCCACTTGTGCAAATAAAACTTGGTTCCTTATGCTCATGACAAATGCCAATAGTGTTGCCTCATGTGATGGAGACTCAAGTTTGTTCAAGATCTCTACAATGTCACAAATGTCATCCTCTAAAGCATGGAATTGAGGCTTAGTACTCCTAATTATTTCCTTTTGGATCCATCTAGGGATGTGTCCTACCAAGGACCTAGCTCTTGATGATGAAGGAGTATGTTCTACAACTTCTTTCCCTTTGTCACTCCTACTTGGAGTTGTGTCCTATTGGGAGGACTCCCCTTTTGTCTCCTCAGTCTCCGTAGACCCTGTAGCCTATACCTTGGTGTCTTGGGAAAGTGGTCGAGAATATTGCACTATTTTTCCCTCCTTTGACACTTCATCATTTGTCATTTGTTTTGGTCTCTCCTCTGATGATGGTTCCTTCTAAATTTGCTCCTCTTTTGAACTCTGAGGTGGAGGGGTCATCGATCCCTATTCTACCACTGTAACTAATGGTGAAAATGGAGTAAGATCAAGACCCTATGTGTCTAGTGGCATTTGTGTTCAGTCTTCTTGTTGAGATTCACCTGTAGAGGTGTCCCTAATCTTATCCCTAATCAATTATGTACCTACGGGCATGAAATAAAAATTTGACATTGAGAAAACATCATCAATTTCTTCACTCTACTCATCCAGCCACTATTGTACTTCATCTTTTGAAGAAGAGAGTTCCAAGGATTCTGCTTGAGTTGATGGCAGGGTACCTATGGCACTCTTTCTTCTCTACAACTCTATGGCTCTAGCTAGTCAAGTTCTTCCTTGTAGGGGCACTTGTTCCTCTTCCTCTTTTGATTTTTCTTCTTCCTCCTCTTCGTCTCCTTCTAGAATGCTTTAAGGAATAGATGGATTAGGCACTAATCTTCTACTGATCCTTTTCCTTTTCTTCATTTGAATCTTAATCCTCTTCTTTTTTTTCTTGGAGGTAGAAGGAGAACCTGGCTCATCTTGCATAGGAGGAATGAAGACTTGTGGAATCCCACCCTCTTTCGGTCAACTAGAGACAATACAAGGCAACTACAGTTCATCCTGGACTTGGATAGCTCTAGTATCTTGGGACCCTTGTGGACTTT
This sequence comes from Cupressus sempervirens, assembly GCA_028749045.1. Taxonomy (NCBI): domain Eukaryota; kingdom Viridiplantae; phylum Streptophyta; class Pinopsida; order Cupressales; family Cupressaceae; genus Cupressus; species Cupressus sempervirens. Next base: position 211,035,748 of record CM053793.1, read on the forward strand.
GTTCCTTTTGTTGGGGAGGCACCTATTCTATTTGAATCCTTTGAGGGGAGGTCCTCTTTCTTTTATTCCTTCCCTTCCTTTTAGGAGGGTGATAATATCCAACTGGGCAATCAAGCTAGTATATAGTTTCTGGCCTAATAGAAGATTGAGCTACAAAGGTAGGAATTGTTACTTTCTTTCCTCTAAATCTTTCTAGGTGAGCATGAACATGTAAGAGTATAGTATCAAGAATTGGATCAAGTGGAAAAAATTTCTTGATCTCATCCTTCATCATTCTGATACATGCCTCACTTGATGATTAATATCATCAGCCTCCTTCCTGTCAACCTCAACATTCATAATGGGTCTTTCACCAATTTTGTTTGCATTGAACAGGGGGTCTAGTAACTCCTTCAAATCCTATTGCCTTATCTCCTTTAGGATGTTCAATTAGAGAGCCTTTTCTACTAGGTACAAAGTCATCCTACAATAGTCCCTAATGCAGACATTGTAGTCATTTGTGACATTCATCTAATGACCTTCAACAACATCCTCATGATGGAAGTCCTTTCCTGCTAGACTCTACACTATCCTGACATTATCAAAATTGGGCCAGGGAGAGTTTTATTCTTCAAGGGGATAATTCTCCCACTCCCATTTGAAGGATGGAATATCTGGTTTCCTTTTCACCTAATAAGGTCCAATGACCAATGGCCATGCCCAGCAAGCTCTCCATTGTCTCCTTATTTTCCCATTAGCTAACTCAATTTGCTAAGAAATATCCAAAAGCACCAACTTGTCACTTGGATATCTCGGGAGCTTCTTAAGATTGATGGATGCACCAACTACTCATAGATAGGTGAATGTTTTGAACTGGATGAAGTAGGCTCCAAGAGCTGTGACTTGTGCTTTGGCTTCATCAAATAACCTCTTCCCATAGTCTCCCTCAATGAATTGAATGATCACAAAGGTGAACACATCATTCACATTATGTATTATTTGTGCTACCTTGAGAGCTTCTTCTTCACTAGCTAAGGATAGACTATATATAGCTAGGCATTGGGATCCTACATACTGCCTCTTCTATACAATTGGAGATAGTTTGTCACCCTTGCTGCAAGTAGGTACATGATGTAAGAAGTCATATAAAACTTCTTCTTGTCCCTCACCATCCTCAATTGCTCACACAAATTCTCACTAAGTGTGCTGGCCCAGTCTAATGGTATCTTTGCCTATCTGATGGTCTTAATGAGGCTGACCATAAAAGTGTTGAGGTGACCTGTTGTGAGTAACCTATGAGTCTGCTTAGGAGAATGATAGAGTATCCAATGTCTTCCTTCATGTATCGCTGAGTCATATCTACTTTTCCCATTATATTTCCTCGAGGAGGCTTCTCAATGAGGTCTAAGGATTGTATGATGTCAATTGCTTCCTGTTGGTGTTACCTATACCATCTCTTAGTTGCTTCATATGAGATCATTATGAACTAGTCCACTCTCAGAAGATGGAAGACCCTCTCAATTTTTTTGTGTCATAGATCCAAAATCACCTCTCCGGTGACACTTTTGACTATTATTTCATCAGGAACCAAATGTTGTGATAGGGCTATGATTAGTTTAGATGACTATACTATTGTGGGATGTGAAGTTGCATTTACCAATCCAGAACAAATCATCATGGATACCAAGGCTGATCTCTCTATTGGCTTGTTGCAAATTCTTAATAATTCACCTAGATTCGTGTGTCCAAGGTCAGTATCTTTGATTTTTGTGTGATCATCATGAAATATCAACTTTGAAGGTACACCTTGGAATTTAAAGACTATAGGTTTGGGTGCGATTCTAGATGTGGAAGCCATTTTATCACCTGCACGTCATGAGAGAAAAAAATGTTTATTAATCAAAAGATAAAATGAAAAACTCTAAATTTAAATAAGAAAAAAGAAAAAAAAAATGCCCAATTTGGACATTTTGTTTGTTTTTTTTATTTTTTTTATTTTATCCCTTTGTTACTTTTTTAATTAATTAATTATTTTTTTTATTTTTTATTTTTTGAAATTTTATCACTTTTTATTTATTAATTTTTTTAAAATTAAATCAATTAAAAAAATGAAAAAAATGTGTGTGGGGGTTTTGGAAAATGTGCTATGGCCACATGGTGGCACACCGTGGATGCCAAGGGCACCACACGCAATGAGGGGTGATGCAGGTGCAAAAGTCACCACATGTGATAAAATGGGCAGAACACATTGGTGGCACTGTAAGTGCCAAGGGTGCTACGTGTAAAGCGTCATGGGCATAAATGCTAGTAGTGTTGCTAGTACCAAGGGCACCACGCGCAAAGTGTTGTGGGAATTAACATTATGAGTGCTACAAGGACCAAGGGTGCTACATGCAAAGCACTAGGGGCATTTACATTAGTAGCAATGTAAGTGCGAAGGGCACCGCACACAAAGCACTATGGGTAATAACATTATCAGTGTTGTGAGCACCAAAGGTACCGCATGCAAAAGTGTCATGGGCATTTACATTATGAGCACTAAGAGCACTAAGGGCACCATGCGCAAAGCACCACAGGTATTTATATTAATAGCACTACAAGTACCAAGGGTTTCACACACAAAGCACTATGGGTAATTAAATGGTTTCAATGAGTGATAAGCACCGCAGTGGTAGTGAGTACCTTATGTTCAAAGCCCTAAAAAAGAAAGTGTTTAATGTCAAAGGGGAGGGATTGGGGTTTTATAACCCCACCCACTGGGTGGAGTGTAGGGCACACCCCCGCGTAGCATGCGAGTGCATGTTGGGCATCTCGTCTGCCGCACACGCGCTTGCGCAACATGGATTTTTTTATTTTTTTCAAATTTTCTATTTTTTTAATGTTTCTTCAAATTTTTGATGACTCTAATACTCTTAACTCTAATAATTTTTTCCTGACTCTCGAACTGTGAGTTCAAGAGTTGTTAAAAATGGTAGGGGAGCCCCATTCCTAGTGAGGAATGGGGTGTGTGTTGTGAATACCACAAAAAATAGCTCTGAGAAAAGGAAGAAATGACCAAGGCATTTCTTCATCATCAAACATTCCTCCAACATGTGTCAAACACCAACGAAACCTTGAACATCTTGAGTGTCTTTCGAATGACTTTACAATCAAAATCTTAGAATTCAAAACCTTCAAATTCAGTGTGTGTTGTGTATTCATTCCCTTTGACACCTCAGGATGTCATTTATCAAAGTTTTTTGATAACTTAAAATGATCTTCCACTCCTCCTAGTTTATTCATTTAGAATCTCCATGAAGGCTATTCATCGATCACTTGCTCTACTAGGTGAGATAATTAGTTTGAGGGCCCTTGGTGGGATGCCACATTTTTTTAATTTTTTGGCCATTTGAATAATTGCTCCATGTCATTCAGAATGTTACTTTTGATGAAGCAATAATTTGAGCATAAGATACTTTTTTTTGAGAATGTATCATTTGCCACTTCAGATCTTTAGAATCCTTTGGTCTTAACATCGTATTTTTCTCTTTTCTTTTCCTTTTTTTCTCTTTTTTTTTTTTTTTTTTTGTATCCTTACTATGCTTAGACTGTGTAGCCAAGACATTGGTGTCATTTTTTGAAATTCATCTCTTGTGAACATCCCTTGCATTCCTCTTTTAGAACTTTTTAGAAACTCTCACGCCAAACAATGACCTTCGCAACCTGTTGAGGAGACCCCTCCTGTTTGAACCAATTGAAGTTTGGACCATCCCTCATCATCTTTGACTTCATTTTAGCAACACCTAAAATAATCAAATTTTTAAATTTGCAAAGTGTTGAGAAATTTTTGGTCTAGGATTCTGATTTCCAGACTAAAAGTCCCCTATTTCCACAAGAAATGTCAGTAGCTCATTCAGTATAAGACACACAATCATCAAAATGTTTTGACAAAGAAATACTTCTTCCTAAAATTAGAACCAAAGAGTGGTTAGTAGAATTTTGAGAGAAAATCTCAAGTATACCCTACCTCCTAGGACTGACACAACTTTGAAAGGAAACACACGATTGAAAGCAAAACATGCAACAAGAAAGCAAACACACTTGCAAAAATAAACACACGTGCAGGAATAAAAATCTAAGCTGAATGCAGAAATTTAATTCTAACTATTTTTTTTTCCCTCTTTTAGGCTTCAAAATATTATGGGCAAGGGAAGAAATTCCCCCTGTAAGGTATTGAGCCTAAAAGTGTTTTCTCCTAGAATTTTTGCGATTTGATAAGGGCCTGTCCACAAGCATTGAAACTTGGTATGGCTGCCTGGCTTTTCTTTTTCCTTATCCTAGAGTAGAACAAGGTCAAAAATCCTGAATGACTTTATCATGGCCCTCTTGTTGAGCCATCTTTTCACCACAGCTTGATGTTTAGTCATATGCTCTAGTGCAGCTATCCATTTCTCATCCATCTCTAAAAGGTTCATCAATTTGACCTGTACTTGGTCAACATCTTCAACATACCCACTCATGAATTTCAAAATAGGAATTCTAAGATTAAGTGGGAACACTGGTTCTTGTCCATAGAAAATAAAATAAAAAGAAGTCCCCAGAGCATCTTTGACTCTCACTCGATCTATTCATAAGGTATATTTGAGTTGTGTATACCAATCCCTAAGATTCTCCTTCAACAATCATCTTATTACTGTGATCAAGTTCTTGTTTGTAGATTCTGCTACCCCATTTCCTTGTGGGTAGTAATTTGAAGAAAACTTGATAATGACTTTATTTTCAAATGCATATTGGGTCAAGAATGTAGATGCAACGGTAAACCCATTATCACACACAAGGGTGAATGGCATTCTAAACCTAGTAACAATGTGTTCTTCCAAGAATTTTTTTACCACCTTAGCAATGCAATTTTTGAATGTTTCTACCTCGGTCCATTGTGTATAGTAATCCATAGCTATGAGAATAAATGTGTTTCCAGTTGATGAGACCAATGAAATCTAGCCCCCACTTTGCAAAGGGGTGTATCTCATACATAGGCTATAAGAGCATTGTAAAATTCCTTTCTTTGTTGGCACTGGTTTGACAGGTATGGCAAGAGCATACATGCTTGAAAGTGTCTTTGAATATTGAGGGCCAAAAATAACTCGATCGTAGAATCATGTGGGTCATTTCTTTGACAAATCTTGTCCTATACCATACTTATCATGAAAGTGTTCCAAGACTTCTTTTGCATCTTCATAGCCTAAACACTTGAGATAAATCCCTTCATAGTTTCTCTTTTACTTGTTGTTATGTAGCATATAAAATTTACACTTCATTTTAAGTCCCCTACATTGTGAAATGTTCATCCATTTGGGACATTGGTCTTGTAGGAGATAATAAACAATGTCTTGGTGCCAAACATCTGTCACCACTCCTTGATTAATGTCAATTTGTGACACAACCATCTTCTTCTGGTCATCCTCATTCATTTCATCATCAAACGTGCATTCCTTTTCATTTCCATCTTGGTTATCAGCTATCATCTTTGATAACCCTTGACCTCTAACTAATCTCATAGATTGAATTTCAAGATCAAATTCTTGAAGTATGGTCATCCACTTTTCTCTCCTTTCACTGAGTTCATTCTGCATTAAAAGCATCTTTACTACCAAGTACAATTATATATGCCTTACTTCTTAGTATGTAATGATGAAATTTCTTTACTGCCTTGATTAATGCAAAATATTATTTATCAAGGTTTGAATAATTCAACTCTGTGTTCTTCAGAGGGCAACTCATAAAGGCAATCGGTCTTTCACCCTCCTTTTCCTTCTTTTGTATTAGGATCCCTGCACAAGAGTGTTTTCAAGAAAAGGAATAGATCTTAAAAGGTAACTCGTAATCTAGACTCACCAAAATTGGGGCTGTAGAAATGGTGATCTTGATATCTTTAAATGACTTCTTTATCTCTAAAACCCATTCCATCTTAGCCCCCTTTTTGAGTAAATCATTAAGGGGATGAACTATCTCTATAAATCCACTTATGAATTTTTGCACAAAGTTTATCTTTCTGAAGAAAGACTTCAATTCCTTCTGACTATGTGGAGGTGCTAATTTTAGAATAGATTCAACTTTACCCAAATCAATGGAGATTCTAGCTTTAGAAATAACATGTCTTAGGATCTTTCCTTTAGTAACACCAAATGAACATTTCTTGGGATTGAGAGATATGTTGTATTTATGACACCTATTGAATACCTACCTCAGATCAGCAACATGGGTACTTCGATCTTTTGAAAAGACAATCAAGTCATCCATGTAGATGACTATACATCTATTAATCAATCCTTTGAAAGCTTCATCCATCACTCATTGAAATGTATCTCCCACATTAATTAATCCAAAAGGCATTATTCTGTAGGAAAAAGTCCCCCACTTTGTTGTGAAATTCATCTTTAGTCTATCTTCTTCATCGACCATCACTTGATTGTATCTAGAGTAACCACCTAGGAAGGACATCATTTTTGAACCATTCACAATTTGCAAAAACCTCATCAAGTGAGGGTAGAGGATAATTGTCCTTCTGAGATGCTAGATTCAAGTTATGAAAGTCAACACAAAGATGAATCTCTCCAATCTTCTTCTGCACAGGAACCAAATTTTCCACTCATGTGGAATGGTGAATAGGAAATATGATCTTAGCATCTAGTAGCTTCTTTACTTCTTTCATGATTAGTGGTTCAATGATAGGATTTACCGATCTTTGTCTCTATTGAAATGGTTTGGCATCGGGTTTCACCAGGATGTCATGTGTGATAATATTAGGATCATAAGTCTTCAGCTCTTCATAGCTCCAAGAAATGACATCCTTATACTCAGTGAGTAATTTGAACATGTCTTCCCTTTCCTATGAGTTGTGCACTTTTCCTATCTATACCATTTTTGGTTCTTCATCAATACTCAAATTGTATGAGTCACATTCTTCAATTCCCTTTTCTTGGGTTACCCTTCTATTAAGTGCTAACTCATCATGATCAAAGATGCATTCTAGTTCAACCATTCCTTTTGTAATAGTGTTAGTTTTTAAATTTAGAATCCCATCTTCATCTTCAAGCTCATCATCTTCAAGCTCATCATCTTCAGGTTTGTCATTTGGTGTATCATCAATTTCTTGTCCTTCAAAATGGCAACTGTACATGATAAACTCAAGTATATGTTGATCATCTTAAAAGACCTGAAAGTTAGTGATATTGTCAGGAATGGATGGAACAGTGACCAATTCTACTAAAAATATTTTCAACTTGGTTCTTTCAACTAGCTATAAAGAACTTGCTGAAATGGAAAGAGCATCTACTATCATGTTCTTTCTTCTTGGAATGGATTTGATGTTTAAAGCTTCAAAGTCATCCAATATATCCCATACCATTTTTTTGTAAGCTAGTAACCTTTTATTGCTGCAAGAGTATATGGATTTTACTTGTCATATGACTAATTGAGAATCCCCTTCGATTATGAGAGTTGTGACTCCTTTCTCTAGTGCAAAGAGAAGTCCTTGAATTAATGCCTTGTATTCTGTAGCATTGTTAGTACATCTAAACTGCAATCGATATGTAGCATAGAAAGACCTACCTTTTGGGTTGATCAATTCGATACCTGCACCAGCTCCCATCTTGCACCTAGAACCATCAAAGTGAAGTGTCCAAATTTCATTTTCCTTGAGTTTTATAAATTCTCTTTCACTTGAGCCTTGAATGACTATTTCTTAGGAACCCATTGTAACTTTCCTTGTGTAGGACTTGATGAGTCCCCTTCATAATCTATAGATAGAGGAAGTGTTTGTTTTTCTTGTTTATCTTGAATTTCCCCTATCACTTCTTTGATTTCCTCAACCTTAGGTTCAAGATGAATGACTATTGAAGTCCATCCTTTACCTTTCACATATCATCTTTTCCTTTGAATTTTAATCATCCCAGAAGGTGGAGAAGACAAACCTCCACCATCTGAAGAGGTATCACTATATGACACATTTAGATCTTCGCTTTCCTCTTCAATCTTTTCAACAAGGTTGGATGAGTTCACTAAATTTTGGCTTTTTGTGAATTCATCTATTGAGGTGCTTTTATCCTTGTTTTCCATCATGTGGGTCAATACCTTTGCAACTACTTCTTGGCATGATGAACATTTGAATTTATAGTGACTAACTTTGTGCAACTAAAAAATATTGGAAGGAGGAGGATGTTGGGATCAACTTCCTCTCCTAAACATTGTAAATTAGTCACCATACTACCTATGAACTATGTCATGGTTTCACTTTTGGGTACTGGCACCTCAGGTTCTTCATTCTGACCTTGAGATGTATTGGTTGGAACCATATTCAATACCATCACTTTGTATGAACCTAAATCCAATTGTAGGAATGCTATCTCATTCATAGCATTGCAATCTATGATCATCATTTTCACTTTTGGCTCAGCATCTATCTTGATTTGATTGTTCAATCCTTTCCATGGCAACCAAAATTGAGTGAAGTCAGTAGAAAACCATCCCCTTAGACATTTTTTCCATTCTCTACTTAGGAGTAACCCATATGTTTTTGGGATATCAACTACAATAACATCCTAAATCCAAGGGTCAACTGTTAACTGTATCTGCACATCTTTCAATACACCAATGAATTTTACCTCTATTTTGTCCAACTGTATCACCACTCGATTAGAGGGTTGAGGACTAACGCCTAGCATTTGAGCTATTGATAATGGCATTATGTTACATGAAGCTCTCAAATCGATGAGGATATTGTGAAGATTCTTCCCATATATCCTGATGCTAATAAAAAATAGGGGTACCTTAACTTTGTCTTTGAACATAGTGGGCATCGCTTCTACAAAATTCACTTGTTGAGATACTATCTTTTGAGGAACAATATTCATATTGTGGGAAACCTTTGTATGATCCAATGTATTCATAAGAGCTTCTTGTTGTTGTGGGAAATTCTATAACATGTCAAACATGGACATATTGGCCTTAGTCCTTTTCAAATCCTCTACCACATTGTACTTTTCAGTGGACAAAGTAGGATTCTTTAGTATAGTTGGTACATTAACTGGGTTCTAATTCTGTTGTCCTCCACACACTAGTCTTACTAGTGGAAGATTGTTACTTGCTCTTGGATTAGGTGGATTTGGTTGTAAACTTGGAGGAATCCCATCCATTAAAGTTTCTTTTCTATTTCTTAGATTATATGTATTTTGATTATCATTATGAAAGGCAAACATTTCATCATGCTAAAGGTCTAGTTCTTGACTAAATGGGAATGAGAATTCCTCACTTGCTGGTTGTTCCACTTGTGTATTTTGTGTAGAATCGTAGGATTCCAATAGCATAGCATTGAATTGTACAAGAGGAGGATTGTCATTTATCTATGAATTTTGATTCATCTACTGATTGTCATTATAGTATGAACCATCATTGTTAAGCATATTTTGGCTATCATCATATTGATTGATATCATCATATTGAATGTTGTTGTTGTTGTTATCAATAGGAATGCTTCCATTATTCGGATGAGTGTTCCATTATCGGTTCTATCTTTGGAAGCCATTGTTGCAACCAAGAGGATTGAAGTTGTTTCCTCCATTGTTGTTTCCTGCATTGTTGTTGTTATTATTCCCGTTGAAGTTCCTATTGTAATTCTGAACAAAATTGTTGTTGTAGGGGCCAATGTTATTTATTTGGAAGTTGTTATTGTGTCCTTGTGACAATCTAAGACATGTCAATCCATTCTTCATTTGTGACATAGTCTTCTTCATTTGACCAACTTCTAAAATAAGGTTATTGTCTATTTCTTCGGGAACTATGGCCTTCTATTCAAAGAAATTTGTTTTTGGAGGCTCATACCTTGGATATGTTATTGCATGATTTTGTGGAATAGGTGCCTACTATAATGGAACTAGATTTATAGGTATGAATCCCATGGGGTGTGTTGGTATTTTAGTGACTTCTTGCATTGGAAGCATAATTCCTCCTCCACTAGGATTGGCTTGCTTAGTGAAGGTGATTGCCTTTGCGAAAACTTTATCCAATGTGTCGATATTTGCTGCAGGAAATCTTCTCAAAAAAATTACAATAAGATGATCCATAGCATTTAGATAAATCTAAATAGTGGCTTCAATTGCTATAGTGTATGGTGTTTCCAACTTGTGGTAGGCCATATGAAAGCGACGGTTGAAGCAGGAAATTGTATCAACCAAGTCCCTTTTGATTGGTATGAATTGTTGATGTATCATAGCAAGGTTGGTGAATATTTTGAATTGTTCCAAGAACAATTTTTCAAATGTGTCCCAATCTCCAATGCATCTAGGTGGCAAATTGGAGGGTTTGATGAACCTAATGGTGGTTGTTAAGGAGTAGCTATTGGAATATGTGGTGGTCCACCAGGTGGTTGGAGCAGAGGTGGAGTTGAAGAAGATGATAAAAATTTGAATGGAAATGGTTGAACTTAGGATGTTCCCTTGTCACTACATGGTTTACGAAAGTAGGTAAGCTCGAGAAACTTGTGTGCACTTGGCATAGACCTTAATGCTTGCTGAAATGGGGATTTTGGATCAATATTTTCTAGCTTGCATCAATTCTAGAAAAAGTGCACCTCTACAAAAGTACACTTTCTCACCTCTATAAATTTTTTGCACCACAGAGTTTTGTGCACCTACGCACCTGCAAAGTTGCAGATTTCTGAACCTGCATACCTACAGAGCTACGGAGCTTAGGAACTAAATTTCTCAAAAAACTCAAAAAATATCCTAAACTCGTGCAAAGTGTAGATTATTGTAGAAGTGTAAAAATTCCAAAAATTTGACAAATTTTCTTCCTTTTCGAGAGTCAAAAGGGGCCTTCCTTCTAGCACCACTTTTGTTGTGTAGTTCTTTTGCATGAGGTCAATGGCAGGAATCCATTGTAGAATTCCTCTCTTGAAAAGCTAATCTTTTGGGATCAACTCCAAGGTTTAGTATTTGTCTTGTGATGTACCAAAATATGCTTAGTTGAAGATAAATGTGATTGTTCACAAGGAAGCCTTTATTGGTTCTATTATGATCTCAAAATGAAGTAAATCTATTTGTTGTCTCAAAATAATACACAAAATAACAATATTTTTGTATCCTCTAGTTTTTCAATGGATGAAATTCTAATAGTGAAGCTAAAATGAGTTCCTATTCTAACAAGGGGTTAGCAAATAAAATAACAAAACTAAAAGTAAATAATGTGAAATTGAAATCCTAAATGGACATAAGCTATAGAAAATAACACACTATGAGTTTAGTTTTTGAATAAATTGGTAGAAAACCAATAAAAATAGGAGCAACGCTTCCTAGAATCCATTGATGCAATCATCGATGCGAAATTTCAATAACTAAATGATGTTTCACTCTTCATCAAATCGCAAGGCCACAGAAACTGCTCTCATACAAGACAAAGAATTATGTAGGCACAATTTGGTGATTTCTTCTCAAGCTTGATACATCAATGAAATTCATAAATCTATAGCAAACACTAGAACTAAGAGATGACACAACTAGAAACAACACACTAAACCTTTGGCTCAATCAGAATTCCATGAACAAAATTCACAAAACAATGACACATTCAGGCAAGAATCACTATACTCCAAATGTGAGTACCAAAAGCATAATTTTATTGCATAATAATGGTCGCCCTTGTTACATTTTACAATAGGGTATTTATAAGAAATCTTCTCCTCAATTTGTGTTGAGAGTGAGAGATATCTTTATGCAGTAAAATGTTTTTAAAACATTAAAACAAACTAAATATATACAAACTAACAATTAATCTGATGCTTAGAGGGACTCCATCCATATTTTATTCATTAATTGGATGCATGAGCCCTTTACATGTAAAGAAAAAAAACATGAGAGAGAAAGCAGAAGGAAGCCTTTAGTCAAAGTAGGAGCATCTGGAGGTGCCAAAAATAGAAGCTAGTCCTTTACTAGGCATATGTCAAAGTTAAACTACCTTAAGAATGCATTTTCGATGCATGGAAAGCACTATTTTTGGAACAAGCAATTAACTGTCAGTGCACCTCTAAATTGTAGAGTTGTGTACCTATGCACCTACGGAGCTAAAAACCTCGATAGGGTCAAAATCTCAAAATTTTACTGAGTGTCAAAATTGAAATTTTGGCATCTGGGTTTTGTACTTCTTCATCCCAAAGTAATGTTTGGATATTTGCCTTTAAATTTCTCTATCATCTTAGTAATCTTAGCCACATTTGGAAGATCTAAAGCCTCATATTTATCTTTTACCTTCTATCCATAATTGTCTAACTCAATCTAGGTATTAGCAAAATCCTTGAGTTTTCTTCAGTCCTAAAGGCTTTTTGGATGTCCTCATCATTAGTAACCTCCACAAAAATATTCTTGAACTTGTCGACTACTGTCTCTACAAGTAACAAATTTTTTCATTCCTCATCTTCAAAAATATCCAAGCATGCATCACTGTAATGTCTTTCTACCTCCAAAATTTTCTCTTGGGCTTGGTCCTTAAGCCGATGAATCTCCTCATGTAATTTCTCCATTACCTTATTGCTATCCACTATCTTCTCTATCCAGTCATCAATCAAAACCCAATATCTTTGGCCCTTTATGGCTTGTAGAGTTTGCAAATCCTTACTCCAAGCATGTACCTCATCCATGGTACTGAATTCCTACTTCAAAATTGCTATGATCTTATTCACGTTGTCCTGTGTAGCATGCAGTAACTTCAAATTTCCTGTAATGATGGTAACACCTTTCTCCTCAAAACTTTCTTGCCACTCTTAACAAGCCTTCAAAAATGGATCAAATTGCACACCTCCCCCTTCTCTAAGTATAGTGTTCAAAGTTTATTTGGGGTGTTAAAGATAAAGAGGAGATGGATGAGTAAGATTAGGACCCTGTTTGTCTCGTAATATTTGTGTCTAGTCTTCTTGTTGAGATTCACCTGTAGGGGTGTTCCTCATCTTATCCCCAATCAATTCTATACCTACGAGCATGAAATAAAAATTTGACATGGAGAAAACATCATCGCTTTATTCACTCTGCTCATCCACCCACCATTGTACTTCATCTTCCAAAGAAGAGATTTCTAAGGGTTCTCCTTGAGTGGATGGTGGGTTACCTAGGCACTCTTTCTTCTCTACAACTCTGTGGCTCTAGCTAGCTAATTTCTTCCCTGTAGGAGCACTTTTTCCTCTTCCTCTTCTAATTCTTCTTCTTCCTCCTCTTTGTCTCCTTTTGAAATGCTTTAAGGAATAGATGGATTAGGCACTAATCTTCTACTAATCCTTTGCCTTTTCTTCATCTAAATCTTAATCCTCTTTTTTTTTTCTTCTTGGAGGTAGAAGGAGAAGCTGGCTCATCTTGTGTAGGAGGAATGGAGGCTTTTGGAATCTCACCCTCTTCTGGTTGACTAGACATGATGGGAGGCAACTATGGTTCATCCTGGACTTGGGTAGCTCCAATATCTTGGTACCCTTATGGACTCTATTCCTATTGTTGGGGAGGTGTCTATTTTGTTTGAATCCTCTTAGGGGAGGTCCTCTTTCTTTTATTCCTTCCCTTCCTTTAAGGACTATGATAATATCCAAATGGGGGATCAAGCTGGTATATGGTTTCAGGTCTGATAGGAGACTAAGCTACAAAAGTAGGAATTGTTACTTTCTTTCCTCTACCTCTTTCTAGGTGATAATGAGCATGGAAGATTACAGTGTCAAGAATTTGATCAAGTGGAAAAGGTTTCTTGATCCAATCCTTCATCATTCTGATGAAATACCTCGCTCAATGATTACTATCATCAACCTTCTCCCTGTCAACCTCAGGATTCATAATGGACCTTTCACCAATTTTGTCCAAGTTGAACAGGGGGTCGAGTAACTCCTTCGAATCCTATTGCCTTATCTCCTCTGGGATGTTCAATGGAGAGTCTTTTTTATTAGGTACAAAGTCATCCTAAAATAGTCCCTAATGTAGACATCATAGTCATTTGTGGCATTCATCCAGTGATCTTCAACAACATCCTCATGATGGAAGTCCTTTCCTACCAAACTCTCCACTCTCCCAAAATTATCAAAATTTTGCTGGGGAGAGTTGTATTCTTCAAGGGGATAGTTCTCCCACTCCCATTTGAAGGATGGAATATCTTGTTTCCTTTTCACCTAATTAGGTCCAATGACCAATGGCCATGCCCAGCAAGGTTTGTATTATCTCTTTTTTTTCCCATAGGCTAACTCAATTTTCCAAGAAATCTACAAAAGCACCAATTTTTCACTTGGGTATCTCAGGAGCTTCTTAGGATTAATGGATGCACCAGCTACCCATATATAGGTGAACATTTTGAACTAGATGAAGTAGGCTCTGAGAGCTATGACTTATGCTTTGGCTTCATCAGATAACCTCTTACCATTGTCTCCCTCAATGAATTGAATGATCACAAAGATGAATGCATCATTCACAATTTTGTATTCTTTTCTCTACTGTGAGAGCTTCTTCTTCACTAGCTAAGGATAGACTATATATGGCTAGGCATTGGGATTCTACATAGTACCTCTTCTATACAAATTAGGATAGTTTTTCACTCTTGCTACAAGTAGGTACACCATGTAAGAAGTCATATAAAACTTCTTCTTGTCCTTCACTGTCCTCATTTTCTCACACAAGTTCTCACTTAGTGTGGTGGCCCAGTCTAATGGTATCTTTGATTGTCTGATGGTCTCAATGAAGTTGACCATAAAAGTGTTGAGGTGACCCATTGTGGGTAAGCCCATGACTCTACTTAGGAGAATGATAGATTATCCAATGTCTTCCCTCATGTATCCTTGAGTCATATCTACTTTGGCCGTTATCTTTCCCCGAGGAGGCTTCTCAATGAGGTACAAGTATTGTATGATGTTAATTGCTTCCTACTGGTGTTTCTTGTAACATCTCTCAACTGCTTCATATGAGAGCCTTATGAACCGGTCCCCTCTCAAAAGATGGAAGACCCTCTCAATTTTGTCAGGTCATAGATCCAAAACCATCTCTCTAGTGACACTGTTGACTATTCTTTCATCTTGAACAAAATATTGTGATAGGGCCATGATTAGTTCAATTGACTGTATTAACGTGGGATGTGATGCTACATTTACCAATCTGAAATGTATCATCATAGATACCAAGGCTGATCTCTTTGTTGGCTTATTGCAAATTCTTAAGAATTCACCTAGACCCGTGTGTCTAAGGTTGTTACCTCTAATTTCTATGTGATCATCATGAAATCTCAACTTCAAAGGTACACCTTGGAATTTGAAGACTACAGGTTTGGGAGCCATTCTGGATGTGGACGCCGTTTGATCACCTGCACATCATGAGAGGAAAAAAATATTTATTAATCAAAAGGTAAAATGAAAAACTCTAAATTTAAATAAGCAAAAAGAAAAAAGAAAAAAAAGGCCCAATTTGGGCATTTTGTTTAATTTTTTAATTTTTAATTTTATCCTTTTTTTAGTTATTTATTTATTTTTATTTTTATTTGAAATTTTATCATTTTTTATTTATTTATTTTAAAAATTTAAATCGATTAAAAAATGAAAAAAAATGTGTGGGGGTTTTGGAAAACGTGCTATGGCCAAATGCTTTGAAGGCCACATGGTGGCACGCCACAGACACCAAGTGCATCACACACAATGAGTGGTGACGCAAGCACAAAAGGCTCTGCATGCGATGAAATGGGTGGAGCACATTGGTGGCATTGTGGGTGCCAAGGGTGCCATAGGCATAAATGTTAGTAGCACTACGAGCACCAAGGGTGCCATGCACAAAGCGCCATGGGCATTAACATTATGAGCACTGTGAGTGCCAAGGGTGCCATGTGCAAAGCGTCATGAGCATTAACATTATGAGCATTGTGAGCGCCAAGGGTTTCATGTGCAAAGCATGGTAGGCATTTACATGAGTAGCGCTACAAGCACCAAGGGTGTCGTGGGCATTTACATTATGAGCACTAAGAGCGCCAAGGGTGTTGCGTGCAAAGCACCACAAGTAATAACATTATCTACTCTGTGAGCACCAAAGGTGCTACACGCAAAAGTGTCATATTCATTTACATTAGTAGCACTACAAGCACCATGCGTGACGTGGATTTTTTTATTTTTTTATTTTTTCAAATTTTCTGTAATAACCCCAATAGGTTATAATTTCTTCAAACACCAAAAATCTCTATACTTCAGTTGTTTGACATTTCGTCAAATAGTTTGCAAGCAATCTATGATACCACTATAGTAACCCTCCTCAAATCTACTCTCAAAGATGTTGATTGAAGGCTCAAAGAATTTTGTCAAACAATTGACATGCAAGAGACATATGACTGATATAGTATTTCAGCTCGCTTTAAATGACTTTTTTTCAATTTGCATCAATGAGAAACTTGTGGTAGAAGACTCAAAATGGACTACACAATGACCTAACATGAGTGTGCTCCTAATTTTGACAATATTCAGTGCATATATTATGATCTAAGCATGAGAAAAGAACACCTACAGCCAACTGGCATTTTTGCAAATAGTTGGTATGCAAACTATCTAGCTGATAAATAATGATATTGAATTGCTTAAATGACACCAGCAACTATTATCTTTTTGATTGCAATCAAATTTCTAATACAATGCTCATGAAATATGGCCAAGAATTTGGCATTTACATGGATTACAAAATGACAATGCTGGTATAATGCACACTTACAGCTGAAACTTATAATACCCTAAAAAATACAATACTAACAAAGGAACCTGGTTGTAGATGGCTGTAATAATTTTCCTTCAATGCTGCCACTTCTGCTTTACTTTTTTGAACTGCTTTTTTGGCCTACTTTTACGGTTCCACTTTTTCAGACTACTTTTTCATACCCACTTTTTTAGGTTGCTTTTTTGGTTTTGCTTTTTCGGACTGCTTTTTCGTACCCGCTTTTTCAGCCTGCTTTTTCGGTTCCGCTTTTTTGGACTACTTTTTCGTATCTACTTTTTCGAACCGCTACTATGTTGAATCTTAAGACCATATCTTTCAATGGCATCAAGATTTTCAGCTTGAAGGGATTTCATCCTTCAAACTATTGAGACATAATCTCCAGAAAATTCCCCAATTTCTTTGATATTTCCAAGCATGCTTAAAAGAAGCTCTTTCCATTTCTTTTATAGTGTTCTCACAAGAGCTTTGTCCTTCATTTTCTCAATGTGGGATAAAACATAACTCCCTTTATGTAACTTATGTCTCCAATGTGTTATAAAATAAAGGGGACTCTTTTAATTCAAATATTTCCCACAAACTATAGTCTATGCATTAATAAAGTTAATATTTAAATTTAACTTTATAAAATAGCTTTATCAATGCATAACAAATCTTATCAATGATGAACAAGTCTTCTTGTCTATTTTAAACAATTACCATCAACATACCGTTGCCACTGGATGTTCGCCCATGTCCAAGATGACTTACTATAAATAGTAAGTATGCCCAAAGTTGCCTCAAAACCCCTCAAAAAGACCTGCAACTGAAACTATCTAGGCCAAATGGCCTCTAAGCCCCTTTAATGTCTTGGTTAGCCTATGAGACTGTGGGGAAATAGGCTAATGACAACATCATGCTATGAATGCTAAAAAGGGGACATTACAGTCTGCCCTTCCCAAAATTGCTTGTCCCTAAGCAATGGCCGAAAAACAACCCAATCAATCCACCTGAATCCTAAATGTAGTCATGAACTATACTACTGTCAGTCAACATAGGCTCCTGCAACAACCTCTAAAAATTAACCAAGAGGAATCCATAAATGAATCATGAATCACAGCAACTAAACTCCAAATCCACTACTACCACAGTCAGGAACCGACGAGGCACAAACCCTCAAAATATTAGACCCCAAGTAGAGTAGATCACCCAAACTTTTAACATAATAAACACCATCCACACAACCCATTGTGTTATGCGGAATGCACACTCCAACTTTGCTACAATGGTGACCACTCCCACATGAAATTGCACCAAATATAGAGAATCCACACAATGTACATCTACTGTAGTTAACACAACTCTGCAGATTACTGGCCACTGTCTCATAACCATAACACCCATGCACTGCTAATGGTGAATATTCATTATATGGTAGCTAGCGAAAATGAGAGCCCAGTCCAAACCTGTCTGCCATCAACCCCTCAACACATGGATCAAAAGCAAACCAATGAACATATCCTTTAGTATATTGCCGATAAAAAAACCAATCTTAGTCAACAACTTACCATGAAAAAGTGATACAACCCACTATGACTGATCACTAGCTAAGTCAAGAGATGTCATAGCCAAAGGAGTAGAATTAATAACAACAACTGCTGAAGCATCACTCCCAAACTCCTGCTCTAAGTCATGTATTATCAAGCTATCAACCACAGAACCTATTGCCATGTCATGCCCATCACAACTCTCATCTTGTGGCGTCAAACCATCCCATAACTGATGACAAGCACTAGGAATCAAAGTATATCTCCATATCATCATCTCATCAACATGGTCATCAAAGGTAAATTGATGAGCATACCTCACGGTGTAATGCTGATATAATGCACCAATCTCAGTCAGTGGCTCAGACTACAACCCAGATGAAACTAACTGCAATCGATCACTAACCAAGTTGGAACTGACTACTACCTCTGAAGACATCACCAAGGGAGTAGTATCACTAGCAGGAACCATGCTAACTACCCAATCACCAACATCACACATGATCTTTGATACAACATCTCTAGTCTCTGTGCCATTAGTACTAGAGGCCACCACCATGTCAGGCATACCACAACAATCTGCTATAGCACCCAGCTCAACTAAACCTGACTCTAGTGGGAACGGAATCGATATGCCAATGTTAGTATCAAGGATGGATGCATCCCCATCTCCACTGTCTCTAAAAATCTTGACCATGGACATCCTCGGATCACTAGACACCACATCTTGTGACTGTACAAAATTTGGTAAAGACTGCAGTCACTCTAACTCCATTGTCACCTTAGCCAAATGAAACTGTGACTCCTCGAAAGCCAACTATGTACTCTCAAGAATCTCAGAAGTCACCTCGAGTTGCTGAGTAAGCTCACTCACCTCATCTTCCTTGGCCAATAATGCATCGTATGCTATACTCCCCCACTCCATAAGATAATCTCTGTCGGCTGCCAACTGCATATAATCCTATCTCAGAATCTAAATAGCCTCCCATAAAGAGTGGATCTCTATCAAGGAAAGATAACTACCTCCCTACTCATCACTAGTAGGAGAACCCCATCCATAAATTGCTAACAACTGACGAGAAGCATTGAAATGCTGGCAAGCAATAGAAATGTCTCATTCACTAACTCTCAACTAACTAGAAACATGCTGGCACTAGCTAGACTGTCTCCTACAAACCTCCTTTGACGCACTATCTAAAGGAGTATCCTCAAAGTTACTGGTCTCTAGAGTATTACCATCCATATCTTGCAAATCAACTCCAAATCTCATATCAACATTAGTATCAAAAATTGTAGCATCGTTGTCCAACCCCTCGATACCATAAGAAACTACTGAGGAAACTAAGTCCTCAAAACTGTCCACAACATCCCCCTAGGTATCATCTATAATAATTAGATCCTGGGACTCTCCTGTAAACTCTATCATCTTTGAGAAATCATCAACATGTGACCTGACTATAAAAGAAAACTGAGACCCTGCTATATGTGCTAACTCCCGAACTGAGCTCACCTCAAGACAAAGCTCATCCACATGTCTCTCAGAATCCTAGAGAGTCAACTGAATACACACCAAGGAATTCTAAGTATCCTCTAGCTGATAAGAAAACCAGTCAACCTCCTCCTCCTTTTTCAATGCATCTAAATAGATCCTTGCAAGATTAAGGAGATGATCGTGATTTGAAAGTAGGTGTATGTAACTTACCTTCATTGCCTCCATGCCTTCCTTGATCTGTTGTAAGTCATCACAAGAACCTATTGTGACTCCTTTCTGTCTCTCCTGCAGTTGAATCATCCAAATGTGATTCTCAATCAATCCATCATCCTGTCATGATGAGATAAAGCCGCGACAATATCCTTGTCCCTTGTCTTTAGCTGGCTTGCCAAACCAAGTGAAGAGCTACTAGCCTCTATCTCATGTGAAGAAGCATCCAACTGTGCTTGATACTCATTTTCTGTAAAGTCCTGAATGCTCACTTTCTTATCAACTGTACTATCCTCAAACATGATAGTATCCTCAACTGCTGTAACTTCATCCATCCCAACTATACTGGAATCACTATTTGTGTCAATCATGCAATCTGGTGTGCCTATGATATCACCTTCTGATGCAACTAGCTCAACCTGCACAACATCTGAAACCCCTTCTTCCTATGAAGATGATGCAGATAAACCATTACCTAAAGATGTGCTAATGTCTCCCTGTATTGAATCAGCATGTATGTTAAACTCCTCATACAATTTTTTGCCTGTCATAGGGAAGGTACAATCCTTAGGCCTATCAAAACGTTCAATCAGTCTCTCTGTAAACTCCACATATGAGGTAATGTATGCATGACCCATAGTGACCATACCATGATGCCACCACTTGTGTGCTAACCCATCCAGGTGAATTGCTGCATACTTAATAGCTTCTTCCTCAGGCATAGGGTTCATTTGAAAATATGTGTCAAGCTTTTGAACCCAAGCTCTTGCTGTAGACTTCCCCAAGCCATCATAATATGGTAACTAAAGTTTCCCTACTTTCTTCTATAGCTCATAGCTCTGGTTCTTGTCATGTCCACGTGGCATATGCTTGATCTGCACATCTATATACTCCCTAAAGGTAATTGGAGCTATAAAATCTGGACCTCTGGCTTCCCAATCTCTCCTCAGCTAGTTCTATATATCAGTGATTTGGGGCTCTGGTATGGGCTACTCTGGAGCTCTAGGAGGAAATGTTGGAACCATGGGCCTCGAACTCACTATCCTAGTTTGCTAATGTGCATGACCGAAATTGTTCTCAACTTGTTCGCCTCCATTATGTGCCCCATCCTGATTATTACCATTTTGATTATTTCTTCCAACCACATTAGCATTCAACCCCATTTGACGAGCCATCATCTGCATCATAATCTCAAATCTCTAACTTTGTTCCTATGCTCTTTGCTCTGCTAATCGTTGTCCCTATGCTAAGGTGTCTAATAATTGTAAGAATCTTTCCTTTCCCTGATCTAGACCGGCATTCATTTTGTCAAACATTTTTCTCTTTATCTGGCTAATCCAAATTCCCAATAAGACCTCCACAGGATCGCAAGAAACCGCTTTGATACCACTGTAATAACCCCAATAGGTTATAACTTCTTCAAACACCAAAAATATTTATACTTTAGTTCTTTGACATTTTTTCAAACACTTTGCAAGCAAGCTCTAATACCACTGTAATAACCCCAATAGGTTATAATTTCTTCAAACACCAAAAATCTCTATACTTCAATTGTTTGACATTTTGTCAAACACTTTGCAAGAAAGCTCTGATACCACTGTAGTAACCCTTGTCAAATCTGCTCTCAAAGATGCTGATTGAAGGCTCAAAGAATTTTGTCAAACAATTCACATGCAAGAGACATATGACTGATATAGTATTTCAGCTCGCTTTAAATGACTTTTTTTCAATTTGCATCAATGAGAAACTTGTGGTAGAAGACTCAAAATGGACTACACAATGACCTAACATGAGTGTGCTCCTAATTTTGACAATATTCAGTGCATATATTATGATCTAAGCATGAGAAAAAAACACCTACAACCAACTAGCATTTTTGCAAATAGTTGGTATGCAAACTATCTAGCTGATAAATAATGAGATTGAATTGCTTAAATGACACCAGCAACTATTATCTTTTTGATTGCAATCAAATTTCTAATACAATGCTCATGAAATATGGCCAAGACTTTTGCATTTACATGGATTACAAAATGACAATGCTGGTATAATGCACACTTACAACTGAAACTTATAATACCCTAAAAAATACAATACTAACAAAGGAACCTGGTTGTAGATGGCTGTAATAATTTTCCTTCAATGCTACCACTTGTGCTTTACTTTTTCGAACTACTTTTTCGGCTTGCTTTTACGGTTCCACTTTTTTAGACTTCTTTTTCGCACCCACTTTTTTAGCCTACTTTTTCAGTTTCGCTTTTTCGGACTGCTTTTTCGTACCCGCTTTTTCAGCCTGCTTTTTCGGTTCTACTTTTTTGGACTCCTTTTTCGTATCTTCTTTTTCGAACTGCTACTATGTTGAATCTCAAGACCATATCTTTCAATGGCGTCAAGATTTTTAGCTTGAAGGGATTTCGTCCTTCAAACTATTGAGACATAATCTCGAGAAAATTCCCCAATTTCTTTGATATTTCCAAGCATGCTTAAAAGAAGCTCTTTCCATTTCTTTTATAGTGTTCTCACAAGAGCTCCGTCCTTCATTTTCTCAATGTGGGATAAAACATAACTCCCTTTATGTAACTTATGTCTCCAATGTGTTATAAAATAAAGGGGACTCTTTTAATTTAAATATTTCTCACAAACTATAGTCTATGCATTGATAAAGTTAAATATTTAAATTTAACTTTATAAAATAGCTTTATCAATGCATAAAAAATCTTATCAATGATGAACAAGTCTTCTTGTCTATTTTAAACAATTACCATAGACATACTATTGCCACTGGATGTTCGCCCATGTCCAAGATGACTTACTATAAATAGTAAGTATGCCCAAAGTTGCCCTAAAACCCCTCAGAAAGACCTACAACTGAAACTATCTAGGCCAAATGGCCTCTAAGCTCCTTTAATGTCCTAGATAGCCTACGGGACCATGGGGAAATAGGCTAATGACAACATCATGCTATGAATGCTAAAAAGGAGACATTACATTTTCTATTTTTTTGTATTTTTTTTAAATTTTCAATGACCCTAATACTCTTAACTCTAACAATTTTTTCTCGAATCTCGAACTGTGAGTTCGGGAGTTGTAAAAAAAAGTAGGGGGTCCCCATTCCTAGTGAGGAATGGGGCGTGTTTTGTGAATACCACAACACTAAGTATATTAGCATACCAATTTATATTAACATGTATATTCTTACTTTATTTCTAAACACATCCTTATGACCCAAACTAAACAAGAGAAATTGATGGAATTAAATCATGTGGCTGAAAACTATGTGTTTTCCAATATTCAATTTATAGTCTTGTGATATTTATTTTCATGATAATTTTTCTTTGTGGGTTGTTTAGTTGGTCAAGTTAGGATGTAAACTAGAGACATTTCTAAGATTTCTTTAATGATTATTTGACTAGATGCCATGATGAACTTTATGATTTGAAATGAGATTTATGTTTTATGAGTTTTATGATATTGAGCATTTATGAGAACTTGGATTTTTAGAACCAATGTTATTTTTGGGTTGTCTATTAAGGAACTGAATTTGATCAATATTACTCTCGTGGTATAGGACACTATTGTGGTTTGTGATTATTGGGAAGGTAGTTTAGGTTCATGTTTATGGGAGTGGCTTGCAATGGAGGTTAGGGCCCAAAGTGGCTACCAGGGTAACTCACTGTAAGTTGTGTAACAAGTGATAATATAGTAAGTAAAATATCTTTCCTAGCCCATTTCCTTGAGATACACTAAAAAAATAAGTTTGAAATATTTTCCTTGCCCATGCCTTGAGTGCTTGTACAGACTAAGGATGGGAATGGGATGATACTTAGTGAGAGGTATGACCAGTTTCATCAGCATTATGAGAGAGTATTCTAGTTCTACATAGAGTTACTAGGGGGTCAAGGTCCTGGGAGACTGCTAGGATAACCTTAGAGTTGGCTCATGTGATGACACTCCATAGTATGTAGCCTGAGTCTCTTTCATGGTTTTTTTAATATTTGCCTCTAGTAGTGTACTTGTTTGATATTAGTTTTGATTATGTATTTATTGTAATTTTTCACTCATTGATTGGATGTCATTTATTATTAATAGTTGAATTTTATTAATGAATGATTAGTTATTCATTGGTGGTGTTTTTAGTGTTAGAGCTAGTGATTGGAAATTTAATTTTATTGACAAAAATTATTATCTATTGATTATTGTGCTTATGATACTTGACATTATTTTGGAGGTGGTTATATCTTTTTGGGTTTTGATACTTGATTTATATTTGGTATCTGGATATTGACTTGGTATGAGATGTTAGCATTAGATGATTGTTCTTTCAACTCGGTTATCTTTCTTCTGTAGTAGTTTGTGTACCCTTGAGGTAGATTTGGCTATGAAGATTCCTTGGTTAGGATGTTTTATGATTTGATTATCTCTATGTGGACCATCCATTATCTCTCCTGCATGGTGGGACTAAGAGCTTGATTAGGTGACCATGTGATCAGAAGGTAGTGTCTTCTTACAAATTGGGCCCCCCTTACATTGCTAGTTGTTGGATGCTCATTGATACAGTGGTACCAATTATCATTCTTCATCTTATCTTGAATACTTCTATTCATTGTATGTATCTATGTATCATGTGTCTTAAGATCCTATGGGATATTGTATTGTATATTGATGTACTTGTATCTATTTTCACATACCCTATGACACGTGCAATGGATATTATTCATTAGATGGACTTCCATATTATTAGTTCTACTTGTACATTTTCATATATGATTATGTATGTGTTTATTCATTTTATGATTATGGACATTGTAATTGAGACTTAAATTTATTAATAAAACTTCCTTAAATGTGACTCAATGTGAAGGAACCCTTGAGGAATTGAAACTATATTTGCAATTGCTTATGTGTATTTGATGTGTATACATATATTTCTTCTGCATTATTGTTACTTTGATGTTGTTCAAACTTAAAAAAACAAGTTCAATAAACTTTATAACATATTAGGTTTACTTCTTTTAGGTTGGACCGAGCAAAGCATTACACCAAAAGTCCTCACAAAAGTTTTCCTACTAACCATCACCAATTTTCCATGTTAAATGAGTAGTGATAATAAGCCTTCATTATGAATTGAAGTTCCAAATTATAGAGCTTGAGGATGGATTTCTAATTGTTAAAATGTGATTGTTATCCTGATAGTCCAAATAATTTTCTTGTATCACTTTGACCCACAAAAGCTTCAAATTTGCAAACATCATCCAAACTAAATTTCCCCCTAGTGCTTCATTCATAATAATCAAAATCCTTATACATGCACCTACTTGTAGTTTTGGTTTACAAATTTTAGGCCATGCAAATAAAGGTAGGTTATCCTCATCTCTCCCCCATTCTATTTTTTTCATCCTTTGTTCAAGCAATTTTAGGACTTTCTTAAGAATCTCAAGGAACATTACGAAGAAGATAGGTATAGCAAAAATCATCAATTTAATTAGCATGATTGTACCTATCAATGTAAGTAATTTACTTTTCCATCCCTCCATCCTCTTAATAAAGTTATACACTAGATTCTTCCATAAATTTTACCTCAAAGATCCTATAAAGAGTAACATTCCTAGATATTTACTTGGAAATTACCTACCTTCATTCTCAAAGATTTCACTAATAATCCTTTGCAACTATAAATGTGTTTAGGGGAATTATATCTCTAACTTATATGAACTAACACACTACCCTGAAGCATGACTATATCTATCCATAAGTATGTTGATGATCCTAGCTCCCCTAATGGATGCCTTACTAGCCAAATAAGTATCATCTAATAATTTTAAGTGTGTTAGGGGGTTAATATCATCCACTATCCAAAATCCTCTCCACTTTCCTTCTAAAGAATGTTTAGATATCAGCCTATTAGGTACCTCTTTGATTTTAATCTAGAGAAATGGGGAGATAGGGCCACCTTGTCTTAGAAATTGGTAGACTCATAGTAACCTTATGGGATGCAATTGAAAAGTACCAAGAATCTAGGAGTTGAGATACAACTATTAATCCAACTAACCCATTCTTGGCAAAAAACCAAACTGCTAAAGGACTTTTAAAATAACATCTCTATTAACTACATCATATGCATTTCTTATGTCTAGATTGATCATCATATTTTATAATATTATGAGTTTAATAGTATGAATGGTTTCATGGGAAATAATTTATCCTTCATAAATTGATTTATTTGGCAAAAAACCACTTTTCTCTTTTAATATTACATTAAATAAAAATTTCTTCATTCTATTGGAAATAACTTATGCAATAATTTATAAATTTTAATGCATAAAGAAATAGGTTTAAAGTCATCAAATGTTACCCTTTCCACCTTCTTAGGAACAAGAGAAATGAAGGTGTTGTTAAATTCTTTAAGTACAAACATTCATGATCAGGATTCTTCTATCACCTCAAAGATCTACTTCCCAACTATTTCCTAGAATATTTGAAAGGAAATGGTTGGCAAAACATTAGGCACTGATCACTTTTCACCTCCCATGCTAAGCAAAGAACATTTGGCATCTTCAAAAGAAAAAGGGGTATGGGACCTCTAGTTTTATTTGGGAGTTATGACTTGTGGAATCACATCATTAATGCCCTTATTCACAAGGTCAACTTGCAAATTTGAATTGAAAAGATTATGAAAATAGCTCATCGTCTCTTGGTTAATCTCATTTGGGTAGCATAATCTAACTCATGCAACATTGTTAATAGAGAATATCTACTTGATGGATCTCGTAAATTTCACTGAATCATGGATTTTTGTTTTTGTTTTGATCCCTTGACACTAGCCATGTTTCACAAGATTATTTTTCCCAAAATACTTATTTGCTACCTAAAATTATAGAATATTGATTATTCAAATTATACTCTAATTGGTATTTCATTCCTCCCATTTTCAATTCTATAGCTATAGAATTTAGAGTAGCTAATTCATTCTCCAATTTAAATTTCTCAGTAAAGATATTTTGAAAAGATATACGATTTCATACTTTTATTGGTCCTTCACATGGTGCAATTTATTGAAAAAAATAAAAGATTTATTGTCTAGTTTAGTCAGAGCATTGTTGTATGAAAAGTTAATCATATCATGCATTCTATCAGATTTGAACTATATTGTCTTAAACTTAAAAGGAACTTGCTGAAGCGTTAAATCTTCCTACATTTTTTAGGTTGATTGGGTAGTGGTTAGAGCCTATAATAGGAAGGATCTAAGAAAAACACACCCATTCTAAAGTACCTCAAACTCCTTCCAAAATAAATTTATTTAACTTTTCAACACTATTAAGAAAAATGCTATAACTATTTTTCCAAGTACATTTCCCATTTCTTAGTTGAGTCTCAATTAAACCATTGTTTGTGCAAAAGTTTTTTAAAAAAATACATTTGACTTTGACCAATCCATCCTTTTCCACCTTTTGTGTCTATCGAACTAAGTACGGCATTGATATTCCAAACTAAGATTAAAAATATCATTAGAATTTTCTAAGATAATATTGGAGAGACCTCACCACAAAACTCATTTCTATGCTAGGTTATTTGGGCCATAAACATTAATCACATTGACCTTTTCTAGAAGTTGTTTTTATGTAATTTATAACCATTTCCAAGATGAATATTGACCCTCTAATAAGGTTTCCACCATTACTTAATTCAAAAAATAATAATCATTTAGAAGCACCTACGACCTCTAAATAAAAAACTTCTCCATTTTGGGAAATCACACCTAAAACTATCCATATCCTCCTTTTCAATTTTTGTCTCCTATTAAAGAATCATATATTGTCTAACCTAATCCAAACACCATTTGATCAACTATAATTTTTTAGGGGCACTGTAGCCCATGAAATTCCAAGAAAGGAGCTTCATGGCTCTTGGGAAAGGGTGTACCCCTTTCCCAATCTCAATCTTTTTTCTTGGTTAGGTGCATTACCATCTAATTACTCATTATAGCTTGTGTTTTTTCTACTATCATATTGTAAAAAATGTTTAGATTTTTTTTTATAACTCAAGAGCATCTTGTTTTGATTACATAACTTGTACAAAGTATCATTGAAACAAGAGTAGAGAAGCTCAAAAAATAGAAGGCCTCATAGCCTAAAAAAGAATAGACTAGACAAGCTAAAAACAAGAGGCTAAAATACAACTATGCATGAAAAAATAGCAAAAGGAAAGCAAAAAGACAACCCCAAGACAACTATAGTATCTTTAGAAGATTCACTACTTGGTCTACTAGGATGTTCATGTTTTCTATAGAGGCTTTCATATCATCCAACCTTTTTGCTTCCATGCCCTCATTCTTCTTGGAATTAGCCCTTGTTTTCTTGCTCGAACCCTATTCCTCTTTCATATCCTTAGAATCTTGGCCTTTACCCTATTCTAGCTTGTTCAAAAAGGTATTAAAGTTGTTAGCCATGGTCTTCAAGATAGTGTAGTTTAGATCGACCAATTTCTTAGCTATTTTCTCCAAGTTACCCATTTTGGTATTTTGACCATCCACTCTTTTTTGAAGGTATTTTCCTAGCTGATCTAAATTCTTGTTCTTTGCTTCAAGTGGTAAAACACATTAGATCAAATTCTTCACCTCTTCAATGTTTCCTATAACTTTAGAGAGTTTGTCAATGTGCTAACCTAGTGTCCTCTCCCCCTAGCCATCTTAGCTGCTTTAGATTACCAATATCCTTCATCATAATCCCTAGATTCCCAAAGATTCCCTTCAAAAAACCCTGGTCTTCCTCATCCCTATTATGCACAAGGTAATCCTCATGCCCCTCCTACTTTGTTCCTATCCAGCTCAACCTCCTTAAGCTATTTATCAACATCCAAATCTTGAGCAAGCACTTTTTTCCTTTTTCTCTCCACCCTCTTAATTAGGAGTTCATCATCAGAGGGGAAAAAATCCCTTTCAACATTCTTCCCCTTCTTTCTTGAAACCTTGCCTAATGTTCCTCTCTTCTTAATATGCTCTTCTTGCTTCTCTTCAGAATTAGTGTCTTGTTCAGAATCAATCTCCTTATCCTTCCTTTTCTTCCTAGATGAGCACCCAATATCACATCTCTTCCTCTTCTTCATCTCAACCTCAGCAATTTCATCCTCTGTATCCTCATCAAATTCCTCCTCTAGTTCACTACCCTCTATCTCACAATCTAAAGATTTCTTTCTCTACTATGGTCTATCCACTTTTTAAGATTTCAAAAGTTTCATAACTAAAACCATTAACCCCTCATGACAAGAATGATCATCCTCAAGATCATTTTAGATGGCTAAAATAGTGTTACCCAAAGATTGCCTAAGGTAGAAGTTTAAATTTAGCCTAACCCTATGCCTAAAATGGTTAACCAACATAAAATGGTGTCTACATATCTTAGTAAAGTGGCCATCGAAAGTAAATACTTGATCACCACAAAAATAAAAAAATCTCCAAGGGTGAGAAATGTAGCCAGGGATAAAGTATGAGTTACCAATTTTCACCAGCCTATCGCACTCCTTAGTCATTTCTACAAACTCTTCAACCACCCGATTTAAAAGCTTCTTATCCTATTATAAGTTAATACCCTCAATGTCAAGATCCATTACTTCATAAATAATATCTTCTGAAACCTCCATCCTCTAATTACCCACCAATATACTCCCGTCTTTCTAAGTTTTGATGGATTGTTGGGTAATGAGAGGGTTACTACCTTTCAATTTCCCTATAAACCATATAAAATTCCTTTGTTCTAGAATGTTCCAAATCTCACTCTTATTCTTCCACTCTTTGTATTATTCTGGTTCAATTCCCTTTCTTCTTCCTCCCTTCTTCTTCACACTAAGAAAAGGGCTATTACTTCTCAGAAACACCCATTGCAAAAAAAGACCAAAGTCAAAATTGTAGCCAAGGATTTTGGTGGGAAAAAGAACCACAATCCATGTGGTAATGAATGACAATACATTGTCCATCTCATAATAACTATTTCTTCCCAATCCTGCCCATATCATTATTAATCCTTTATGTCATATTCATCATTAATGAATTTTTTGGTTTACTTCTAGCTTTGTCACACTCAATCAATAAAAGCCCCTCGATAGGAATTACATCACTTTGATTCCATATTACCTTTTCATCACTTTTTCAAGCCACATTAGTAGCCCAATCAGCAACTTGATTAGTTTCACTATAATCTTGAGTGACTACACAATTTTCAAAGGAATTGATAAGATCAATGACCTTGCCTATAATATTATTAATAGTCCTAGAAGGATTAGTAGCTTTATTAAGAAAATTTATTATATTAAGGGAGTCCCCCTCAAGCTAGATCTTATTCAAATTCAATTTTTTGGCATAGCTAAGACCATAGAGGGTCGCACTTGCTTCTGCCACATGATTAGTTTGAACCCCAATAAGGAATGGTCATCCCACCAAATTTATCCCCATTCTTATTCCTAATGATGACACCACAACCCACTATTCCTAGATTTTTCTTCTAAGCCCCATCAAAGTTAATCTTGATCTTCTATCTCATCCATGTGTATATCCTCTAAATAATACTCAATTTCCCCATGACTATTGTCCTTAACACCCTTATAGGATGTGTCTATATTTCTGATGGATGAAATAGGAATCTTCTTGAAACATTGTTGTGGTTAATAATATAATAGATGCCCTTGAAATTATTCTAGAAGAAAAAAAAATTCATTCCACCACTAATTAGTTTCTTTTCAACTATTGGGTTGGTTGATCAATCTATGTCCTTATCCAATGTGATGCATTTATCCTTCTTTTAAATTTTCATATTAGTCTAGGTCTATGCCCTTAGCCCTACAAAACCTTCAGTTTATAGAATTATATGTTGGTCATTCTCAACCAAGTATTTTGTAGTAGGATTACCTAATTATTCTATTCTAATTCTAAGGCATTTTGTCCTGCAAATACCTCCTCCATAACAAAAAGTTTATCAACTTCCTTCTTTTGAAAAATTTCCTCATCCATTCCTATATTTTTTTTTGGGGGGGGGGGGGGGGGGGTTGGGGGGGGTGGGGGGGTGTCGGGGTGAATCAGTTATCTAATCATTACAACTTTTATCAACATTATTTAAACCTTAAACATTTGATCAATATAAATAGAAACCATGTGAAGATACACATTCAAAATAACACTAGATATGTTAACTAGGGAAAACCTTAGAGGATATGGTACCCACAAAATGATGTACTAATATAAATGTTCCTTGTAAGAGGATGGACTCTATTAGGATCCAATTAAATACATTCAACACATATCAGTCCTTGTTAGGAGACTTTGAATCCTTGTGAGGGTATTTCAACCCTATAAGGAGTTGTGCTAACCCTGTTAGGAGTTGTAGAAGGAAGAAGGACCCACTAGAAAATAGCTTTGACCAAAAGACCACCAAACTCACTATCTCATTAGTCTTTGTAGTATTCCTTTCACAATTATAGAAATGCAACTAATCTTAGAACCTCAACACTTGTTATGTCCTCTTATTGTGCCTCTACCACACCAAAACACTTCTTAGATCTCAATATCATATCTACAAAATTGCATCAAAATAATACCTTGAATTGCTTACTTTCATTTACCAATATTCAAAAATCCAATATAATACACTTACATTTATACTTACAACCAAGGAAAAAATCCTTTCTTTATACCAAGTCCTCAAAATAATTCATTGAGTCGGCCTTGATGCTTTCCCAATTAATTACAATAGTACCACATTAAGATAAGATGGTACAATACATCTTTTTCATATTTATAAAATATTGTCAGCTTACAGTCTTCACAACTTCTCACATGTGCAACCTCAAAATTTGCACACTTTTTAATATCATCATTAAATTGTCTTCTATATTTGTCTATTTTTTCTTATCTAGATTCTATCCAAGTTAGGAGATATAATCTGAACATCAAAAACCACTTCTTAAGTACTCTGTCTACAAACTGTCTTATGTAAAACATAAATAATTTCTACTAGTCTTCAAATTTCTACATGAACTCTTATCCATTTCATTATGCCACACCATAAAACATGTCCTCATCTGCTCTTGACCTCATCTTCAATACTTGTTCTATACAACCTGGATCTTTGTCCACTACTCTACTTTTCTTCTTAATATGTTGATATCAATGAAAAATAGTCATGAATACAAAACATAGTCATGCTAATTATCTCTTTACTACTCCAAAAATAATAGAACACTCCCCCATGGGAATATCATCAGCATTCATGATAAAAATCTTCCCCTTTGGCATTGATGGAAACATAGATGAAAAACATCTAAGTTTTAGAATACCTATTGTTGCTCTTATCTTTTTAAATCTTCTTCATCAATCAAATCTAAATCTCTTAGAGAAAAAAAAATTTCTCCTCCATTGATAAACTTCATCATTGACATCAATACTCTATTTATGTTATAATGCTC
Source organism: Cupressus sempervirens (assembly GCA_028749045.1). Taxonomy (NCBI): domain Eukaryota; kingdom Viridiplantae; phylum Streptophyta; class Pinopsida; order Cupressales; family Cupressaceae; genus Cupressus; species Cupressus sempervirens. The sequence goes on from CM053793.1 coordinate 211,068,132, forward strand.
CCCCATTCTATCTATTTATCTTTCCATGTATTCTCTCCGTAATGTTTAGGAGATATTTTTCATGTGCTCTATCTCCCCCATTGACATCAATGATAAAGGAATCATTATTTCCATCACCTATTTAAATGTCTTTAACTAGATCAAGTAGCCAAAGATGCTATTCTATACCATCTACCAAGAGTCTGTTATGACTCTTCTTAATCATGTATTCTTATCCATAGAGGAAGCATCAACATCCAGTCTAGGATAGATAAACAATAGTGTTATGTATCACTAAACTGATTTAATCTCTATTGGAAATTTGGTTAACGTAGACATTGGATGTTGTCATTTATGGAAATATATCTTCTGTATGAAGAGGGTTGACCTCAAGGAATGGTTCATAGCATTTAAACTTAGAAAATTGTCTAAGTATCACTCAGTTTATCCAATAGAATAGATAGAGTTTTGATCAACACAGTTCAAAAAATCCATCTTGGCATGTGTGCCCTTGAGGAAAGATAGTATAGAGTATGACGAGTCTACCATCAAGTTCATAGGATGGTATGGATAGTACAACAAGAGTTATGGGCAGTTTACCAATTATGGTAATATTCAGGAAAAATAAAGCAAAATAGAGAATTTGATATTTTGGGTTAAGGAATTATTTTATTTACAAATTAATTAATTAATTAATTAGGTATAACAACCTAGATGTTAACCCTAATTCAGCGAAAGATAATAATGCATTTTGTAGTGTGTAAAAGCATGAAAGCTGATTGGATAATAATATTGTAATTGTCAAGGTATTAAGGAAAGATTGAGAATGTGAAGTTTTGATGTGCTATGTATGTATTATGTGATGTGAGAAATTTGATACAACTTATGATCATAGGAAAACAAATTTTGTAAGAAGTAAGTGCAGTATCAAATATTGAAGATATCAGCAGTAGTGTAAAGAGGTTTTTATATTTATCTCTTTGTATTAAGGAACTACATTATATATTGCATGGTTGGGTAGTGGGCTTAACTTACATGCATTGTGTATTTGTATATTACAACTTCTGAAAAGGTTGAGGCTTCTAAAAAGGCCAAATTCCTTTAACAAGAATCGAAACATTGTATGGATGTAATAGAATCCTAACAGGGTCAATATCTTTGACAAGATAATTTTGATCAATGGATCATTTTGTGGGTACCATCCCCACTTGGGTTTTCCCTTGGCCAAGATTTCCCTAGTTGACAAAATATGGTGTTATGAGTTCTCTTATTAAATGGTTATGTTTACTGTTTAGCATAATTAGTTTACTTTCATATGCAAGTTATAAGATTTTTATTAATATCTAGTTTTGGGCTAAAGTTTGTAAAATGTATATTCAACGCCCCTCTCCCCCCCCCCCCCTCTCAATATTTCTTATTTCTAAGAATCTTTTCATCTTCTATTCTAAAATCAGCAGGGGCATAACCCAAAGAATACCTCACAAATACTCAAATGTATCTTTAGGAAAAGGTTTCATAAAAATATCTACAATCTTCATCTCTATATTTACATACTCCAATATGATTTCTTTCTCTACAATTTTCTTTCTCAGAATATGATATTTAATCAATAGGTGTTGATATATGATTGAAAACATCATTTGAATGGAAAGATTGTTCTAAGAAGACTGTGTGTTTTCAATCATTATTTTGTCACTGATGCCAAACCTACTACATGCTAGTAAGATAATTGCTTATATGTTTCAAGCACTATCACTTAGTTGATTCATGAGGAGAATTTGATCAACAAGATGTAACAAATGTACCTAGAGGAAAGGTTGAGTCATGATTATGTATTGAAGTGCAAGAATCAATTAAGATAGTGATAACATAATGTATTGATGATCTACTTGAGGTTGCAAAATGATTGGCTATGCTTAGAAAGTTCAGAAGAATAAGGTTGGATGGAGTTCATTTGCTAAGCTTGACCAAGTTGATAGAAGGTGTTGAGCAAAGTTAGCGCAAGCTGAGAAAAAAGCTAGTTGGATCTGAGTGAAAGCAATTTCTAGTGGATGTTGAGCAAGATAGTTGAAGCTGAGTATTTTTAGTTGATGTTGAGCACCAGTTGAAGCCAAGTGATTTTGCAATAGATGCTAAGTAACATAGTATGTGTCAAGCATCAGTAAATTGATAATGCCAAGCTGCTGCATTATGAAAAATATCAAAGATTTGCTAAATAAATGATGACAAGTTTATTTTCTTGGAACTTCTAAATTAGGAGGAAGATAAGATTGATGAGCTAGAGGTATAGAATCTTATGTAAGCCATTTTGAAGGAAAATTCAAATGGATTCTAAGAGAAGTTTCTAGAAAAGACAAGATATGGGGTAGATACATTGTATCCTATCTAATCCATCAAAAACTCTAATTTATTGAGATGGATAATGGGTGAGAAAAAGAGTTATAAAATCCCTATATGTAGGGATATCTAGTCATGAAGCAAAATAAGTTGGAGAGTTTTTGAATGTGAAAATATGACAAGGAGAAAGAAGAGGGTTTGCTTCATCAAGTGACCCAAGAGAAGAAGTTTGCAATGGAAAACTAAGCAAGAAGGCTTAAAGAGGATGAATGCTTGAAGGGTGAACAAGCTACTAGAGCTACAAATATTGGAAGCCAAGTAGAGTTGAGGACTTAATAGTGATCTATAATCTACAAGTAAGGTTGTAAGTTGTATCAAATCAAATCGCTACTGTTACTTTCTAACAATTTTATCAAATTAGGGTAAATCCTTTGGAGAAAGGTTGACTTAATAGTAATTGGAAAATCCTTTAACAGGGTGGCTTTCTAAGTGAATGGCCTAAAGTCCTCTAACAAGGCTCACTTTTAACAAGGTGATTGAAATTTCTTAACCAGGTCACATTTAACAGTGTGTGTTGTAACCTTTAACAGGGCATCACTTCAAAAGAGTGAAAAAGGAGTAGCATGTTACTAGTTGTTTTTCCCAGATTGGGTTTCCACGTTAAATCATTATGTCAAGTGTACTAATGGATGTGTTTATATGTTTTATATTTCTACATGTTAATGTTATAGTAACATATCAGTTTTGGGTAACACATAATGAATGCATGCATGGTTAAGAATGTTATATGGGTTCACTAAATTGTGAAAAGTTTTATTTTTACATCTAGACCTTGAATAATTGATTCACCCCCTCTCAATTATTGTAAAATAATTCCAAAAATGAGTATCAGAGCACAATTTATTAAGAACTTGAGTTTTAAGGTACTAAAAACATAAACATCAAGATGTCAAAAAGAGAGGTACCCAAGTTAAACAAAGATAATTTTTCTACATGGAAAAGTTTGATGAAGCTACACTTTGGAGGACTTAGAGATTATGCACAATCTTTCATTTTAGTAGAACATGTTAATCCAATAGGAGCCCTAACTGCAGAAGATTTGAAGAAAAAGAAAGAACATAATTAGGCGATGTTGGAGATTGCATATGCCCTAAGCTATGCTGAGTTTGATGATATCAAAGACCTTAAAAGTGCAAAGCAGATGTGGGATGCTCTAGACACAATATATAGAGGAGAAAAAAATGTTCAAAGATCCAAGTCGAAGGAGCCTTAGAGGTAAGTTTTATGACATGAGAATTGATGTAGGAAAAGGATGAATAACTAGGGCCAAAGGCTCACCCAGCTATCCAAATCACCCTGCAAGAGTTAACACAATGGAACAACAATCAAAGGAGGAGGAAGAGAGAAATACTTTTATTGATTCATCAAAACATTGTCATACATGCCTAGCTATAAGGCCTTCTATTTTATGGCCAATTATAAATACATTCACATTCAAAGATCCAATTGCAAATTCACACTTTCAGTTCTACTCTCAGAATTCCTCTTCTCAAAAACTTGCCTAATTCTAAGCCTAAACACTCTATATATACTTGCCAAAATGGCTTAAAAATTATTCTAGAACATTACATAAGAGGAATGCCAACCCAAAAATGGTTTGGATACATCCCAAGAAAAGATCTTAACATAAATTTTGCAATTGAAATAAATTTTGCAAGTCGGCTCATAGAAATCACATCTAAATGCTGACACTGGGTAACTCAGCACATGAAAGAATTGCTAGGCACATGAAGGAATTGCTATAGTAACTACACACATGAAGGAACTGCTAGGCACATAAAGGAATTGCTAGGAACATGAAGGAATTGCTAAGCACATGAAGGAATTACTAGGTACATGAAGGAATTGCTACAGTAACTTGGCACATGAAGGAATTGCTAGGCACATGAAGAAATTGCTAGGCACATGAAGGAATTTCTAGGCACATGAGGGAACTACTAGGCACGTGAAGAAATTGCTAGTCACATGAAGGAATTGCTACAATAACTTGGCACATGAAAGAATTGCTAGGCACATGAAAGAATTGCTATAGTAACTAGGCACATGAAGGAACTACTAGGCACATTAAGGAACTGCTAGGCACATGAAAGAATTGCTAGGTACATGAAAGAATTGCTAGGCACCAATTTGGAAAATGAACAAAAATGAGCAGGATAATAAGGCAACCCAGGATGCTCCTACACCAAACAACCAAGGTTGAAAGAAATGATTCTCCTGAATCATTGAGATGTCACAACCTGAGCTAAATCCAACTCAAATTGATAAATCCATGAAGCATCTTCAATAGGTCTATTCTTCCACTTCACCAAATATTCATAGTAATCTTTTCCTCTTGTGCTCTTGCCAACTCTTTGATCCAATATCTATTCAAATTCTTCAATCTACTTCTTAAGCTAATCATTTGATACAATAACTTCATCCTCTGACTCATGATACTTATACAAATCAGTAATATTGAATATAGGAGATATATCCATGTCATTAGGTAATTCAACTTCATAAGCATTACCATTTTCAAACTTCTTCAAGACCTTACAAGGTCTAAATTTATTCATCTTCAGCTTACTATATGTTCCAACTGAGAATCTTCCTTTTTTAGATGAACCATCACCTCATCACCAACTTGAAAATCATGGTGTCTTCTAGACTTATCAGCATTCTTCTTATACTTCTAATTACTTTGTTCCAATCTCAACTTCACTTCCTTATGCAAAGACTCCATAAAATTAGCAAATTCTTCTCCTACAATGCTTTTCTTTTCTTCACCAACAACATCTCTCAAATCTAATATACCTCTCGAATGCATTCTAGTAGCAATCTCAAAAGGTGTCTTCCCTATACTCCTATTCACAGTATTGTTATATGCAAATTCAGCTTGTGCCAATACCATCTCCCAATTACTTGGCTTATTCCCAACTAAACATCTCAGAAAATTACCTAATCTTCTATTCACAACCTCAGTCTATCCATCTATCTATGGATGGAATGTAGAACTAAACTTTAGCTCAGTACCCATCTTCTTGCACAAAGTCTTTCAAAAATAACTAATGAACTTACTATCTCTGTCAAAAATAATACTTTTTCGTAATCCATGCAATCTCACAGTCTCTTTAAAAAAAAGTTCAGCAACATGCTCAACATCTGATGTCTTCTTACATGGTATGAAATGAGCCATCTTAGAAAATCTAGCTACTACAACAAATATGGAATCATACCCTTTCACTATCTTAGGCAATCCAAGAACAAAATCTATACTAATTTCAATCCAAGGTTTCTCAAGAACTGTAGTAGGTGTATACAAACCAATATTTTGACTCACCCCTTTTGCAACTTGACAACTCCACAAATCTTTACAAATTTTTGAACATCCTTATACATTTGTGGCCGATAATACTTCTCTTTTAGCAAACTCAATGTCTTATCAATTCCAAAATGTCCAGCTAATCCACCACTATGCTTTTCCTTAATCAAATTCAACCTCATAGAACTTCTAGGAATACACAATTGAATACCTTTGAACAACATACCTTCTTGTATAAAATAGTCATCATACTTACTTATGTGATCTATCAAATTTGGTGCTCTGCACTCTCTACATGTCTCAAAAAAATTAGGATCAGTATCATACAACTCTTTCATTTCATTAAAACCATGAACTTCAACCTTCATTTCAATCAACAAATAACATCTTCTACTCAATGCATCAGCAACTCTATTAGCAACTCCACTCTTATGCTTAGTAAAAAATGTGAAACTCTACAAGTACTCAACCCACTTCATATGTCTCTAATTCAATATATCTTGACTTCCCAAGTATTGTAAAGCTTTATGATCAGTATACAACACAAACTCCTTAAGAATCAAATAATGTCTCCACTTCTTCAATGCTTGAATAATAGCATAAAACTCTTGATCATACGCAAAATATTTCCTTTTAGCATCATCCAACTTTTCACTAAAGAAAGCAACAGGTTTACCCTCTTGACTTAATACAACTCCTATTGCATTACCACTTGCATCACATTCAACTTGAAATACTTTTTTGAAATTAGGTAAAGCCAATACAGGTAATTCAGTAACCTTTTGTTTCAAAGTCTCAAAACTCTTATCAGCTCCATGTGTCTACTTGAAGTCCTTTTTATCTCCTCTCATTGTCTTAGTCATAGCATTACAAACAAAACTAAAATTCTTTATAAGCTTTTTGTAAAAACTATCCAAACCATGAAATGATCTTACCTCACCCACATTCTCAGGTATAGGCCATTCCAAAATTACTTTAACCTTCTCAAGATCTATCTTCAAACCATTAGTTGGAATCACAAATCCAAAATACACAATCTCCTCTTGCATAAAAGAACATTTTTTCAAATTAATCAGCAACTTTTCCTCTTTCAACCTCGGTAATACTTGTCTAATATGCTCAAGATGTTCTTCCTTAGTCTTGTTGAATATGAAAATATCATCCAAATAAACAATCACAAACTTACCAAAAAATATTTTTAGAACTTCATTCATGAACCTCATGAAAGTACTAGGTGCATTAGTCAGACCAAAAGGCATATCCAACCATTCATACAAACCATCGTCTTGAAAGCAATCTTCCATTCATCACCTTCTCTAATTATGATCTGATGAGAGCCACTTTTCAAATCAATCTTGGTAAAATACTTTGCTCCACTCAAACAATCCATTATGTCATCCATCCTCTACATAGGAAACCTATATTTCATTGTGATCTTGTTAATAGCTCTGGAATCAGTACACATTATCCATTCTCCATTCTTTTTAGGTGATAATATAGTAGGTACAGCACATGGACTCAAGCTTTCTTTGATCAAATATTTTTGTAACAACTCATGCACTTATTTGTTAAGTTCTTCATTCTCTGTAGGTGTCAATCTATATGGTGCTTTGTTTGGAAAACTAGCTCCAAGAATCATATCCATACAATGACTTATAATTCTTACTAGAGGTAAACCATTAGGAATATCATCAACAACAATATCTTTGTACTCATTAAGCAATTCTACAATCTTTTCTATCACTTTGTCATTACCAACTTTTGCTACTCAGTCATTACTGCCAACACTTGGTCCTCTAAGAACTATGGCAAAATAGACTTGATTCTTTTTCATTTCCTTTTCAAATTGCTTTCCATTAACCATGAAAATTTTTATAGCAGTACAATTAACCTCATTTGGACTTTCAATTAATGTCAACAATGTTTGTTTCTTTCCATTTACCCAAACACTATATTGATTCAATATTCCATCATATCTATCATATTGCCAAGGTCTACCCAAAAAAATATGACAACAATCCATAGGCATAATATCAAACAAAAATTCATCAAATTAATGTCCAATTTTGAACTTCACAAATAATTTCTCACCAATATCTTATGCTCATCTTTCATCCATGAAACATGATAAGGTTTGGGATATTTCAGCCTCTACAATTACAACTTGGTAACCAGCTCTTCTGATGCCACATTTGTAGAAATTCCACTATCAATATCACTTTGTAGCATCTTCTAGCCATCTTGCATCTTGTCTTGAAAAGACTTCTCCTTAAAACAGGTTCCTCATCACTTCCCTTATTACATAAGGTTCTTCTCAACATAAGATTTTCTCCATCCTCAAGTCCACTTGGTGAACCCTCATCATCTCCTTGAATCACAAAATTTCTATTACCTTGCCCACTTTCAGAGGATTTACATTCCAATGATCTATGTGCCTTTTTACCACATCTAAAACAATTACCATGAGATTCACCTTTAGAATAAGAATTACCTCTTCCTCAATAAGAATGAGTGCCTCCTTGGTAAGAATTACCACTTTTCCATCCAGTCTTGCCTTTGTCATCACTCCTTTGTCATCATTCTTCCATTTGGATTTTCCTTTATCTTGTACAAAACTTTTAGATCTGCCACCTTCACCATAAGATCTGCCTTTGCCTCTCTAGAGTCTACCACCTCTACCTCTTTGTCTTTATTCATGCTTCTTTGTTAAGATCTCCTCAGCTTTCAAGGCATATTGGTATGCTTCTTCTACACTTTCCAACTTCACAAAACTTATTTCATATTGTATTACAAATCTCAATCTATTAATGTACCTTGCAATTTTCTCAACATCATCATCCACATGTCCAGATCTAATGTCCAATCTATATAATTCCTTAGTATACTCTTTCACAAGTATGTCTTTTTGTTTCAAATTTTGCATTTTTCTCAACAAGCTAACTTGGTAACCAACAAGAAGGAATTTTTTCTTTACCTTGTTCACCATCTTTGGCCAAGTTCTGATCTTCTCCTTTCCTCTCCTTTGTCTATTAGTTTGCAAGTGCTCCCACCATAGTGATGCATGACCTTTCAACCTAGTGACTACAATCTTCACCTTTCTATTATCAGGAGTGTTTTCATACTCAAAGAACTTCTCCATATTTTAGATCCAATCCAACACAACATTGGTATCCAATTTTCCATCATAAGGAACAAATTCTATAGTAGGCTTTCAATTTTCCCTAAAAAACACTTGCAACAATCTTACCTCATCTTGATCTTCTTCAGGTTTTGGATTATGGTTTGGTGTTGCTACTTCATCATCACTTACATCATCAAGATGTGCTCCTCTCCTCTAGGCTATCTCCATAAGATCTAATCTTGTTTTTATTTGTCTCAACTAATCCAATATAGTAACATTGGCATTTCTTCTTCCATGAACCATCTTTACAAATCAGGTTCCTACAAGATCATAACCCTCCACAATTTATAGGTCAAATCCATAGATTAGCCACCCTACAACCAAATCCAAATTAGAGTTCTACACGATCCAATCTCCACAAGGACAAACCTCAAGCTTTGATACCACCTAATGCAAGCAAAGGATGAATAACTAGGACCAAAGGCTCACCCAACTATCCAAACTATCCAAACCATCCTACAAGAGTTAACACAATAGAAGCAAACACAAGGACAACCAAAGGAGGAAGAACAAAGAAATAATTTTATTGATTCATTAAAACATCTTCATACATGCCCAACTATTAGGCCTTCTAGGTTATGGCTAATTACAAATGCATTCACATTCAAAGATCTAACTGCAAATTTGCACTTTTAGTTCTGCTCTCATAATTCCTCTTCTTAAAAACTTTCCTAACTCTAAGCCTAAACACTCTATATATACTTGCCAAAATGGCCTATAGATTATTCTAGAATATTACATAAGAGGAAGGCCAACCCAAAAATGTTTTGGACACATCCCAATAAAAGATCTTAACATAAATGTTGAGATCAAAATAAATCCTACAAGTTGGCTTGCAAAAATCATGTTCAAATGCTAACACTCAGCATACACTAGGTAACTTGGCACATGAAGAGTCACTTGGCATACATTGGGTAACTTGGTACATGAAGGAATTGCTATATTAACTTGGCACATGAAGGAATTGTTACAGTAACTCAACACATGAAGGAATTGCTAGGCACATGAAGGAATTGCTAGAGTAACTCGACATATGAAGAAATTTCTAGGCACATGAAGGAACTGCTAGGCACATGAAGGAATTGCTAGGCATATGAAAGAATTGCTACAGTAAGTTAGCACATGAAGGAATTTCTATAATAACTAGGCACATGAAGGAACTGATAGGCACATACAAGAACTAATAGGCACATGAAGGAATTGCTAGGCACATGAAGGAATTACTAGGCACATGAAGGAATTGCTATAGTAACTAGGCACATAAAGGAACTGGTAAGCACATGAAGGAATTGCTAGGCACATGAAGGAATTGCTACAGTGACTTGACACATGAAGGAATTGCTACAATAACTAGGCACATGAAGGAACTGCTAGGCACATGAAAGAATTGCTAGGCACCAACTTGTAGAATGAAAAAAAAAAAATGAGTAGGATAACAAGGCAACCCAGGGTGCTCCTACATCAAGAATGGAAGAAGGTGAAAACATTTCTCAATATGTTGCTAGAACAAAAGAAGTTTTCAATGCAATAAAAGGTGCCAGTGGTAAAATAGATGATGATACTATGCTAAGCAAAGTCTTGAGAACATTGTTTCCTATGTATGCCATTAGAGTGTCTACAATCCAAGAGTTAAGATGTATGCCAGGAAATAATCTAACCCTTGAAGGTTTAGTAGGAAGACTCGCTACTTTTAAGTTATCAAATTTTGACAACTAAAGACCAGCAAGTATTGAATCAGCTTACAAAGCCAAACTGCTACTGAAGGATTCAAAGGAGGTGAATCCAAACAAGGAGAAAAGAAAGATAAAGTATGCATCTAGTGATAGCAGTATAGATGAGGAAGACATTGAACAATTGGAAGCTTTGTTGGTCAAAATATTTCACAAAGGAAAAGGTAAATTCAAAGGTAAGCTACCTATCATTTATTTTAATTGCAATGAAGTTGGTCATATTGTAGCAAGATGTACATAGAAGAAGAACTTTAGAGAAGGGAACAAGCACAAAAATAGAAGAGAAGATGATGGAAGAGATTATAGAGATAAAGGAAAGAAGTCATACTACATTGCTGATGAACATGACTCTGATGAGAATGATGATGAAGTGGTATATGTTGCAATGAAGGATGAATTAGATGAGGATGAGGCTACTGCACTTATGACTTCTGTGAACAAGAATGACAAATGGATCATTGACAGTGGATGCTCACATTACATGATTGGAGACAAAAGTAAGTTCATTATCCTAACTTGTCATGATGGAAATAGTGTAAGATTTGGTAATGATGCACCATGTTTGATAAAAGGAAAAGGGTCCATCAAACTCATAGATAAGATTTCATGTGATAATTCTTATTATCTTGAAGGATTGAATTATAACATGTTAAGTATGTCACAATTGAATAATTTAGGGTGCAAAGTTAACTTTGAAAAAAACTTAGCGAAGATATATGATACAAATGGAAATTTGATTGGAAAAGGTGATCAAACTAGGATTAGTCTATTTTATTTGGATATAGAAGATGCTACTTGTCTTATTGCAAAATTTGATGATGTATGGCTTTGGCACAAGAGATTATGTCATGTTAAATTTGATAATCTAATTAGTATCAATAACATAAAAAGAGTTAGAGGTTTGCCTAAGTTGAAGAAACTAGAAAATATAATGTGAAAACAAAGTTAGCTAGGCAAGATGACAAATTCAAGCTTTAAAAGTAAAGCTTATACCTCTAAGGAAATACTTGAAATTTTTCATATTGACTTGTGTGCACCTATTGAAGTGCAAAGCTACAAAGGAGACATGTATATTATGCTACTTATTGATGATTACTCTAGAATGATGACAGTCATGTTTCTAAAACAAAAATCATATGATTTTCAAATGCTTAAATGATACTTGGAAAGAGTTGAGAAAGAAACAGGTAAGAGCTTGAAATGTTTGAGATCAAACAAAGGAGGTGAATTCACTTCACATGAATTTGAGATGTTCTACAATGATAGAGGAATCAAGAGATAGACATTAGCACCTAGGGACCCCCCCCCCCCCCCCCCCCAAAAAAAAAAAATGGAATTGCTAAAAGAAGAAATAAGTCTGTAATGGACTATATCAGAACACTCACGATGGAGAAAAATGTTGCTCTAAAATACTAAAGAGAAGTTGTAAGTACTACCATATACACTTTGAACTATGTGCAAGTAAAGAAAGATACTCACTCAACACCTTTTGAACTTTGGTATGGTCATCCACCTAATGTGAAATATTTTAAGGTATTTGGAAGCAAATGCTATATTCTTAAAGATGTTAGAGTGGAAAGTTTGATGTAAAGAGCGAAGAAGGTATGTTCCTTGGTTACTCTACAAGAAGTAAAGCTTATAAGTGTTTAATTACTAACACTAAAAAAATTGTGGAAAGTGAAAATGTGAATTTTGATGAGTTTATAGAGGCACATGAGGCTGAACCTACAAAAGAACCAAAAGATTACAAGATATTTGTATACTATTATGAAGGAATGCCTACTGAAGAAGATGCTACAAATCATGTAGCAAGCCAACAGCAAGTGTCAACAACTATCAAGTCACATCCTATGAATTCCAAGTTGCACTTAGATGTCAAGTTGCAGAATGAGAAGAATGCACAATCTAACTCTGAGATCGACACATATGAAAGAGATGTTGAAATAGCTAATAGAGATGCACATAGTGATATTGAAGCTGAGAGACAGATTGTAGCCATAATATCTAAGCCAAGACTATCCAAATATGTCAAAAGACACCATCCTATAGATCAAATCATTGGAGACAAAGATGCAAGGCCAATGACAAGGAATAGGTTGAGAAGTGAATCATGTTTGCTAAGCATGAAGGAACCTAAGACAATGAGAGATGCATTAGAAGATGATGATTGGTAGAAGCCTATGGAAGAGGAAATTCAATAGATAGAAAAGAACAAGACTTGGAGACTAGTTCCTAGACTAGAAGATAAGAATGTGATTGGCACAAAATGGGTATTCAAGAACAAGGTAGATAAGAATGGTGAAGTGACAAGAAACAAAGCAAGACTGGTTTGTAGAGGATATGCACAAGAAGAAGGAATTGACTGTGGTGAAACATTTTCTCATGTTGCAAGAATGGGAGTAAGAATTTTTCTTGCTTATGGTGCATACAAAGGTTTTAAAGTTTACCAGATGGATGTTAAGTCTATATTTCTAAATGACATATTAGAAGAAGAAGTCTACATAGAATAGCTAGAATGATTTGCGGATAAAAATAATAAGAACATGCTATGTAAACTGCACAAAGCCTTATATGGATTGAAACAAGCACCAAGAGCATGGTATGAGAAAATTCATACCTATCTTGTTAATATTGGATTTGAAAGAATAGATGATAACAATAATTTATATGTGAAGATAGATAAAGAAAAAGGTATACTATTATCTAAAATATTTGTTGATGACATCATATTTGGAGGACAAGATGCTTTGTGTAAAGATTTTACAAATCAGATCAAGTGGGAGTTTGAAATGTCAATGTTTGGTGAGATCAAATTCTTTGTGGAATTACAAGTCTATCAAATGAAGTATGGTGTATATATCACTCAGTCAAAATATGTCAAGGAGATATTGAAGATATTTGGACTTGAGGATTCAAAATTAGTAAGTAAACCTATGGTAACAACACTGAAGCTATCAAAGAATGATAATTTAGCTGAGGTCAATCAAACATTATATAGATCCATGATTGGCAAATTGTAATATGTAGTACACAATAGACCTGATATTGCATTAGTTGTGGGGATAGTTGCTAGATTCTTTGCTAATCCTAGAGAGAATCATTTGATGGCTATGAAAAGAATAATGAGATACCTTAAAGGAATAGAAGAGTATGGTTCATACTATAAGAAGAATGAAAATTTTGAACTGAATGCCTACACTGATGTTGATTGGGCTGGAAATATTGATGATAGGAAAAGCACTAGTGGAAGAGCATTTTTCTTAGGTAGAAGACTTGTTACATGGACAAGCAAGAAGCGAAGTTGTACTTCCCAATCTACTACTAAAATAGAGTATGTTGTTGCTGCTATCAATTGCACAAAAATTGTATGGATCAAACAACTACTTAAGGGAATGAAGGAAGAGATCATTGAACCAGTGACACTTTATTGTGATAATACAAGTGCTATAAATATATCAAAGAGTCCTATAATGCATACAAAGAAAAAGCACATTGTAATAAAGTATCATTATGTAAGGGAGTTGGTTCAAGACAAAGAGGTGAAGATGGAATATATTAACACAAAGGAGCAAATTGTTGATATCTTCACCAAAGCATTACCTAAGGATGCATATGAGTATCTAAGAGATAACTTAGGGGTAATACCCCTATTAAAGGCTATGTAAAAGACAGAGGGAGTATCTTGTATCAAACTATTTTACATTCATTTCATACAAATTGATGTAGTGGATCTTGCTTTAAGAAATTGCCTAAAGTAATCACAGAGCTAGGATTTCAAATTAGTCACAAGCAAGGTGACAGAGGGAGAAAATTGAAGAGCTTGCAAAAGCTTATGTCTGCATATATCAAGATGCCAAGTGTTGAGTATTTTTCTTTGTCATTGTTGTCAAAAAGGGAGAATGTATAGTAAACTAATCAAGTGCATATTGATCAAGGGCGAGATGATCAAAGTAGAGAATCAAGAGAGAAAGTACATAGAAAGTATAGTGCACAAGAGGAGTAATGAAAGAAGAGTACATCATTAGAAGATTAGAAGAGATCAGAAGAGTGAAAGAAATAAAAAGTAAGGATCATAACAAAGGAGGGAGATATTTAGATATTTTGTTGATCCATGACAGAAGAAAATTAGATAAGAAGGATATTTTGTAACCTAAAAAGGAGTTGCTGATAGAGGGAGAAGTTTTATTCACAAGCTTTCCTTTCGGTATTGCCTTACTATTTTAACCTAGTGAGATTGATAGAACAGGGTGTTCATCATTTGTTTGATTGGTTGATCACTTTGGTTTTCCATCAATGCCAAAGAAGGAGATTATTGATATATGATTGAAAAGATCATTTGAATGGAAAGATTGTTGTAAGAAGACTATGTATTTTCAATCATTGTTTTGTCACTAATGTCAAACCTGCTGCATGTTGGTAAGACAATTGCTTATATGTTTCAAGCACTATCACTTAGTTCATTGATGAGGAGGATTTGATCAACTAGATGTAACAAAAGTACCTAGACGAAAGGTTAAGTTATGATTATGTATTGAAGTGCAAGAATCAGTTAAGATGGTGATAACATAATGTATTGATGATCTACTTGAGGTTGCAAAATGATTGGCTACACTTAGAAAGTTTAGAAGAATAAGGTTTGACAAAGTTCATTTGCTAAGCTTGACCAAGTTGATAGAAGGTGCCGAGCAAATTTAGTGCAAGCCAAGCAAAAAGCCAGTTGGAGTTGAGTGAAAGCAATTTCTAGTGGATGTTGAGCAAGTTAATAGGTGTCAAGCAAGATAGTTGAAGCCAGGTAATTTCTAGTTGATGTTGAGTACCAGTAAAATCTAGTTGATGCTGAGTGATTTTACAATAGATTATGAGTAACATAGTAAGTGTCGAGCATCAGTAAATTGATATGTTGAGTTGTTGCATTATGAAAAAGATCGAAGATTTTCCAAATAAAAGCCAACAAGTTTGTTTTCTTGGAACTTCTAATATAGGAGGAAGATAAGATTGATGAGCTGGAGGTACAGAATCTTATGTAAATTTTTTTGAAGGTGAATTCAAATGGATTCTAGGAGAAATTTTTAGAAAAGATAAGACATGGGGTAGATACATTATATCCTACCTAATCCATTGAAAACCCTAATTTATTGAGATGGATAATTAGAGGGAAAAAGAGTTCTAAAATCCCTGTATGTGGGGATATTTGGTCATGAAGTAAAATAAGTTGGAGAGTTTTTAGATGCAAAAATTTGACAAGGAGAAAGAAGAGGGTTTGCTTCATCAAGTGACCCAAGAGAAGAAGTTTGCAATGGTGAACTAAACAAGAAGGCATAAAGAGGATGAATGCTTGAAGAGTGAACAAGCTATTAGAGCTGCAAATATTGGAAGCCAAGTAGAGTTGAGGACTGAATAGTGATCTATAATCTATAAGTAAGGTTGTAAGTTGTATCAAACCAAAGCTCTATTGTTACTTTTTAACAATTGTATTAGATTAGGGTAAATTCTTTGGAGAAAGGTTGACTTAACAGTCATTTGAAAATTCTTTAATAGGGTGACATTCCAAGTGAATGGCCTAAAGTCCTCTAACAAGGCTCATTTTTAATAGGGTGATTGAAATCCCTTAACTGGGTCACATTTAACAGTTTGTGTTGTAACCTTTAACAAGGATGGCCTTTAATAGGGCATAACTTTAGAAGAGTGAAAAAGGAGTAGCATGTTACTAGTGGTTTTTCCCAAATTGGGTTTCCACGGTAAATCATTGTGTCAAGTGTACTAATGGATGTGTCATGTTTTATATTTCTGCATGTTAATGTTATAGTAATATATCAATTTTGGTGAACACACAATGAATGCATGCATGGTTAAGAATGTAATATGGTTCACTGAATTGTGAAAAGTTTTATTTGTACATCTAGACCTTGTGCTTTAACTTAGAATTAAACACATGATTCTTAGACATACTCAATGTACTTGTGTTATCGCAATGTATGATAATAGGTTTTGAAAAATCTATTTGAATATCCTTTAGCATGTATTTCATCCACATTATCTGATTGTAATTATTTGTTTCTTCTACATACTCTTCTTATGTTGTACTCTATGAAATAAAATCTCATTTCTTGCTTAGCCAAGAAACCAATCTTTCCCTATGGAAAAATGCTCCACCACTTGTACTATTTCTATCATCCATTTTGTCTTCACAGTATGCATCAGTAAATACACATAGAGTAAATTCATTTGATCTATCATACCACAACCCAAAATTAGGTGTACCCTTAAAATATCTAAATATCCTCTTTAATGTTTCTTAGTGTGATTCCTTAGGATTAACTTGAAATATTTCTATTGTACCAACTACATTTTCTATATCTAGTCTTGTATGAGTCAGATGTTAAAAAACTCCAATCATGGTTTTGTACTTCTTCTTCTCAATCGTAGGTGTCTCATCATTGCTAGATAACCTATGACTAGTTATCATAGGTGTACCAATAGGCTTACATCTCTCCAAACCAAATCTCTTCAATAAGTATTTCAAATACTTATTTTGGAAAATAAAAAATACCTTCACTATTCTACATAATCTGTAAACCCAAGAAACATTTCATCTCACCAATCATTCTCATCTCAAATTCATTCTTCATCTCATCAATAAATTTTTCGCTTACCTCATCATCTCCTCCAAAGATTATATCATCCAAAAAAATCACAACATTTAACAAAACATTCTCAACTTCCTTCAAATGTCGATTACTATCTATAATACCTTTATCAAATCCCAATTTTGTAAAATACTTATCCAACCTTGCATACTAGGTTCTAGGTGATTGTTTTATTCCATACAATGCTTTCTTTAACTTTCATACCATATCTTTTTCTTCTGTCAAAGGAAATCCTTCAAGTTACTCAATATCAACTTCTTCCTCAAGTTTTGCATTCACAAATGTTGACTTCACATCCATCTAATACGCTATGAACTTTTTATTTGTTGCTTAAACCAAGAACATTCTTACTGCTTCAACTTTAACATCATGTACAAATATCTCTTCATAATCTATACCTTCTTGCTATGAATATCCTTTACATACCAATCTATCTTTGTTTCTCACAAACTAACCTTGTTCATTCATTTTATTCCTGAAAACCCACTTAGTTCCTATAATATTGTTATCCTTTGGTCTAGGGACCAATTCCCACCTCTCATTCTTCATAATCAAATCTAGTTCTTCCTTTCCAATGATTATATTTATATGTTTCATCACCACTCTTTGGTTCAACTTGAGAAATCAAACATAATTCTTCATGTGCTTTATTTATTTTCATAACTCCTTTATCTTTGTTCCCAATAATCTAATTAGTAGGGTGATTCTTTGTCAAATTCTTGTTTGGTGTAGGTTTCACTCTCTCAACTCTTACTTCTAGTCTAGGCTTAGATCTTGGTTCCTCTCTTTGTTCCACACCTTGAATTTCATTCTAAAAATCATTATTGTTCTCATAAAAAGTCTAACATTTTCTTGGATAGGCTTAGGATTAGCTCCTTCATCATCAGAATTATAATCAAGCATTCTCTCTTCACTCCAAATTTTTCATTCACTTTTACTTTTGTGTTCTCAAAAATAGTCTTAGTTCTTTGATTAAAACATCTAAGATTTTATTTTCAATGAATAACCAATGAACATACCTTCATCACTTCATGCATCAAACTTACCAATATCATCATCTCTCTTGATATAACACTTGCTTCCCAAAATTGTGAAATACTTCACTAATGGAGCATGTCCAAACCATAAGTCATAAGGTGTTTTATTTGTACATTTTTTGATCTACACTCTATTCATTGTATATACTTCTATATTAACTACTTCTCTCAAAAATTACTTTGATACATCATTCTCAAAAAAACTCTTTCTTCTTCTATAATAGATCTATTTCTTCTTTTAGAAATACCATTCTACTAAGGAGTCCTAGCGGATGCTAGCTTCCTCTTAATACCATTCATTTCAAAAAAGGTATTAAATTTGTTCGAGTTAAATTCCCTATCTTTATTAGATCTTAAACATTTAATCTTCAATCTACACTCATTCTCAACTCTATTCTTAAACAAATTAAACTTCTCAGATGCTTTAGACTTTTCTCTAAGGAATGCTACCCACATCATCCTAGTAAAGTAATAAACAATAATTATGATGTACTTTTCACCATAAAATCCTCTTGTCTTTTTGGGACCACTCAGATCTGTGTGAACAACCTCCAACTTTATTGTTGTAGAGAATTTATTGCAAGGAAAATAACTTTTCTTTCATTTATCCATAACACACTCCTTGCATAAAACATTAGTAGGCTTCACAATTTTGGTAAATATCTTATAGAAAATGTACTATTTGCTTTCACAATATTATTAAAATTTATATGGAAAAACCTTCTATGCCACAACCAAATGTTATCAAATTTAGCAACCAAACATGTCATCTCTATAGGATTTAGCTAAAACACATTACCTCTGGATCTTGTACCACTACCAATCATCTTTCCATTCTCATCCTTGATTATACATGTCATCTTTGTGAACTATAACTCATCTCCCTTATCAACCAACTATCCAACACTTAGAATATTATGTTTAAGTCCATCAACAAAATAAACATCTTATGTGTTAGTTTTCCCATCAAGAGTAATAGATCCTATTCCCTTGATATGACAAGCCACATTGTTACCAACTATAACAATTCCTCCACCATAGCTATTGAACTTAACAAATATCTTCATATCACAAGTCATATGATGTAAACAACTACTATGTATAATCCAATCAACTTTATTCTCAACTTGTGACACTAGGGGTTTCTCTTCTCTAACCTTTTTTTCAAGATTTTCTTCCTTTATAGCAAAAAAGCCTAACTCATCATTAGTTTCACTCTTTCCTTCAGATTCATCATCATCATTTGCATACAAACATTCTCTAGGCCTTCTAGACTTGAAATTATCATTATATTTCTTTACCCTTTTAGGACATTTAGAAGCAAAAAGACCAAAATCATTGCAAGTCCAACATTTAAAGATTTTCTTACCATATGTTTCTCTCTTCACAAGAAAAGCAAATTCCTCCTTCAATCTTTCTATCTTCTTTGTATCTTGATATATTGCAGCTATCATAATCTCCATTGGTCCTTGCATTCCTTTATAATGAAGGGTGAACATTTAATGCACTAAATATAGTCTCTACTCTAGGAAAATCTCTAGACTATTTCAAACGTACGTTTGTTGCTTCCAATTTTTCAAGAAGAGTCTCTCTAGAAACTTTCTCAATACAAGGTATCACTTGCTCAATCATCTAAATTGTCTTCTTGAATGGTGGTGTCAAAGTTTTCAACATCTTCCATATGATCTCATCCTCATCTTTAGTTCCATTACAAGACTTGATTCCTGCAATAATTTCTAATATTCTTCCAATAAAACTTCTTACAGATTCATCTTCCATCATTTTAGCCTCTTGAAATAAGCATACCCAATTTTTCAATCTAATTCTCTTAGCATGCTTATCACCTTCAAAAGTAGATTCCAAAACTTTCCAAATTTCATGAGATGATACCAAACATTTTACTTGACTGTACTCATTTTTAGGAAGAGCTAACAAAAGTGCATCTCTAGCAAGCATGTTACATATGAAAAAAAATCTATTTCAACTTATGTACATTCTTCAAGTTTTCTTTCTTCCATAATGGTGTTCCCATTCTTCATAATTAGATAATATATTGGACCCATGCATAGCACATGTGTCTTCATCTTTTCTTTCCAATTATGGGGATGGCACCCACAAAATGATATACTAATATAAATGTTCCTTGTAAGGGTATGGGCTATGTAAGGAGCCAATGAAATACATTTAGTACATATAAGTCCATGTTAGGATACATTGAATCCTTGTGAGGAGATTCCAACCCTATTAAGAGTTGTAGAAGGAAGAAGGACCCACTGTCCAAACAACTTTAGGGGAAAGACCACCAAACTAACTGTCCAATTGGTATCTGTATTATTCCTTTCAAAATAATAGAAATGCAACTAATCTCAACAACTCAATACTTTCTCTATCCTCTTACTATGCCTTTAGATCACCAAAACACTTCTCAGATCTCAATACCTAATCTACAAACTTGCATCACAATGATCCTTTTGATCGCTTATTTGCATTTACCAATCTTCACAAATCTAATACAATTCACTTAAATCCATACTCACAGCCATGGAAACAATCCTTCCTTTATACTATGTCCTCAAAATAATTAATTGAGATTCCCTTGATGCTTTCCCAATTAATTACAATAGGACCACATTAAGATAACACATTAGAATACATCTTTTTCATAATTACAAAATATTATCAACTCATAGTCTTCACAACTTCTCACAAGTGCGACCTCGGACTTCATATACTTGCTGATATCATCACTAGGTTGTCTTTTGTCTCTTTCTAAGTTTTCTCATCCATATTATATACTTGTTAGGAAATGTAATCCGAACACCAGAAACCACTTCTCAGGTACTCTATCTATAGACTATCTTCTATAAATCATAAATAACTCCTACCAATATTCGAGTTCCTACACACACTCTTAGCCATGTCATCACACCACACTATAAAAATGTCCTCAGCTATGCTTGACCTCATCTTTAGTACTCGATTTGTAAGACCTTAATCTTTGTCTACTACTCTACCAATCTTCTCTGTATGTTAACATCAATGATAAGCATAGTTCTAAATGCAATACACAATCATGCTAATTGTCTCTCCACTTCTCTAGCAATGCTAGAGTACTCCTCCATAAGAATATCATCAGCATTATGCTAACATGATCTATTCATCCCAAAATTGAAGGGAAGATAATATAATTTCTAAGGACAAATACTCTATTTTTTTCCTTCAATATTTCAACTAATATTTTGAAAATCAGATCTATGAAAACATCCTTTTCCAATTCCCTTTCCCTTGTTTGATCTAATGTTCTTTTGCAACATGAAACTGCAATTCTTACTTTGGTCCACCTCTAATTTCTATTTCTATATGCCTTCTCCTAATCTAATTTCAATGATATTTAGGATAACATGTGGACTTTGGCATTTCACCAAAATCCTAGTGTAGACTATTAGGTCCTTCTGGTCTACCACATCTTCATGCTTGACATAACTTCTTAGCATATCACTAATGACTTTCATGATAGAAGGATCCATATATTCATGTGAGATATATAGTAGTTTTAACCATTTAGGAATTTCATCCACTTTAACCTTTTGTGGATTGAAGTTAGGGGACCAATCAATTAAAAATAGACCACTAGAATTAATGAACAATGAGCCACTATGAAAAACCCATTCCTTGTTGCTTGAAATAGAGAAAATAATGGGGTGAAATTTGTTTGATAAGCATTTTACTTGACATCCTTTTCCTAGGGTTTTAATATGCCAATCTTTAATCTTAGAGCAGAATGACCCTATTTTGTCCCATTTTATAAAAAAAACATGATCTTTAAGGAAACTACTATATTCACTCCACTCTTTATTATCCACATACACAATGGTGACAAAGGTTTGGTTGCATTGAGGACTTATCCATGGGTGTTGAGGCAATAGTTGAGTGATAGATTTTGAGTTCCATAATTTATTTTGAATCCTCTTGAAGTCAACTCCTTTCCCTATCCTTAAACCATTATAGTCCTTCTTCCCAAACCTAACATTTCAATGATATCCATCTATCTACTGGTTATATTACTTCTAAGGAAAATCCTTTCTAGGGTTTTTCCTTCACACCTCCACCTATGATACTCTATCAAACCCATTAAAATTAGTGTTAAAAATTTACTCAGGTTTGTGGTTGAATGGCACATCATCCCTGAGTAGCCATTGTAGTGGAAGTTTTGGTGTTTCTTAAACCCTAGCTCTAAACTCAACTCTCCATTTTTTTGCATTAGATTTTGTTATACTCTTCCAATGGTAGAATTGTTAGTATTTCTTTATTAGTTTAAAATGAATTTTTATACTTGAGTACTTTTTATCAATTAAAAACTAAAGCCAAATTTTTATTAATTTACAAAATTTACATTGTATTGTTTCCATGTTCAAAGTTTAGGAATCGAGAGAAAGAACATCAAAGAAAACCCTCAGTCTTTCCAGGGGTGTAAACATCTTGTATACAAGTTGGTACAAATACCTCTATTAAGAGGTAAATTAAGAAGGATACTAGAGTACTTTCTTATACATGTGTAGGAATAGAAAAAGGGTAAGAATGCATAATAAGAGAGAACCACAAATATCATAAACTATGCAAACAATCCTAGTCTAAACATAAAAGCAATTTGAAGTAAAATTATTTAAACACAAGAAACCCCCTTAGATTAAGCTCCTATGCTCTCCTTTCTTCTCTATAATGAGTGTTGATTTAGATGTTTGTTTTGACAAGATGTACCTACAATTGAAAGACAAAGGATAATGAGAATACTAGGATTGTGGTTAGCCAAAACAAGTGCATAAGAGTTCAATTTATAGGATTTGAGAGCCAAATGCGAGAATTAGAAATTAAATGAACAATTGGAAAGGTGTCATATTTAGGTTGTGAAACTTTGAAATTCACTCAAAAAAGAGGTGAAATTTGGAAAATATGACACATTTTGACAAATGATGACAATGTGTAAGAATTGTCATATGAAAGTGAAGAAAAGGTGGAAGAAGAAAGTGTAAGAGTTAGGAAGCTAAAAATTAGGAAGTGGAAGCACAATTAGGGGGAAATGTACGAGTTAGAATATTTATATTCAAAAAATCATAACTACCTCATAATTAGAAATTAGGAATGATGAAATATGATAATTATGAATTAGGAAATTAGAATTAAGGAAATATGAAATTCTCATAATTCATGAAAAGAGAACAATTAATTAATAAATATTAATTAGATGAGAAAGTTAGTAAAGTGGAATAATTAAGAAGAGGAAATGGATTAAATGAGATTAAGACATAGGAATAAACCATGGGTTATTTATCCCTATATGAAAAATTAGTAAAATGATTGGCCAAAATGATTAAATGAATGCAAGATAACCCTATTAAAGGATCGTGATGACAATGCATATGAAGTTGATGATGTTTGATTGGACCAAAGCAATAATCAAATTGATGAAATAAATCATTCTAAAGATGAATGATGACATGTCAAGGACATGTGACATGGATTGATGATAGTATAGGATGACAAGGCACTGAGGGGCATGACAATACCAAGTGATCAATTGATGAAATGATGACATGGAAAGGACACATGAAATGGATTAATGACTATTGTTAAGGTGTCAAAGGATGTAATAATGCCTAAAGGTTTGATGGTGATAGTTGACTTGATTGAGGTTGATTGGAATTTGATAATGCTCAACTAGGCACTGAAGCATGTGACAATGTCTAGGATTGGATGATGATGATTCTGAAATTATTTTCATTTGATTGAAAAGGGTTACAAATGTTGAAAACATGTAAAAAGATGTTCCAAGGATGTTGAGAAATAGCTTGAAATGATGATCAAGTTGGTCAAAAGATCAAAGTTAATAAATCTAGAAAATAGGATGTGTTAGTATGCAAAAATGATGAAAGAGTAGATGCAAACCATTTGTGAACATCTACAAGATGAATACTAAATTTAATTAATTAGCTAAAAATTTTTAAAAAGATCATCTTATTATAAAAGAAACCTATATCTTCTTTATAACATATCTTTTTCTAAGAATCACTTTATAAACATAAATAACTAATTACTAATTATTGTAAGTAATAAAACATCATTTTTAATTTATAAGCATAAAAAACATATTATGAATCCTTCATTAGAAGAAAATTTTAAAACCTCTTAAAATATTGTATCTACTCTTATTAATTCAAAATCCATGTCTAGTACACTTAATTCAAAATCCACTAGTGTTTATCTCTACAAATCGTCAAATTTTTTATTTCAAACTACTAATTTATGGGGTAGTCTAGCTATTTATCATTCATATATACATGTAGCATTACTCCTCGATATTTTTTTAATTATTAATAAAGTAGTTGTATAGCATAATGATGAGGTTAACTATAGCATAATAGATCTTTAGTGGAAAGTTTGTTGGTAAATAGTGAAAACTAGAGCTAAAAGTATATGGACTTTTTCTAATATGTATGAAAGGTTCATGATTTTAATCATCACTCCATGACTAATCATATCAATAATGAGTTAAAAAAAACATACATCCTTACAACATTTATTGTTTTATTTTATTTTAACGGTTAGGTTCCACATTTTAGTAATTAGGTAGAACATTTTACCTAATAGCTATGATTAAAATAAATCTCATACATATATATTCTTGATTTCATCATGATATTAGTACATTGTGAACTAGCTTTCATTTTAAAGAATTTTAATGTGATTTGAATATCTTAAGTTGAGATAGTTTAAAATATATAATTTTTTATTTATTTATAAATTTTAATATAATTTACTTTAAGAGAATGATTAATTTAAGGAAAAATTCATAAATTTTACATTAAGATAACTATTTATTATATCTTTTATGTAAATAACATATAGAAATTATTTATTGAAAATAAAAATTAAATGACATTTGCATTTTCATGCATTAAATTTTGAATTATACAAAATATTTTAATATTTAATTATGCTTCAATTTAAAATTAAATATCATAAATTAATTCAAAAGCAAAAATCATTAGATTTACAAAAAAAATGAGTAAGGACAAGTAGTTATACATACCAAGAGTGGCTTGCATTTGTTGTAAGTTATAATAGTTTAAATAAAAAATTTTAAAAACTTAATATGAATTTTAATGAAAATATTTAATATAATTTAACATTAAAAATGTATCATTTAAACAACATACATATTTAAATATTTGAAAAATAATATTTTTTAATATAAAAATATTTAAAATTAGAAATAATTTTGTACAAGTGATTAGCCTAATTTGATACGACATCAAAGGGATTGTATTCGATGTATTCTAATTATTAATCAATTTGAACATTTCCATTTAAAAATAAATAAATAAATAATAAGACCTCTATGAAAACACACAAAATAAGGAGCCATATAATTAAATAATAATAATTTATCACATATTACTGTGATAAATGAAAAATTATAGGCTTCATGTTTATATATATATATATAATCTTCAAATATCGGCCTTAAAATAGGAGTTCCTCACAATTTTCTCCTATAAAAAATGATTTTCATAACTTTAAAAAATAAAAATCTTACATATAAACATTAGAAAAATTAAAACTTAAACTAAAAATAAAAATATTTACATTTCATTTGTTAGACAAAAATAATCACTAGATAAGTTCAAGTGATTACAATAGTATTATGAGCCTATGACAAGAACAATAATGATGTCATTTAATTGAAATTTCATGTAGATAGTGTGTAGTATATGATTGTAAATGACTTACAATAACAAAGATTTCTAAAAGTTATTAGATGTATAATTTAAAATCTATATTGTATTTGTCTTATGCAATACACTATTGTAATCTGTGAGGCCTCGCCCCAACCCTTTATAGCCTTAGTTGTTACATTATCATTTTAATACTCATGACTCGAGATGTCGAGACATTATCAGATACTTGAACATATTATATTATTTCATGTTGTGTGATGTTACTTATAGATATTTGATGTTTGTCATTTAAGGTTTTAGGTATATGTATGTTGATGAATTAAGTAAAATGTAGGATTAACACATTGATTTTGGAATCTTTATGATTAAGGATATAAGTAGGATGCAAGAAACCCTGATTGATGTATGTTTTAATTTATGTGAATTTCTGATACGTATATATACATATGTACATGTGATTTTCGGGACTACTGATGTGTGCAATGAGTGTGCAGATATTTAGTCGAGGAAATCGACGGAGGAACATAACTGATCTCTATGTGTTAATTTTGGAAACCTTGTTGTTTGTAATTCAAGTATTCTAACTGTGAGATGTATGTATGTATCCTTATGTGATCAGTAAAGATTAATGTTCGTAACTATGTTTCTTTAGTGTCGCTTGACACTCGTGAATTGTTTTTGTTCTTCAACATGTTTGTTAGGGTTAGCTATGTAACCCTTGGACCTAAGTCGGATTAAGTTAGTGTCTTTTTGCTAATTTAGTTCTTAATCGAGTTTAGTCACCCTTAATCTAGATTAGTGCTTAATCTGCATTGTTAGAGTTGTTAGTTGGTCCTAATTATTTCTTAGCTTTTGTTTGGCTCTAACCCTATTCCTAAGGCTTTAAAACATGGAATATTTATACCCAAGGGGTATGGGTATGGGTCAGGGGTCTTTTCCAACCCCTAAGCCCCTCTTGTTGACTTTTGAGATCACTCAAAAAGTCTCATTTTACCTTTGTGCGAAAATTGCAAGTGGCTACCTTAAGTTGTCTCACCTCATCTCCACTTAGTGTTTAACCATAGTGTGGGTTGATTTAGGAGTTTCTAGAATTGTAAGTGGGTGGGAGAAGTTATTGATCCCTTTGGTGGTTGAGTTTGAGGCTTATTTAGAGGCCCTTCTGGGTCTAGTGGAGGTGGTTACCCAATCTCTACATTTAGAGAGGAGTTTTGGAAGATTGAAGCAAGGAAGGGAAAAGCTCTACTCAAACTTGTTCATTGCCTTTACCTCTTTGTGAAGGTAGGAATTCTCATCTCCCTTATTCAGATTTCATGTTTGTTTCATGCTTATGCTACCTTGTTGTTGTTTGAATGTTTTTATGTTTGTGGGTATGTTGGGAAGCTTTGAAAACCATGTTATTTTGAATGATTTCCTTTCATGTTTATGTTTGAATTTTGAGTTGTTCTTGCATGGGTGTTTTGGCATTACTCCCCCTTGGAGAGGGTAGAAGTGGCCAATTTTGGGAAAGGTCCTTTTAGTTGGACTCCAACAGTGTAGAGTCTCTTCTCAGGATGAGAAGAGGGAGAGAGGGTAGGGTGTTATGGGCCCCTACCTATCAGCACAAACCACGTATGAGTTTTGGCATGTAAGAATGGAAGTTCTTGATTTATAGCCCCGATTGGGCACCTAGTTTGGTGTTGTGTCTGACATCTCCTGTTGGAAAAATCCACCTTTCCCTAGTTTTGATTCTTTGTGATTCCTATTGTGAAAACCTTGTATGAATATGCATGTTTGAATTGTTCTTGGTCATGCTTGTTGTCACCAGATCTGATTATGTTCCCTCCACGGTTCGTAGAAATGTGTTGCAGAATTTGATATGGAATCCCTTGATGAGGGTCATGAAGGAAATTTAATTTAAGTGTTGTAATTTAGGATTGAAATCCTATGTAATTTGTAGCTCAAAACCCTGTTGTAATGGCAATGAAGCCGGGTTTTCTTCCTAGTTCTTTCCCCGCTAAGCCTTTGAATCAGGTTTCCCAATAAAAATGGTGATTGAGTAATGTTGCTTACCATGAGTTTTAATTGTAATTTTTCAATTATGTGGATGCTCATTAAAAATAGGATGAATGATGATGGTTTAATTTAGCAAAATTTTCAAGTTCCTTTTATGTTCAAAAATGAAAATTATGTTAAGGAAAAAAATAGTGGCTATGGTTGATATATTGCAAATTCAAGTTGTATAGGAGACCATATAAATATGGTGTTAATGTGCCACAAACAATTGTATCCATGTTTTAATTCTATTCAAATATATATATATATATATACACTTTGCCTTGTAATTATATACTTAGAAAATATTTCAAAACAAGAAAATGTGTGTGTCAAGAGAGTAAACTCTCTGTCTTTTGTATTGAAAAAGAATTGTTACCATTTTGGTAACAGAGAATCTAAAAGATTCCCTCTTTATCCCTTTTGCTTTATAAATTTTTTTTTTAAAATTACAAAGAAACAAAAATAAAATCTAGTTAAAGGAAAGAAATTATAATTTAACAAATATCCTAACTCATACCTATAAAACTTTATATGTTAAATGCTTTACTTTCTCTCCTTAGGTGTCAGTTATGAAGCTAGCAATTTAAAAAGGGTTTTAACAAAGTTTTGTTTAAAGCAAAGTCAATATGATTATGGTGGGGGGGGGGGGCGGGGTCATTTTTGCAGCACTTGAAGATCAAGTGGTCTTTCATGATTAAAAGGAAATGTTTAAATTTTGGTTGAAAGTCCTATCATGTGGATAGAGGCGCAGGTGATTTCTTTTTATGTCTTTAGATTGCTTTGTTTTATACTTGGGTCACCACATCACCCTGTACTTATCCCCCTCTCTCTTCAGCATTGTAGGCGCTCATTTTGTTTTAAGGGAAGGCTTTAATCAATTGTTATGTTTGCTTTTAATGCAAACCTTGATGCTTCCCTTGGTCGCCTCAGTCTGGAGGTACCTTTTCCCCACTTGGGCAGTGCGCTATCCCAAGTGCAGTGCTTAGGGAAGCGCATTTGACTGTGCATGGAGTAGGGTGTAGGGGGGGAAAAGGGGTTAGTTTAGATGATAGTTAGGTTAGATTAATTTATTTGCTAGTTAGTTTAATTTTATTTTATTGTAAGTTATTTTAAATTTAGTTTGTAGTTATAAACTAAGAGAATTTAAGTTAGTTAATTTAATAAAGATTTAAGTTAGTTTTTATTATGTTAGTTTAGTTTAGTTTTAGATTAATTTATTGTTAATAATTTTAGTTAGGTATTAGTTTAATTTGTTTTATCATTTGTTGATAGTGTTAGTTTATAAGTCGTTATTGTAGGTTAGTTTAAATTGACATTGTTAATTATTGTTTTTTTTAAATTGCTATGTTATTACAAAAGTTAGTTTATGGTTTTAGTTAGTTAATTTTTTAAAAATTGTTTTTAGCTAGTTATATATTATGATAGTAAAATTTAGTTGTTTTAATATTAATGTTAAATTAATTAGTCCTTGAATATTATTTAGTCTTTCTTTAATAGGTTGATTATTGATCATGACTTGATAGTTTATATAGGGGTATGGGTAGATGTAATATTTTCCTTAATGAATTCTTGATCTGTTATTTTCAAAATAATTTGGATCGAACTCATTTAAATTGTTATTTAAATAATTTTTTTTGTATTGTTATAGAGGAAATTTAAATCTATTGTTTTAAGATTAATATGAAATGAAATAAATGTCGATATTATTTTTATAGCGAGGGCTTCTTTCTAGCGATCTATGCCTTCACAAGATATGTAACTTATGATGTAATGAAGAGAATATTTTCTTGTAATGTGTTTCAACCTTATCGAACTTTGAGCATTCTAATAATTAATTTAATTATACTTTAAAAAAAAAAATGTGTGTTTTTGCCCTTGTAGTTTGGGCATGACACAATCACTTCTAAAATATTTTCAGATAAAGATAAATATTAAATAGCTATACCAAAAAATAAGACAACTTGAATTACATACAATAATAAATTTAATTAAATTAAATCTCAATTATTTCATCGTTTTAAATCTATATTATCTAATATTATTTTCTTGGTTGTTAACTTTATTTGGCTCAAATATTATATTTAAAAACTCAGTCAAATAAATTATTTAAAGTTAACAACCAAGAAAATAAATAAAGATTATATTTAAATAAATATTTTTTTATATAATCTTTATTTAAATTTTTTTTGATATAATCTTCATTTCACATATAATTTTTGTATATATAAATGAATATATATATATGATTTTCTTTATTTATAATATTACATAAATTATATGTTAAGAAAAGCAAGGAGGCTAGGATAAGTTGCAGATGGACTCCCCCCCCCCCACCAAAGGGATGGGCAAAACTCAACTTTGATGGAGCAAATAGAGGTAATCCAGGGGTAGCAGGAATTGGTTGCATCATCAACAATGAATCAAGTCAATGGATTGCCAAGAAAGCAATGTCCATCAATCCCACTTCTAATAACTTGGCAGAGCTCGAAGCATTAGAAGAAGGGCTAAAGTTGTGTCTTCATTTAGGATTACCTAAGATCATTGTCGAAGGGGACTCTCAAATCATTTTAAATGCTATAAGGAATAGAGCGACCCCAAATTGGGTTCTTAATTCCAAACTAGAAGAAGTTATTTCTCTAACAGATAGGTTTGAGGAAATTAGGATATGTCATATATATCGAGAGGGCAATCAGAAGGTAGACACCTTGGCTAACAAAGGTGTTGATGGTGTCTACTTATTGGATGTCAGAGACAAGAGATGATCTTTTAGGTGTTCTTTCTAGGCTTAGTTTTTTATTTTTGGAACATTTGGTAGTATGGTATAGATTTTCCTAGGATAGCTAGATGAAGCCTTTATTTGCATGGCTAGGTTATTTAAGGCATTCACATGTATTCTCTTTTCCTTTTTAGACATTTGGGGGAACATATACCAACCTAGTGATTAAAGTTTATTTCATTAAGAAACCTAGGAAAGCTAAGTTATCCTCAAGGTGCTATCATTAGTCTTCAAATAGGTTGTATTAGAGTTTATTATGTTTGCAATAAAATCCATAGGGTGATAATGTCCCATCTTGATAAAGGTAACTTATTTGGCTAGAGTATGTCTACATCATCATTCTAAGGTGACGTCAAGACCCATTGATTTCTAAGAAAATTTGAGGAGGTTCCAGAGGCTTTGGCTAGTGGTTTATTTATTCTATTAAATACCCGATCTTTGTCATCAGGTTAAGAATTTTTTTAAGAAATGGATTCAAATATCTATATATTTCATACTATTAAGGCTCACACCATGACCTTTCGAGCCAACGTCAAATTGGAAAGATGGAACCAAATCCTTACGGTAGTGGATGGAATGACTTGCATTGCAGTAAACAAAGCTATCAACAAAGGAGTTTTCAAGTATGAATACACCTGGAGGATGAATAGTGATATAATAGGAACTTTCATTGGTTGCATGGCCTATGCCAGGTTTAGCAAATGGAATATGGTAGAACTTTGTTTAAACATTTTTTACTCCACTTGGTGCCAAGGTATTATGGAAGAAATCTTTAGTTTGGATGAAGAACCGAGAGTGCCCCTCCCAAAGATGTATATGGATCATCCCTCAGGTAGCCTTGTGGTGGCTAATATCCCTAGGAGACTAGCTCTTGTAATCAGAGACAAGGTTGTGTTCAATGTGGCCTGGCCCAAGATGGAAGCATGTTTCCATTTCCTACTTGGATGGAGAAAGATTATAGTGAATGCTAGCCAGGGATGGCTCATCAACTATCTCAACCTCTTTAAGGCTTACATCCATCCTGGAGTGGTATTTGACTATCTGGACAAGATGGACTTCTATAACCCCATCATAGAGAAGACCAGCAAAGAACAATTCTCCTGTGAATTTCTCCCATACGTTTAGGCAGAGAACCCAAATGATGTAGTGGAAGTAAATTATGGTGTACTAGAAGAAATGACGTGAAACGAGGAGTTGTTGCTTTAGGCATTTTTTTTTTCTCGAGTTTGAAGGTTTGGTCATGAAGCACTATCTCCTACTCGTTATGGTTTTGGGCAAAAGGATCACTCTATTCATATTCTACTTTTAGTCTTCAAGTACTTGTTCTATAATTGTTAATTTAAGTCAATCCTTGTTTATATTAGGGTTATGGTTTGCAGTGAAATGTTAATAGGTTGCTTTCAGTTTGATCATTTGTAATGGGTTGTTCTATTGTCTGCGATTGTATATATGGCAGTGCTCTATGGTAGCTCTATTATACTTAACATGAATATAGAACAATAGAAGAATATGTTTTTATCCTACTTGGAAGGGTTTCTTTCTTTCACTGATGTTTGTTTCGATATCCATTTAGTTATATGATTATTGTAGCATTATTCTGACTAAGAAATGGTCTAGAATTTTATGTGGATTGTTCTTCTTATGATGATTAGTCTCCCAAATCTAATAGAAAATTATTATATTTATGGATGTTGCTACAATAAGTAAGGTACTCTATTTTTATAACACCCTCATTGCTGGGTATTATGAATTAAGAGTCAGAGCCTTCAATGGCTTAACTATCAGATGAAGGAGACTGATTTGGATTGGAAGTGAAAACTCAGGAGTGTTGAGTAATATAAAGTAGTAACTTCAATTTATAATATTCAAGCTCTACAGTTAGTTCTGTAAGACTAAATAAGATGTTGGTTGCTTGATACTAATTGATAGCAATCTCTAAGGATATGCAGATGTATATTTGGCTTTAGAAGATTATAGATATTTTAATAAGTTCATTGATTTGTGTTTACTCAAAAAACAAAAATAAAGATAAGTCTTATTATTTCTAATATAGGGTCAAGGTTCTGTCAAATAGGCATCTAATACTAATTAATTCAGTTAGTTTAAGGATTATGTTTATTTAAGGAACAATATGAATTTTATGATGAATGCCTTAATTCAAGTTTTGTAGAAGATAACACAAATGTAATGTAAGAATGGAACAATCGTTTTCTCCAAGGTTTCCATCACAATAATAAGATTATGTAGCCATAGTACTAACAATTTTGATGCTTAAGTAATTAGACAAGGTTGAGCACGTTGGTTAATAAAAGAAGGAAGTTAAAGGCTATGAATGGAATGGACCAACCACAATTGGCCCTAGTGGCATCAAAGATTTGATGATTATTCTATCAAGTTGTATTACAATCCTTCTTTGTAATAACATTTATGAGTTTATTTTATTGGGGTATGCCCCTTTTATGATGTAATAATAAAGGACAATTGTCCCTGGCTAGACTAGAGGTTTTCTGCTATGCTCTTTCCTACTAGTGCCAATTTGAATGGAGAGATGATGTTGTAATTATCATTTTTATTAATAAAATCTATCAAGGCCTTGGCCATTTACCAATAAAAAAAATTAAAATTACATAAATTATAAATTATTTAATGATAGACTAACATACACTAACATACAATGCTATAATTCTATTATTTTTAAACACATACAATGAAATTATTTTTAATGGCAAATATTTTTATATTAAAAATATATTACTTTTAAAATATTTATATGAAATATATATTTTTAAAAATATTTTATTTCTAAAATATTTTAAAAATATTAAATGATAACTTTTCTAATTTTTATTGTTAATTATTTATTAGTAGTCTTCTTAATTAAAATATTATGACTTGCAGTACTATTTTCCTTTGATCAAACACTTACGATATTGAATAAATAGATTTTTTTGAAATGATAAAGAATAATAAACAAGCAAAGAGATATACATTAAATAATGATAATTGTAAGTTGAGATGGTTTAATATACATAATTTTTTGTTTATTTATAAATTTTAAGATAATTTATTTAAAGGAAACAATCAATTTAGAAAAAAAGTGGTACGTTTCACATTAAGATAAATATTTCTTATTTTTACAAGAATTTTTATTTTATTTTTGTCATGATTAATCTTATTTTATATAAATAATATATAAATTTATTTGCTAAAAATAAAAAATTAAATGACATTTGCATTCTCCTACATCAAACTTTGAATTATAAAAATATATTAATATTTTAAGGTATGCTTCAATTAAAAATAAAATATCATAAATTAATTTAAAAGCAAAAAGCATTATTCACAAAAATGAGTAGGGATAAGTAACTATCTAAAACAAATGTAGATAAATAAATAATGATGATGACATTCAATTGGAATCTAATGTAGATAGTATGTAGTATATGGTTGTAAATGACTTGTCAATGACAAAGATTTCTTATAGGATGCATAATTTAAACTCTACATTTTTTTTTTCATTCTTATTAAAATGTTACAATTTATAAAATATTTTTAAAAAAAAATTTGATGGAAAGTTTATTAACAATAAGAGTATTGTTTATTGTTTTTCTTTGATCAAACCCTCAAGGTTTTGAATCAATACATTTTGAAATGATAAAGAATTTTTTTTAAAAAGTAAAGAAATATACATTAAATAATGATAAAGTAACAATTACAATGATAATATGATCAAATTATTCCTTATAGCTAATTTTTTTTATTAACTTTAAGTTTTTTTTGCATACAATAATTAATTGAAAATACTCCAATGCAAGTTGAATTTCAAAAATAAAAAATCAAAACATTATTTTACAAATCATGATATCAATCTAATTCGGTCACAAAAATTGTGTATCTAAATTAACATGAGAAAATAGAAACTACAAATCAAAATCAATATCTAAAAGTTAGAAATAATCCTTAAATATAAATAAATTTACCAAACATATTTTTGGTTGATAATATATTTTATTACTATTACTAGCATAGGAAAAGAACATGGCCTAGACCAAGGATGACTACAATAAGGAGACCATCTCCCCACATTGCCCATTAGGTCTAGTCACATTAAATTTAATAACAATGATAGTTTTCTCTTAACATCCCCCTTCATGCATGAGTGCAGATTCATGTCACAAGAAGCATTTATTTTCTTTTACTTTTTTTAATTCATAGTTACCTAAGCCTCTTCCACCTTGGCTACTCCTTATTTCAATTCCATTGATTTATAATCAAACATCCCCACATCATCCACACTCCTTCCATCTTGATGATTTTAATTCCTATCAAACTAAGTGTGCCCCTCCTCAAAAGTCTCCACAACTCATTTTTTGTCTCCTATCCAATGTGGCAATATTTTTCTTATTCACAATAACCTCTTCATAACCAAATAGACAACCTTAGCACTGCTAAAAATTGGTTGTATTTTCTAAATCATTTCTTCATTTGGTTGTTGCAACATCACCCCACTTACTACATGAGAAAAAGTGTTTTGTTGTTCACCCTTCTTCTCCATTGTATAATGATGGTGAGAAATGTCCTTCCACCAAGGAGTCTTGTTATCATATTTTTAATTAGCTAATTGGGGAGCCATATGTCCATTCTAAAAATACTTCTAACACCTAAAGGGAACCCCATCATTATCCATAGAATGCAACCAAAATTGTTTTGAGGTTTTGAGTGATATTTTTGCAAGAAGTTAACTAGCCATATTCATCTCTACCAAAATCTTAGCATAGGTTGAGTGAAAGATATTTGATAACTCTTCATCTGCCACTAACAAAATAGCTAAGGAATTTTCTATAACTTGTATAAATGATCAAGCTAAAAATTTAATGTTAGATTCAGAGTCTCACCTAGAGTAGAAACCTGTCAAAAGTTTCCTTTGATAAACAAAATTTGGATGGTTTTAGCATTAAGTGGTTCTTATTCTCCCAACTCTAAAGTGTTAGGAATAACAATGCATAGTGCACAAATGAGAAGGGGGAGGAATTAGTTGTGACCAAATCATCTTACAAATTCTTTCACATTTACCTTCTCTATTAAGAAATGTTACTTGATTGAAATAAATTTTTCATTGAATGTAACACAAGGTTCTTTGAAATATTAATAGCACTTGAAGTATCATAATAAATAGTAATTTATTCATGATATATAACTCTAATATCCTTTAACATTTTCTTCATCCAAATAACATGTGTACGGTTTATAAAAACAACAAAATTTATTCATCTTCAATAGTAAATTGTGAAATACAATCTTGACTTTTACAACAATGCACAACACAGAAATGAGAGGGGGGTGAATTAGTTGTGATTGAATCAAAATATTAAACCATGAAATAATTATCATACCTCATAGCTTAAATGCAATGTACAGAAAATAACAACATATAACACATAATGACAAATACATTTGTGTGGAAATCTAGTTAAGGGAAAACCACGATGTGGATCAAACCCACTAGATGATTCAATAGAGCATATAAAACCATGTTGAAGGTATAATGGTGAATGAAAATGTATTCAGAAACTCGTGCCTATCTAAGCTTATTTCTCTATAAAAATAAGGGGAAAACATGATTAGACAATAATCCAAATATAATAAGTGAAATAACCCAATAAGTGAATGCTAATTTATTGTGGACAAAAATCCACTAAGATGAACTAATTGAAAGCCTCAACTATGTCAATACAATTCTTTTGAAGTACATAACTAGATTCTACTCTTACCTCTTCTCAATCAACTCTAATCTTTTTCTCTAATCCAAACATCATCTCCACATCATATAATTATCTCCACTAGTACACACACATCCAAATTCACAAAATGCCTTCTTATACAAGTCTCAAACACTTATTAGGTTGGCTCAATATGAGCACTAATAAAAAAATAAATCACATCAACCAATGTGATTCCATATGTGCTAGATAGAATGCATAAATGATATATTAAAATATCAAATAACATTCTATCATCCAATAGATAATTATAATAATTCAAACACCACATTTCTTGAAGGACTCAGCCAAGCAACTAGCCTTTTTCCTAAGAAGAGTGCTTCTCTAGCTATTTTTGTCATCAATATTACTTGTGTAATTTGCAACAATATATACATGAAGTATAAAATCATTAGCTTTATCATACCATAATCTATAATTCATTGTACCTTTTAGATATCTAAAATTATTTTGATAGAAAAAACATGTGATTCATTTGGCTCAACTTGATATCTAACAACAATTCCAACTACATTAAATGTGTCAAGTCTTGTATGAGTTAGGTATTGCAAACCACCAATCATAGATTTGTATATGATTTGGTTATTAATCTTATATTCATCATCCTTTTTTAATTTACATCCTTCATCTGTCAATGTTTAACTTGGCTTTGAACATTCCATAACAAATCTATTCAATAATTCTTGTACATACTTACTCTATGGTATGGAAATTCCTATCTCAGTTTGAGTACTTTGAAAACATTTTTTTTTGTATCTCTCCTATCATAGACATCTCAAATTCCTTCTCCATCTCATTAGAAAAATATGAACTCATCTTATCATCACCGCCAAAAATGATATCTTCCATAAAGATTTCATCAATCAAAATGCATTCAAAACTAAATCTAAAGTATAAATTATTGCCAATAGTACCTTTATTGAATCCAATATTCAACAACTAATAATATATCCTTTCATACTAGGCTCTACGGGTTTTCTTTAACCCATATAAATCTTTTTTCAATTGGTAAACCATGTGATTTTGATTATCAACTATAAATCCATTTGGTTTCCCAGCATAGACTTCTTCCTCAAAATCTTCATTTAGAAATATTGATATAACATACATATAATATAACTTGAAATATTTGTAAGCAACATAAGAAAGAAAATTATAACAACTTAAATTATAGAAATAAATGCAAATGTCACATCAAAGTCTATATCTTCCATGTGTGAACATCATTTGCAAACCATTCTATATTTTTTAAACTACTTCACCATTTCATTTGATTTGTTTCTAGAATCCCCATTTAGTTAAAATAACATACTTATTTTTGGGTCTTGGAACTAAAACCTATGTTTTGTTCTTTACAAGCTAATCTAATTCTTCTTTTTAATCTTTAATCTAGTTATCATCTTTGTAAGCTTCATTAACACTTTTAGGCTTAACTTATCATATTAAACAAATTTCATCTCTAGCAATTTGTCCTCTAGTCATTAATCCATGATTCTTATAACCAATAATCTAATCTTCAATATAATTAAGCTTTACATGCCTCAGATTCTTAGGGGCATAAAATTCATCAACTTTAATTCAATTGTCAATCTCTTCAACGAAACTTTTTTGATCTATATTATGATTATGAGTTTTTTTTAGTGATTCATAAAAAATCATTATCTGATTTATTATTATATAATCTCTCATCTATTTTAATTCTTTCAACAATTTTTCCATTAACACACTCAACACATTTCTATAATCTCTAACTATAGAATTGGTATATTTTTATCTAATTAGAATAACCAAGAAATATTCCTTCATCACTTATAGTATCAAACTTTCCTATGTCATGAAGTCTCTTAATGTAAAATTTTATTCCAATTTTTTTGAAATACTTAAATATAGGCATATGCCCATAACATAGTTCATAAGGTATCTTACTAGTACCATGCTCTACCTAAGCTCTTTTCAATGTGTAGGCTATAGTAGAACTATCTTCTCTCTAGTGCATCTAAGGTACTTTTCCTTCCAACATCATATTCCTTGTAGTTTTAAGGATTATCTTGTTCATTTTCTCTACTATCCCATTTTGTTGGGGGATTCTAGGGACAAACATATGAATCCTTATTCCATGTTCATTGCAATAGGCATTGAATTATCCAAATGTAAATTCTTCACCAAGGTTACATCTCAAACAATTTAGCTTCAATCCAGATTCAATCTCAACTTTGGCTTTAAATATCTTGAATTTATCAAAGCCTTCAAAGTTTTCCTTCAAAAATATCACCCACATTATACTAGAATAATCATCAATGAATAGAATGAAATATATCTCACCATACCAAGCCCTTGTCTTAGTTAGACCACATGAATATTTATGAATGAAATATAAAATTTTGGTATTAGTTTATGAACTATTCTTGAAAACAATTCTTGTTTGTTTCCCCATAGTGCTTTCCTTGCATATTATGTTACAAGGCTTCATCAACTTCAATATATCTCTCAAAACATTAGTAGTAGTGATCTTTACAATGTTATCAAAACTTACATGACAAAATATCTTATGCCATAACAATCTATCATGAATATTTACAACCAAATATTTATTCTCTATTGAATTCAAATGAACTACATATCCTCTATTTTTTTTCCAAACACAACCTTAATTTTGGAATCATTTGTAATAGTGTAAATTTCATCCTTAAATTTTAAATTGTAACCTTTCTCAACCAATTTTTCAACACTCAAAAGATTATGCTTTAGTCCATCAACAAAATAACATCATTAATACTATTCTTACAATCAAGAGTAATTGAACAACTTTATTTGATCAAGCAAGGAGTGTTGTAGCCAAATACAACAACACAAGAATCATACTTATCAATATAAAAAGATTCATTCACATATCTTGCCATATGGTGTGAATTTCCACTTTCTAATATTCTTTCGTTAATTTTTTTCTAATTCTAGTAACTAAGGTTTTTTCTTCAACTATAGTGGTTTCATCTTTAATATCAATAAAGACATTTTCTTCCTTAGTATTTTTAGATCCATCATTAGTGACATCATATCTAGTAGAATAATAATATTTCTTCGAATATATTGCCTTAAAAATCCTTGTTTCATGTGTAGAAACTCTCTTTGCACATCTAGATGCAAAGTGACCAATCATATTACATGAAAATCATTTCAAATGTTGTTCTCCCTCATACTTACCTTCACCTTTTAGTAACATCTTTGCAGTTATTTCATCCAAATCATCTTGCTTCATTTCCTCTTCCTCATTTTCTTCTCATTACTTAGCATATCTACCAAATCTTGTAGAGCTTATAGAACTATCATAATAAATC
Source organism: Cupressus sempervirens (assembly GCA_028749045.1). Taxonomy (NCBI): domain Eukaryota; kingdom Viridiplantae; phylum Streptophyta; class Pinopsida; order Cupressales; family Cupressaceae; genus Cupressus; species Cupressus sempervirens. The sequence continues at coordinate 211,108,065 of CM053793.1, forward strand.
TTTTTTTTTCCCTTTGAAAGAATAACTCTAAATTTTGAGTCTACTTTAGGTAGAAAAATCTCCATTTTTATTCATTTCAAATGCATAAAACTTATCAACTAATGTTTCTCTTGTCACATCTTGAATTGTTCTAGTCTCCTTAATAGCAACAACTTTGGTGTCATAGAAATATGGCAAGGATATAATTTTTTTTGACATAGTTTCTTCTTTTGTAATGGTTCTTCTAGAAACTCTACTTGTCCACAAACAACTTGTCTTATCTTTTTTCACATATGTCTAGATTGTCTCTTCTTCACTCATCCTCACAAATTCCAGCTTTCTTTTCAAATTATGTAACCTCACTTGTTGAAAAAACCTATCACCTTCATAGAGTGATTGTAATTTTATCCAAATTTTATGACTAGTCTCATGTTCCACCTCATCATTATTTTTAGTATTAACTAGGTCTCTAAGTAAGGCTTCCTTAGTAACCATGTTACAAAAAAAAGCTACATCTATGCTTCATTTTCTTTATCAAGATTTGGAATTTGAGAAGGGTCCTTTGTAATGTTCCAATTATCCATATAAATAAAGTGTTTAATCATTCTTCCTTTCCATAGTGCATAGTTAATTCCATCAAATTTTGAACTTTCCTTCTTAATGACCATCATAGATCTCCTCAAGCAATTAAGCTTCAAAAATAGGACTAAAGAGATATGGTACCAATTGTTAGTACAATAATAATAATGCGCAATACACTTTAGGATTAAAGAAATAGAAATAGTAGTTATTTGCAAATATAACCAATATCAAAGAATAATAAAGTACAGAGAAGAGAATACAAGACACAAAGATTTAATGTGGTTCACCCAATCCCTAGGCTACATCCATTAAACAACAAGTCTAGTATTCTTATTATCCAGTGATTATAGTTTGATTACAATCTATAATCCCTTGCAACTCAATACCGTCGTAAGAAGCTACTAAATCATCATACATAATAAAATCACTAACCCTAAACCATTTTATAGAAGCTTTTTTCCACTTACAAAACTAGGGTTATAATGTGTCAACCAATAGAAAAATAGCTCCTGATGGCCCAAGACCCTACAAGGGGTGTTGCCCCCAAACCCCATAGAAAAATCTTGGTGTAAACCACGTCGAATAAAGTAGGGAAAAAATAACCCCCAAGTCTAATTAGGCTCCACCTAACAACATACACAACTAAGGTGTGGGCAGGGAGGGGTGGGGCATGAAATAGTTGTGACCAAATCAACTCACAAACACACACAATGGAAAAAATAGCATGTAAAATCCCTAAACATCATCCCATAATATTTGCAAGCTCAGGTTCAACAAATTGTGTCTTTGCCAAACCTCTCTCTATAGTTATCATTGATAGGAACACTATATGATAAACATATATGTTGAGGTCAATGAAAAACATTAATGCCAAACATAATGAGAAATAATTCCACTCTCCAATAAACCAATATCCCAACAATATCCCTAATAAACACAATCTCTTCAATACATAGACATTCACATAAGATCTTATTCCTATCTTGAACATTTTCAAAAAATACAATGAAAAAATCCCTAGTGCTTGGTCAAATTTGAACACATCAATTCAAAATTGACTCCTAGCTCTTTGAAATCTAAATGTGAAGCTCCCATAAACTAGGCAACAAGCCTTGGAACTATCTAATTAGGACCAATCTCATAAAACTTCCATTTTATGATCTACTTTCATTTCTACCTCATCTTCTATGTCCACAATGGTGGCCCCAACCTGTCATGGCTTTGAAGTGTCTTCTAAAACCATCACTAATTGATGATGGTATACTGCTCCAAGCTTAGAAAGCCCATTTGGGCCAAATCCTTTTCTCCCAAGGGTTTTGTTACACCACAACCATTTGAAATTATAATCTTTACTCCTATTTTTTCACTTCCTAGAAGTCGAGCACCATCCTTTCCATTGATTTATATGTTCTCTTTCCCCTTCAAACCCTTGTTCACATTTTTCTTTTCATCGACCAACATTGGTTTCTCTACCACATCCCCTTGGAATTTCCTTTGATCAAGCCTATAAGATGTTGAATCAAAATATTTTGAGAATGATAAAGAATAACAGACAAGTAAGCAATATACATTAAATAATGATATAAGTAATAATTACAGTAATAATAAGATCAAATTAATGCTTCTAACAAACATTTTCTTATGAATTATAAGTGTTGCTGACACACAACAACTATTTGAAAGTATTTGAAAACAAGTTAAATTTCAAAAACACTAAAAGAAAAAAAAATTTTAAAAAAAAATTTACAAATCATAAAATCAATCCTTTTAATCTCACTTAAAATATGAAATTAGAAATTGAAATCAATCTTAAGAAATTAAAAGAAATATTTAAAAATAAATGAATTTATCAAATATTTTTATTTTATATACTAATTTTTAATATATATAAAAATACATGAACTATGTTATTACATTTCTATAAAAAAAAAAAAAAAAAAAAAATTGAAAAATTTAAAAAATGCATACAATTTAAATGCAATTTCTAGATTTTAATTATCACATTATAAAAATACATTAAATTCATTATTATATTTTTATAATAAAAAAGAAAACATTGTAAAAAAATGCAATATATACCATTTAAAAATGTAATTTTTAATTATCTATTTTAAATATGATTTTTTATTGATTACAAGGAAGTCCATTATAGTTTAAATTTGTATTACAACCAAACATGTAAATTACGTCAAGAATCCAAGAGTGATATAATTTACATGAAAGTACTGTTGGGTTTGATAAACAATTTCGTATTCGTTTGTTTAATTGGCCCTTTGAGTGGGACCTGAGAGGGACACCCAACCCCTTAAAATAGTTATCTTAATTAAGAGTAATCATTGCTCATAGCATGTTAACTGGTCTCTATCATTTCATTCTCCAAAGATCTCTTGATATATAATGATTTATTATTACATTCTTAATATTTATGATGTCTAATAGTTATATTTCTATTTATTTATCTTTTCAACTTTTTCTTTGACTTGACATCCAAAATCTAGGTTTCAAATATGTATCAATTATCAATTTTGTTGAGTTGTCATATAGAATTGAAAAATATTTATTTAATTGATTTTAACATTTTAAAATTATAGATATAATTTCATATATATATATATATATATATTTGTACGAATTCTATTTTATTCAATGGTTATAATCATGAATACTCTAGCTACACGTCTAGTATCTATTACATGTGTGATTCGTGCTATTCTAGTAGCTTCATTGGCTCGACCTCCTCATGTGGTTAACACTTATATTTTGGCTGGTTCTCTCAATGTTCTTCCTATAGTAGTTGTTGATGACCAAGTGTGGTTCACCATTTGTTTCACATGACAACGGGGACATGGTATTGCTTGGATTGTGGTCCTTAGTATAAAAAAATATTCGTCCTCTTTCATGTGATATGAAAGTCAGGATCCTTATTTCTTCCATATTTTTTTACTCCGATCAAAAAGTGTTTAAGTTCTAGCCTATTCTTCTTTCCATTCTCATATCTTATAAGATTCCTTCTTTTACATTGATGACTTATCTATAACGAATTTAAACCCTTTCCATATTTATCTAATCAAAACACATATTTATACTTATAATAGGCAATATTACACCATTCTAATCAATACCTTTCAACATCAAAAATTCCTTGATTTCCATCACTCATTGATTTCATTCTTTATCTTTATCACTTGGTATAAATTCTTTGGCTTCTAGCTAACATTATTTTCACCATGTTGCTAACCTTGGATCTATAGAAGTCTCATCATTGCTTCTACAATGAGAATAATGAACTCCTCCGTGCATTGAAAAAAATGACAAACCTACTTCACAAATGTTTGTGAAGCATATAATGTGAAGAAAAGAACACGAAAACACTTTTAGTGGGAAAGAAATGAATGGAGAAACACTTTTCAGTCTCTTTCATACTTTATTAAATACTACTCATTTAATAGCGTGCTTGTAAGATTCCCAAATTACTTTTGAAATACATAGAAGTGACTGTTACATGCATATTCTTCCCTTCAACTTTTTCATGATTTTTGAGTTTGAAATACTTATGAAATCCTAATAATTCCATGGTGTCATCATATTTTTATGAGACCCCATGCACACACTTGTCTCCTTATCTAAGGACCATTTTCTTACCCTCACTTTTCTTGGCCCCATTGTTTTTTCGTGGTAATGGTAAGAACACCACCAAGGCATTAATATAATGCTATGAGAGAGCCCAACAATTATCATTACCTTGCCCATCATGAAAAGATATCAACTAAATATTTTCCCTCTTATAGTATTTATACAGACCCAAGATTGAAATGAAATATATTGCAGTTTTTTTTCATTTTACTATGACCCACATTTGAAATATTTCATTTATAATCATTATACAACTGTACAATGGTATAATGCAATAGTACATGAAATGGAGAGGATGGATTGACTCTGTTTCTATGTTTCTGTTTATGGGTCTTCTTACAGCTGTTTCATGTTTTCAAATACTCATTATGGTTCTTTTTGGGCTACGCATGCTTCACTTGTTATGACTGCCAATGCTGTTCAGCAGTGATTGTCTATTCTTTATCTGTCAATACTGTTCAGCATGTTCTTATCTATTTGACGGTGCTTTTTTAGAAGGTCATTAGGTTATAATAACTCTAAGATTGTCTTTGAGAAAATTGCATCACCTATATAAACTTTGTTCTTTTTCTCTTTGAATTGGAGAAATTTGTCTGAAAATTAATTTATACTAGATTACAAAATTCTATGGGTTGAGTTTAAATAGTTAAAGTATTGATTTTCAAATCTGTGGGACATATAAGATAGCATTCTAAGTTGTGCTCTGTGGTCTTTTATAGGGCAAGAGACCCAATAGTCTATAGAGGGGTCCAATTACTACAATAGTATTGCCATATATATTTTCGATTACCGCTCTTAAAAGAGTTCCAAAAACATGAAAATATGTGTACTAATAGTCGATCACACATGTACTAATAGTCAATCATTTTTAAAAAATTTTGGTTGGTGATTGACCAATTTGTGCACCACTATTGGGGCATTTCATAACTATCACTCTAGGACATTTAACCACAAGTATTGGTGTTGTTTTGGGTGAGTAACTATTAGTAAATGAACATATCGCATATCGGACATGTGTCTTGAAACGATATATTTTGACCACTTCGATCCACGATCCCTATAGAGAGATCACCCAAAAGTTGAAACATTCGCTTTAAGCTCTTCACTCACCTACGGAGGTACACCAAAAACATCGGCAAAATATGACTTATTGGCTTCTTAAATTCAAATGGTTTCTAAATAAGTAGATTTCTTAGTTGCAACTCTTGGTCTTCCATAAGAGGTTTTTGGTGGGTTTGATCAAAAAGAACTATAGTGTACATTTGACTCATGTTGATATTTGCAAATACATATATTTCTAAACAAAAAAAATTATCAATCTAATAAGAATAAACAAACCATGTAATATATGCATATAAAAAGATTGTAAATATATCTCAAAATGGTGGTGTGGACTAGAGCACTCATTTACATCCCAAACCTAACAATCCTCAAAACATATAATATAGACCTAGCATAGGTAGAGTATTATGTAATTAAGCATTGATTTTTCAATATGGAAACCCAAGTTCAAATTTCAATGGAATATATAGTATGAAACTTGAAGGTGTTAAAATTGGTCTTCTATAGTTGATTTCTAATAAGAAAGTAATTTTTAAATAAATAGATTTCCAAGTTATACATCTTGATATTTTATTGATGATTTCTACTGTAATTATACGAAAGAAACTAACATTAATATAATAACACAAAAACTTATATTAATTTTATATTGATATTTAATATATTGATAAATAATTAACAACATGAACTATCACTAAACACAAACAAACCAACAAACAACTTGAATTATATTTAGTATTCTTTTTAATTTTTATCTCACTCACTCAAATGCAATTTATTTCGTCTTCTTCCCCACCTTAAAACAATATTTCATCTTTTTCATGATTGTTATAATGGACCCTTGTTTTATTTCCCATAAATTTCCACTCTATCATCATGCTCAACCTTAGGCTATTATGTGTTATTTCTTCCACTATGTCTATGTCCCATGATGCTTGCTTGACCTTGTATGAAATAATGTGTCAATACGAACATTGAAAAACTTGGCATAAATGTCATACGAAATGATAATGTCCATCTTTAAAGCAGAAAGGTCCTCAATTTTACAAATCATTTTTAATATTTTAAAACCCTGTACTACAACAACAACAATATGGTGAATGAATGAAAACAAACCAAAAGAAGGCATGTAGAGAATAAAGGTAAGTAAAGGCAAAAAAAAATTGTGAAGAGATGAGACAAAGTGGATGTAATAAAAACATATGGGGTAAGAAGTTATAGTAAAGTAGGGGCAAGAGGGCCATGCCAAATGATCACTTTGGGGAGAAGACCGAGGTAACATTATTATGAAAATATCTTCAACCATTCTAGTAATATGATCTTTTCCACACCTTACCTAATTTGCTTGTGGGAAAAGGGTTTAAAAAAAAAAAAAAACATATTGATGCATTGTTAATTTAAATTGTATTAAGTAATTAAAATATATTGAGTAAGATTATAGTAAAAATGAAAAATTATTTTTGTTTATGCTATTATAAATAGAGGAATTGATTCGTCAACATCAGTTAAAATTGAATCTAATTCAATCATATCTGAAAGAATTTAAATGTTAAAGAATGACATAATAAAAAGTATACTATCATCCTTATCAATTGATCTATATCTTTTTAATAGATAATATAATTGTGCACATATCTTCATTCATCCTAATATTAAGATAGTTTCCACACTTGGAATAGGGAAGAAATATCATACGTAAGTAATGTTAATTTAAGTTATATAATGTGAATTATCATATATTTAGTGTGTTTATAGTTAAATTAGTTGTTATTTGGATTATGTTAGCACGAGGAGGAGAGTCAATTTGTCAAAGCCATCTAAAATTGAATTTGATTCAATCATATTTTGAAGAATTTGAATGTTGATTAATGGTATAATAAAAAGCGTACCACTATCTTTATCAATCAATTAATCTACGTGATTTAGACAATATTGAATATGTCATTCTTTTACTTTCAACTATATGATATTGTTTTTTGTTATATTGAATTGGTTATCTAAATACACAGTTTGTCTTTTTAATAAAATATTATTTTTTATAATACCAATATTTGATAGTTTAAACTTATAGTTTGTATTTAAAAAATTGTGTAGGGGGATAAATTTAAATTTCATTGAATACATTGTTATACGTTTCTAACAAAAAGTTTGTGTTTGTTTAGTGTTAAGCTTGCTAAATAAATATTGTGAAGAAATAGTAATTGGTATGCATATACATGGGTGGACGAGAGCACGGTAAACCCTTTTTTTATAATTTCAATAAATGTGTTTATCATAGATGAATCTATGTAAAAGATGCTAGGAGATATTATTATTGAGGTGCTTATTGGTACTAATTCTTATAATTCTTCAAAACATAAATTGTTATTCCTCATATCTAATCTACCCTTGTTATTATTAATTATTGTTGACACACAAGCTTGCACCCTTGCCTAAAGTCTTACCTATAGGCAGCCTTGTGTAACATGGAAACAATCTCGAAAGTGTGGGACTTTGCAACTTGAGATTGAGTCTCTGGAGAATGTCTTCTTCCTTACTATCAGGATGCACCTAACTATTTCTTGAGAGGAAAAGGGAGAAGGAATGCATGGAAGCAAAACTACCTAATCTAATCTAGAAGAGGTGATACACCAAATAGTATATGGCTCTACTTCTTTTCCAATGAATGCACTAGCATTAATAGATTTCTCAAAATACACCATTGTCTAAACTTTTCCAATCTCAATATCTTAGATAAACCAAAAAGATAACACAATCAAAGAAGGAATACTATGGATTCACTTAATCAAATTAGTCATCCAATATGAACATGATTACATGATATTTCAATTGTCAAAATACATTCAGCAAGTGAGGCCACAAGAATGCACACACACCTAGCTAACCAAGAATGGATATGACAAAGAAGACTTCTATTGAGCAAGAGGCAAAATTATAGAATAGCTTTAAAAATCAGAAAAGAGAGAACCCTTGAGAGGGCAACAAAACTTGCTTTTATACTTCAAGCATAATTGAGATAACTTCATAAAGAAGCCAAGTTTTGTTGAAATTAACAAGTGAGAAGATTTACTTTTGAGAGGGGGGGTGAATCAAAAGTAACTAACTTTAACCTTTTCAAATCCTTTTATTGAAACCATTGACATGCATTTAATTCATCTAATAAACATGAAAGTAAAGACATGCATGAAAACTGATAAGACACAAATTTGGTAACCCAGACACCCTCCAAAATCAAAAGGTAAAATCGGGGTGGGGATGACACCCACAAAATATCACTACAACAATGTGTAACTATTTAAGGTTACAATGTTTGACCACTTCCAATGGTTTGCCCTGTGAAAGGCTTGTCCTGTTAAAGACTTTACACCTTGTAAAAAGTGACCTAGTTAAATGATTTCACTACCTTGCTAAAAGTAGGCCTGGTTAAAGGACTTTAGTACATTCACTTGGAATGCCACTCTATTAAAGGATTTACAAATAGCTGCTAGGCCAACCTAAGTCCATAGGATTTCCATTATCTAATACAATCTCTAGAGAGTATTAGAAAGTCTTTGACCTGATAGCTTTGCAATCTTCAATTGCTAATTCCAGATCTTTGTTCTACTTTGATTGACCTGATCCTTGCTTGATCTGATATATCACTCTTTGAAGTTCTGATACTATGTTCTTAGTCAATTGAATTATGTAAGGTTGCTTTGTTCTTCACTAAGTCTTTTAAACTCTCCTCTAAATTTCGCTATAGTTCACCCATACACTTCTCTCATTTGTGCATACAATGGGGTTTTGTCCTCCTTTTAAAGATTTCAAAGACTCAGGGTTAGGTATGAATCTATGATCAATATTAAATCTTCATTTCCTTCTCAACTCTTGCACTTTTCTTATTGGTTGCATGCCGATTGAATAGGTAATGCAACAGATTCGTTCTTATCTTCAAGATCCTTCAAGATTCATCCTATGTTGGCTCCAAAAATGGTTTACATCTTAGTTTATGAAGGCACAAAATCATATGTTGATTCTGTGTTACTCGACACATATTAGTTGTTGATGCTCGACACATATAGGAAAACTGACTCACTCGGCTCCTATAGTAATTCTGTTTCACTTCGCATCGATAGTGACTTGGCATCTATACTTTGCTCGGCACTTGAACTTTGCATGACACCTAAAGATTACTTAGCACCTAAAGTTTGCTCGACACCTATTCAATTTTCTGGCTCAGCATACATTGTAGCTCAACTTCTATATTACACTCAACATCAACTGAATTGGTTAAGTGTGTTGACACTCGAATGTCAAAACCAATCTGAGACTAACAATCTCCCCCTTTGACATGAGTGGCAAAAAAACTTAACTTAAACATTGTGAATTTGATCTCTACAAGTATACTACATATTCTGTTCGAAATATGTACAAGACTTCAAAAACTTATTCAAAATTTTGTATACCTCAAAATCTTGTGACTCCCTCTGAGTTGATGTGCCATTTCCATTCCTATAACCAAAACTCTTGTGCTGAATTTGTCTCATGTTGATATATCTGATACTCTTTGTCTTGTCTGCCTTTGTTTCTATATCTATGTATCCTATTTCTACTTCATGTACTCTATATTTGTTCCCTGTCACATCTTCTTGTAGTTTTGCATCCTTCTTGACTTTTAATTACTTCCTCAAAATTTGAATTTGAATATCTCCCCATTTGGATATTCTTTATTGCTTCCATGTGTTATCTCTTATTATCTCCTATTCTTATTCACATCTCCCCCAAAACATTATATCTCCCCCTTTCTAATTACACACTACATCTCCCCCTTTTTGACACTTATGTCAAAGGGTCCTAAAAGTGAATAGAATACTTTGCCAAAAAAAAATTATTTACCTCCATAATCATCTTGAGAGAAGCACCCCAATTATCTAAAGCAATTGCCAATGACTTGTGCTAGATGGATGTCTCTGCTACAAGATGAACAAGGCCTTCTAAAGTAGAAAGATTAGGATCTTTCTTTAGAACATTCTTTGCATAGGCTTGTTCCTTATGGAGTACTTCTAGATGTGGGGTAATGGAAGATTGAATTTGCATCAATTTGGCCTTAATATTGGCCTCTTCTACTATCAATACAACTAATTCTTTTTGTGTGTGAAGAGTAGCTACAAAACGCTTCTCACTTTGAGCTAGATCTTTGGGTAGTTGAGTGCTGTAAATCTTTAGATTTCATTCCAAGCTTAGTATCCTTTAGCTAGTTTCCTATGTGAAATATGATGAATCACACAACTTGGTGTACAATGAGAATACATTCTCAAGTACTTTCTTTACTTTTTCAATCTTCTTTGCCAATTCAACTTGTGAAAGTGTTATTTCACTTGATATTTTCTCATTCAATTTCATCTGAAACTTCTTTTTCAACCATTCTAATAGTTTAACATTAGTGTCAAGGTCCTCATCTTGTACCTAGTCCACCTGGTCCACAATGTTGGACAATTGCTCCATGATGGGTTGGGTTTCATAAGGTACTTGCAAGCTGAATGCATCAAGAAATATGTCCTTGATTTCCACTAGTGCTTGCTTCTACTTATACTCATTTCTGAGTATCTCTTGTCTCTTCCTTCTCTCTAGTGCCTCTTGCACTTCATTTATCAGTTGTAGGTTCATAGTTCTTAAGTCATAACTAGGTATGACTATTTCTTCATCAAGTGCAGGGTCTCCATGGTGAAGTACCCTTGCAACCTTGGTGAAGCTTGAGCCTGGTGTTGAAATATGCAATGGGACTACATCAGTGGTCGACTTCTTATTAGGAGTCCCCGAGGTAGACAAGTTTACCAATGTTTTATTGCCTCTTGTTCCTTAGGGGTTTTCTCCTCTTCTTTCTCCTCTTCTCTGCTACCTTGATCAATAATGATAATTTGAGGAGGTGCACCTTGAATTTGTGTAGTAGGAACATCTTGCCCTATTTTTTCCTTTGCTTGCTCCTTAGCAGTTGTTGCTATTGTAATTGTACTATCAACCTTAGCAATTTTGTCTTGTTCTTTTTGCTCTTTGGGTTGATCTGCTGTAGCTATGGGAGGTTGTGTAGATTGTTCTTGTGTACTTTCTTTCTCCCTTGTTATCTTTGCTATAGCTCTCTACAACTCATCAACCCTCACCAAAACTAGATTTGTACAAAGTTGTGCTTGCAATGTAGATTGGTGAAGGATCTTTTTGAGATCCTCTATAGTTAAAGGATTGATGTTCTGAGCTGAAGTGTCAGGAGCATCCTTTATAATTACTATGACTGCAGGTGCTGTATGTGGAAGACTAGGTGGTGGCAGTTGGGTGTCTTGGACACTCTATTCATTATGTTGTTCCTCATTTGTTGCCTCTTCACCATGTGTCTTCTCCACTATCTCCTCTTTTGTCTCTTTCTCTGCTTCATCTTTTTCTTTCTCTCCTTCCTCATCTTTCTCTTTTTTCTCTTCTTCTTCATCATTTCTACCCTCAAATGGGTCTTCTTGTCCTTCCTTCACAGTTGTCAAACCATATATTAATTTCCACATTTGTGTGGACTTTTGGACAACATCTTCTATTTGGTTTTGCAAAATTTTAAAGGCTCTATATTTGGGTGCAAATTTTCTCCAATGCTTCTTGCTAACCTTTGTTATTTGACCTTTAGTAAGGTCTAGCATTAATGAGCCAATGTAGACTCCCTTATCTCTTTCTCCATTTTGAGACAATAATGCCATTTGTTCTCAACTAATGAGCTTAGCTCCTTAGGCATTGAGTTGTCTAGTTCAAGTGGGGTGGTCTTAAATTTAGCCATCATAGTGTAGATGGACTCTTCCACTATGTTCTATTGTTCCTTTGACAACTTATTGAAATCTATGGTTTTTAGACCAGTTAAATCAACATTATCTCTAATATTATTACAAATGATTTCCAATTTAGATGTGGTAGAATGGCTTACCAATCTAAATTGATCTTCATCAGACTCTATCCTCTCTTTGTTTGATTTAGGAGGTGCAATATGCTTTCTTCTCTTCTTTGGTTCTACAGGCCCTCCTTGTTTTGTTGCCTTTTTCTTCTCCTGTTCTTTTGCCATTTGAGTTATTGCCCTAGTATTTGCCCTTGTAGTTGGCTTGGCTAGGCTTAGCTTTGTTGGTTTCTTCTTTCCCTTGGGTTGTGCAACTGGTTGTTTTTGAGCTTTTCTCTTCTTTGGCTTAGCCTTTGGTGCTTCCTTCTCGACACCTTAATCTTCATCTTCATCCTCCCCCATACCTTGGGTTAAGGCAAGTGGCCCCTAATCTTGTTCTTCTTCATCACCCTTGGCTTCTTCACCTTCTTCTTCTGCTTCTTCCATAGTACCTTCCCCAAATTTAGCTTTTAGCTTCTTAACAAGCTTGTCCTTCTTTTTCAAAGTGGAGGTAGTCTTCAGCTCCATATCCACTTTTGATGTCACCATGCCATAAGTTCCAAAATGTGTTGTATCCTTGTCTATTTCCTTTGCTAATAATGTAATTATTTCTATTGATGCTTCATCTATGTCTATTTCATACCCAAGAGGTCTCAGCCATCTCACTCTTGGTATGGCAGCTTGTATGTATGCATAATCTATATCTAAAATAAAACATACATCATTTACATGGTTTTCTACTAAGGAAGCTACAATTCTGAGCTTTGTTTCATTGTCTTTTTAAAATCCTCAAAATAACTAGTCATCAAGGTCTCAAAATTAGCCCCCATATGCTCTATGTATTCATTGACTTGAGCTATGATTGACTTATCAGTTTCCCATGAAAATTTTCCAAAAGAAGGGAATTCATTCTGAACATAAAAGAAAATACATATCAGAATGACACCAAATTTGCATTGGGCTCCCTTGGTTCTTCTGATTGTTACTAGATTTTCATTGATCTGTTGCAGTTGCAGTCTGCAAGATTATATGTGTGATCCTTCTTCACCAATTTTTATCCTACATCTACTTTAATGTAGGGCACACTGTTGAGTCTGCTAGATTGGTAAAATTTGTGTGCAATGAACCTAACAAAAAAATCAACTAGAGGATCTTGGATAGTGTCAATTGTCATCCCTCTCTTATTCCACTTAGCACCTGTATTTTTCTCAATTGCCTCCTTAAAATCACTCCTAAGGGTCTTTGGCTGATCTAGGGTTGGGTACCCTGTCACTCTATGTACAATTCTCTTTGTGATTTTTATAGGGCCATCCTCCAACCATAAGCTACCATCATGCATTATGCTCAACACTAGTCTAATCCATTCAGTCTTGAACACTATAGGGAATTCTAGGGCATGTGTTAAACCCTTGTTTTCAACAATTTTATACTCTTCCTTCAACACTCCATTTTTACATAATTTCTGATATGCCTCCCTCATTTCCATGTCACCTATAGGTCCAATCTTGCAATTATAACATTTCCTAACATCTTGAACCATTACAACCTTAGGGGGTATGATGGATAGGGCTCCAGCTGGATCATTTTTATATGCAACTTCAGGTATTGGACGAAAATTGGGTAGTCTAACTTCTTTGGACACTAGCTAGACTTCAAATGATTCCTTCTCTTGATTTTTTCTAGAGCTAGAAGCCATTTTACATAATCTATGGTTTTAACACAAAGAAAACATGAAATTGTGTAGCTCGGCATAGTCATAAATACCTTGAAATTGATGGAATCATGCTAGAATGTTGTTGAAATCTTCTTATATACTGGATTCTTTTCTTTGAATTCGCTCTGCACTCTTTCTTGTCTTTTCTCTTTGTTTTCAATGAAAAAAATGATTCAAAATACAATAATATACCCTATTTTCATCGCATTTAATGCTTAGTGCATTTTTTAGCTTTTGAAGGATTACCACATTACTCGACTTCCATTGCCTTTTCACCACTTGGCTTCCACAGGAGTATTCTTTACTTGGCTCCAACTAAAAATTTCTCTTTACTCAGCTTACTTTACCAACTTGACTTCTACTAATCATTCAGCTCCCACTATTGACATGTACTAGATTTTTACTCGGCATCTGAGGGAAACTCGACAACATTTGCTAAATCTTGAAATCTTAACTTTACATCTTTGTTCATATTGATCTCATCTTTTCAATTCTTGCTTGTTTAGGAACTGATGTATGATAAAACTTTGTAAATTAGTTCCTCATGCCTTTTCTTTTCTTAGTTTGATGAAGTGTGATCACTTGACCTATTAGGTGAAGTGATCCCTTCATTTGATGTGCTACACCCATCTTTCTTCTTCCATGTCTTATTCATTTCTCCTTTGATGTGTTCAACATCTATCTTTTCTTTACCTTTTTCATTCTTTGAATTGGGTGCCTTTGACTTTGTTGGGAAATTCCTACTAATATGACTAGTCTTTAAGCAACTAAAACATGTGGTTTGGCTCAATCATCTTCTATAGTTCCCTTTGAAATGTGTTCTTATGCAATTTTTAGGAATGTGTCCATATTCTTAACAGTAATGACAACTATATCTGGTGTTGTAGTTCCAATTGTAGTGATGTCTATTATTTTCTCCTGCCGGCTGATTTGGTGTCGACATAGGCTTTGATATGAACTTAAAAGCTCTATGTCCATACTTATTTCAATTGTAGCAATGACCTTCAAATCTTGGTGTCCTAATAGTCCTAGTCCTATAGTTATGTGCTTGATGTCCTTATTTTTCGCACTTATGACAATAGCTTGCATTCTTAGGTTTTTCATGCCGATGACATTCTTACTCCTACATATATTAGAGGTATGTCCCTTTTTACCATAGAAATGAAAGTAGGTTTAGTGTTCTTACCTTTGTTACTCCTTTCTTCTATAGTCTTGGAAGACTCTCCTTGTTCAGTGCTGGTGTAACCAAGTCCTGAAGTATCATTGCTTGCCCTTGCTGATTTTAGTAGCTTCTCAAAGTACTTGATGGTTTCATTAGGTTTGTTGAAGATTTTTGCAATCTTCTTTTCTCATTTTATGTCATTTTTCAATTTTTCATTTTGCATCTTTAGTGTGGAGATCTCAATATCCTTGACATTTAATTCATGATGTGCATTCATCATCTGGCTCAAGGTGTCTAGCTGCATGTTTGAGATTCTTGCAATCTCAATTGATTTTTCTTTTAGTCTATTGGCAAGGTTTCTCTTGTCTTCTTCTAGCATAGCCTTATCTTCAATGGCTCTTTTCTTCTGTTCAGTCACTTCACAAAGCATTATGGCTTGTAATTCTTGTTCAAGCTTGATTATTCTAATTTCTTCTTCTTGAGCTCTATTCTTCTCCATTAGGTCTGCTATTGCTACATCAAACTCTTTGGAATCTCCATTTGAAAACAAATTTGAGGTGTCAATCTCCTTGTATTGTGTGTCATTCTCAGCTATGGCAATCTCTCTTCTTCTCTTTAAGGATTTTCTTAGTTCCTCTCTAGCTTCTTCCAAGGCATGTAAAGAAAGTTGTGTATCGATTGCTTGATTCTCTATGATCTTCCCAAGTTTGTAGACTTCCATTTTTAGATCTTTTTCTCCAAGCTACGAGGCTCCTTCTTGGGAGAACCTAGCTTTGATACCAATTGTTGGAATTAACAAGTGGGAAGATTTACTTCTAAGAGGAGGGTGGGGTGAATCAAAAGTAACTAACTTTAACCTTTTCAAGTCCCTTTACCAAAACCATTTACATGCATCTAATTTATCTAATAAACATGAAAGTAAAGACATGCATGAAAATTGATGACGCACAAATTTGGTAACCTAGAAACCCTCCAAAATTAGAAGGTAAAACTAGGGTGGGGATGACACCCACAAAATATCACTACAACAATGTGTAACTGTTCAAGGTTACAATGTTTTACCACTTCCAATGTTCTGCCCTATGAAAGGCATGTCCTGTTAAAGACTTTACACCCTATAAAAAGTGACATGGTTAAAGGATTTCACTACCCTGCTAAAAGTAGGCCTAGTTAAAGGAATTTACTACATTCACTTGGAATGACACCCTATTAAAGGATTTAGAAATGGATGCTAGGCCAACCTAAGTCCATAGGATTTCCATTATCTAATACAATTGCTAGAGAGAATTAGAAAGTCTTTGACCTGATAGCTTTGCAATCTTCAATTGCTAATTCTAGATCCTTATTCTACTCTGACTGACTTGATCCTTGCTTGATCTAATATGTCACTCTTTGAAGTTCTGATACTCTATTCTTAGTCAACTAAATTCTATAATGCTACTTTGTTCTTCAGTAAGTCCTTTAAACTCTCCTCTAAATTTTGCTATAGTTCATACATACACTTCTCTCATCTATGCATACAATGGGGTTTCATCCTCTTTTTAAAGATTTTGAAGACTCAGGATTAGGTACGAATCTACGATCAATATTAAATCTTCATTTCCCACTCAAATCTTGCACTTTTCTTATTGGTTGCATGCCAGTTGCATAGGTAATTCAGAATATTCATTCTTATCTTCAAGATCCTTCGAGATTCATCCTATGTTAGCTCCAAAAATGGTTTACATCTGAGTTTGTGAAGGTACAAACTCATATGTTGATTATGTGTTACTTGGCACATACTAGTTGCTGATGCTCAACACATATAGGAAAATTGACTCACTCAACTCTAATAGTAATTTTGTTTCACTCGACATCTATAGTGACTCAGCACTTGAACTTTGCACAACACCTAAAGATTACTCAACACCTGAAGTTCACTCGACACCTATTGAATTTTCTATCTTGACATACATTGTAGCTCGACTTCTATATTATACTTGACATCAACTGAAGAATTGGTTAAGTGTGTTGACACTCAAATGTCAAAACCAATCTGATACTAACAAGTTCAACCACTAAAATTAAAGATGTAGAGGCAATCATGCAAATCTAGAGAAAATCTTATTGTGGTACACATCTAGGTGCAATAAAAATCCAATATTTTTCCAAAAGATCACCTTGAGAAAGCATGAATGATGACCATTAATGCATAGCTAGGTAGATGGAAAACCAAGTGATGAGTGCATGCTCATTTTTCATTAAACAAGCATGAAATGCAATGAAAATAACCAATGATAGTTCGAGTAGATCAAATTTTCTATTCAACTATTCTTATTCTTCTATTATCAACATGCTAACCTAGATAGAAATGTGGGTCAACCATTTTCAATGTTCATTTTGTACCTTTCCCACTCTCTTATTGGTCGAGCATCTTTTACTTTCCAACCTGGATGGACAAAACCCTCATATTTTTGGTCAACTCTAGGACTCATGATCTTACAATTGTCAACTAAGGTCAAAACCCTTGAAACAACTTTGGCTTGGAAATTGACCTTTACAATCTTATGATCATCCATTATTTTGTAGCATCGAGCCCTTCTTGCATTCTCCTTATGGTCCTTCAACAATAGGAGACCATACAATCTGATGACAACCTGAACATATGGTAACACCCTTGGCATAGGGTCATGAGACCAACAATTTTCTCTCACAATGTTACAAACAAATTAATTGACCTCATGATTTTATGACCACGGTCTGGCATAATATTGAAACATAAAAACATAACACTTATGATCTTACAATTGCAGTTAACCTCGCCTTCTGTTACAACTTCAGCAGGTTCTTTATCTGCAACTATAATCTTACGACAACTGCTTTGTCATAAGATTGGGACACTTCATTTGACTTCTTTTGTCAATCAAACTTTTCAATTGAACCCATTTATTTCTCATCCAATGGTCAATTGTATCGAAACTAGTCCTCTTTACTTTGTATGCCCCCACAATGCTACAAGTGCACTCCTTCTCATAGCATTAGTAACCTAGGAAGTCAAACCTATGATCCTTTGACTTTGACTCCTTGTGGCATCAGAATGTATCACTATTTGGATTATGATCTTACAACACTTTCGATGTTATGAAAACCTGATGTTATGCCAACCTTTTCTTCATGCCTTCAAAAGACATCTGAACACCACTTACAATCTTACGAATAGTAGTATATCACAAAATCATGCCTTTCTTTCAATCTTTTTATGACCACCCATTCTTATGATGTTGCAATAGTCGACTATCGTAACATTAGAGCTTTGACTTTTCCTTCTTGTAATCCCACAAACATCACCATATCATAAGATCAAAAGACTACTACACTGATCTGGACATGTGTTCATCTAGCATTCTCTCACTTTGGCTAAAGATCTTGCACCTTTGAAAAGTGTGCAAACATCAATCATAGATCAAGAAAGATCTGACAGATGAGAAAAAACACTAAAACATGCTCATATGTCGCATGGTTTCAACTTGACCCTTTTCAAAATATCGATAAAATATATTGACTGAAAGAAATAAACCTTGTCCAATGAATAAAAATAATATAGCTGTGATGATGTGACCAACCTTGACCCTCTAAGCTTGGCCCACCAAGACATGTGACACATTCTTGTTTCCCTTCTTGAGTTAAAGATCGAGCATGTTCAAAATGTACACATCTACCATCCATTAATCTTTGCAAATTTTATGGTTACCATGAAGACCTAAAAAGGGCATGAGAGAAAAATCATCACTACTTGCAAACTGCCAGTTGTTTCCCTACCCAACACATTCTCTAGTTGCAAAGAAAGAAGGCCCACCTATGGACATGTATGTTGCAAAGAAAGAAGGCCCACCTATGGACATGTAGCACATCATTTTTATGTCTCTTCAGATAAAGATCATTAATTTTCTTAAAGTGACATAGCGATGATCATATATCTTTTCTCCATCAATGGCTATAGGAAACTTTGAAATACTAATGAAGATTCTATCATTGGCTAATAATACACATCCATTTGGTAGCGACTTTGACACATCTATTAAGATAAAACCACTGATAGAAATAAAAACCTACATGCAAATATAACCAATAACAAAAAATAATAGATCACACAGAAATGAACACAAGGCACCAAGATTTACCATGGTTCACCCAATCCCTGGGCTACGTCCACCAAACTACAAGTCCAATATTATTACAATCCAGTGATTACAACCTCATTACAATTTCTAATCCCTTACAGCTCAATACCACTGCAAGAAGCAATTTCACATGACAACATAATGAAAATACCTAACCCTAAACCCTTTTATACAAGTATTTTATGTCATTTTAGGGTTAGAACATTTCAGCCATATGTCAGCTACAACGTCGACCATGGCCCAAAATTTTTTTCCCCAAAGAATTTATGAAATATGTATAGTACTTTCCTAATCAGTCACCACAAACTAACAACATCCTTCCAGCTCTAGCAACCCACACTAAGAAATGGACCCACTAGTCCATGTGGTAGCATGGCTTTTTATTACTTGTCATAAAAATCATGCATCTTTATAAAGTGAGTATCCACTAACCTTTGATAATCTAGAAACCTACGGCTAAAATTCATTATGAAATTGCTCCATTATCTTCTCCTTGTGATGTGATGATGTCACAATCATATGAAAAACACCTTTTTCATAGTATTATAAGCATGAAAAATTGACCTTGAGATAATACAATGAATCCTCTATTGTAACATCATGGCATCATGAATTATGCTGCTTGGGTTCTATGATCCTACAATGGCTTGATGTCATGATGACCCAATCTTATGGCCAAATAGGTATCATAATATCTTAACCCTTTCAGGCTTTTCTGTCAATCTCATGATAGAGACTCATCATAGCACTGGAGCATGTTATTTTTGCATCTACGATCTTATGAGAATGGTTAGGCTAACCATGTCGTGCCTTCAACAGTTAACATTTTTGATCCTACGACCACATAATAGAGCAGTGAAATACTTCATCATATCATCAGTAGTTAGGAATTTCACCCTTGAGATCTTATGGATGACTATTTGACCATTCTCTACTATGATCATACGATCATTGAATGTCATGACATTAGGAAAGGCTTTACTTTGGCTTATGATCCTTCGATAGCTATGATGTTACAATGACTTGACCATATGAAAAGACTACATCATAACATCTCATCTCTTCTTGATTTACTTGACAATCCTATGATACACAATGTATCTTAAGATCAACATAACATTTTGTTGTAGAGTTAGATCTTAAAATCTAACCATCACTTCATCGCAACCCTAACCATGAGTTTGTCATTTGACCCTACAACTGCACAATAAAAGGGGATCACTCTATCGAAACCTTGGATAGGGTTAACTTCAAATTGCTTGTGACCAAGTGAGATCTAACTGATAGCTAGCCTTATCGCAACATCGTGAAATAAAATCTTGAAGCACTTTCGAATGAAAAAATATTAGTTGACTGGGTTGACCCTTCATTTGATAGATGGAAAATACCCTTGCAATGATGTGACAAGGAAAAAGGATTGCACTAGCTCCTGTGTTGAGACCAAGCCCACTTGGACCCATGGCGATCAAGTGCTTCTCTAGAAATGTTAAAGATCTTGCATCTTCAAGAAGTGTGCAAACACCTGTCATTGATCTACCTACACCTAACAACCACCAATAGTGAGGCCATTGGCTAGAACTTGCATCTGTTAAACATTAACATGATCATGTGACAATTGGGAGCATGACATCATAACATGGAATTTGTGGTTATAAGAAATGTCCTGATGCCTCGCTAACTATTGGAATAGACTACCTTGCACCATTGATGCCTAGGAACTAGTGAAGTCATAGTTGTATTTGACCACACAATAAAGCTATTGTGTGGTCACAACATAAAACCCTTTTAAAAGATATAACATGAATGATGGCTCAAGACATAGCATAAAAAGATAACCCAAGGTTTTTATGTATCCTTATGCATTATTCAAATGTTTGAATATTTGAATATTGTGACTATTGGGGTATGCTAAGCATTTGAATTCAATTTTTTGGCGGGAGGGCATTTTTGGCTAACAATTATATCTATAGATTCCACCATGGTTCCTTGTTTATCTTATTAAGGTATGTATCTAGGGTACTATGTCTCCCTACATGGTAGAGCTCTATCTTGTTCCTAGTTCAAGTAGTGTAGATTATATGATGATTTCCAAGTATTTTTCATGCTTTCTCAACCTAAGCATATTCTCATTTTCCCAGATTCATAACACAATGCATTCCATAATTCAAAAAAAAATCCGTGCTCTAACCCTATAGTATAGATTGTATACTTTGAGGTTGACTTGTTATCAATAAGAATCCATTATCTAACTACATCGTTATAGTATTCACTACCATAATTATTGTTGAAAACAAATTTTCAATTGTATATTATCTTTGATGTTACACCAAATCTCAAGTCTTTACCAATCAGTGTTTGTTGAGCTCACTTAGGCAATGAAGATAGTTTCCAATATTT
This sequence comes from Cupressus sempervirens, assembly GCA_028749045.1. Lineage (NCBI taxonomy): Eukaryota > Viridiplantae > Streptophyta > Pinopsida > Cupressales > Cupressaceae > Cupressus > Cupressus sempervirens. The sequence continues at coordinate 211,129,634 of CM053793.1, forward strand.
GTCGAGCCTTCCATAGATAGTCAAGTTAAGAGTTAGTAACTTCTGAATTCACTTGGGCACCAAAGGAAGTTTGTAGGAAGATAGTGTCTACCGAGTTCACTCAAGCATCTAAGAGAAGTTGGCATGAAACCACTATTAACTAAGCTCATTCATTTACCAAAAGAATTCAATTTAGGATGTAGTGTTAATCGAGTTCACGTGATTAATAAAGGAAGTCTAAAGAAAGTCTTTTCTAATTTAGGGTTGACCAAGTTGGGTCGGCTAACAAAGGATTTTCTTGAATCAACATATTTATTTTGATGAATTTATTTTTTAAATCTAGTTGACTTGAGGGATGAATATTGAATATTTGTAAGTGTATTCAAGTTGACTTGACAGGTTAAAAGATATAAGTATAAAGTCAAGTTGTGGGATTGAAAATAAATAGAAGCATGAGATTGAAAAGATAAATCAAGGAAGCGAATTGGAAGGATAACAAAGTATCTTGAGTTGATCAAGTTGTAAAGTTTTATCTAATCAAGGATCAAGTATTCAAGCAAAAACAAAGATCTAAAATTGGCAATTCAATTACATTAGCAATCAGGGGGTATCATTTTTACTCTCTAATAATTGTAGTAGTGTATCAAATCTCTTAACAGAGTTAGCTTAACAATTACTTGCCAAATACTCTTACACGGTGGAATTTCTAGATTGAAGTGTCCAAAGACCTCTAACAAGGACACTCCTAATAGGGTGATTAAATCATTTAACAAGGTCACACCTAACAACATGTTTTATAACCTTTAACGAGGTTAGCTCCTTATAGGGCTCACTTCAGAAGAGTGAAAGTTAGTAACTAGTTACAATTGGTGGTTTTCCCCAAATTGGGTTTCCAAATTAAATCCTAGTGTCATATGTGTTCATGTTATCTGCTTTATGATTCTACAAATAAATTAATTAAGGTTAATCACATTAAACATCTTAAGAAACATTTATTTCAGTGATTGCCAAGTATTAGTAATTCTTAGTGTTTGCCAAGAAATTCAGTGCTAATTGAGTTACAACAGTATTCTCAGTTTCAACAAAGTTTGGTTTTGATTTGTATTAGAATCTAAGGGATCTAGGATTTATTTTTTTGGTAACTGATTCACCCCTCTCCTCTTAGTTTCTCTTCTTATATTTCCAACAATTGGTATCAGAGCTTTTGGTGCTCGCAAAGAAGGTTTCAAGGACCTAAGCTAAAGATCAAGATGTCTTATAGAAGAGATATTCCTAATCTAAACAAGGATAACTTCAAGGCATGACAAGAACTCATGAGATTGCATTTGGAAATCATTAGAGACTAGTCAATTTGTACAATGACAAGGAAAAAAATAGGTACATGTTTTCTTATTGAATTTGAACCTAGATCTCTCAAAGATGCATTAGAAAATAAAATGTGATTGAAGCAATGAATGAAGAGATTGATTAGATTGAAAGGAATAAGACTTGGACTCTTGTTCCTAGACCCAATGATAAGAATCTAATTGGCATAAAATGGGCATTCAAAAATAAGTTGAATGAGAAGGAGAAGTTTCAAGAGACAAGACAAGACTAGTTTGCAAGGGTTATGTTCAAGAGAAAGGTATTAAATATGGAGAAATTTTTTCTCATGTTGCTAGACTAGAAAGTGTTAGAACACTCCTTACATATGTAGCACTAGATGTGAAATAAACATTCGTGAATGGAATCTTAGAAGAGGAATTCTATATTAAGAAACCAGAAGGTTTCATTGATCCTAGCAAAAGGACATGGTTTGAAGATTACACAAATATTTTTATGGTCTCAAACAAGCCCCTAGAGCATGGTATGAAAGGTTACGCAATTATCTCATAAAGATTGGTTTTCAAAGAACTAATGATAATAAAAACCTATACATCAAAGAAGGACTAGATAAGAAGATTATGGTAGCAGAAATCTTTGTGGGTGATACATTATTTATTTAAAATAAGTAAGGAATTTGAGATGTCAATTTTTGAAGAGATCAAATTCTTTGTTGGCTTGCAAATTCAATAGAAGAAGGATGGTATCTAAATCAAGGAGATACTGAAGAAGTTTGGAATGAAGGATTCTAGACCAGTTGGAACACCTATGTTTACTGAACATAATATTTCCAAAGATGATGATTCAAAAGAGGTAGATTAGACTACATATAGATCAGTGATTGGAAAATTTTAGTATGTAGTGCATACAAGACTTGATATAGCAGTAGTAGTTGGAATGGTAGCAAGATTCTCTACTAATCGAAAAGAAAATCACATGATGGAAATAAAATGAATCATGAGGTATCTAAAGGGTACTAAAGATTATGGTTTGTGGTATAAAAATGTAGGCAACTTTGAATTGAAAGCATTTACTGATATTGATTGGGAAGGAAGCATTGATGATAGAAAGAGCACTAGTGGTGGAGCATTCTTTCTTGGAAAGAGGCTAGTATCTTGGACAAGCAAGAAGCATAATTGTATCTCTTGTCAACAACAAAATCTGAATATGTTGCTATAGTAGTCAATTTTTCAAATATTGTTTGGTTCAAAAAACTGTTGATAGGTATGAAGGAAGAGATCAAGGATCTAGTTGTTGTTTTCTATGATAACATCAGTGCAATTAACATTTCCAAGAATCTTGTGATGCATACCAAAACCAAACACATTACAATTAAGTATCATTTATTAAGATTAATCATGCAAGATGAGGGGGTAAGATTGGAATATGTGAATGCAAAAGAACAAATTGCAAACATATTCACCAATCCATTACCTAAGGATGCATTGTTGTATCTAGGAGGTAAGCTAGGGGTCATTCCCAATCTGAAGTTCATTAACCATATTTTAGTGATGCATCAACCAAGCATGTTGAAGATTAGTCAATTTGATGCAATATTGTAAAGGGAAGATTGCATATGAATCAGTACATCAGGTACATGAAAGTTCATTGAATGCTATCTTTTGCATGAGATGCCAAAGAGGGAGAGTTTTTTGTTATACATCAATTTTTTTTTTAATGTCTAATAGGGATATTTTTTTTCACATATCTAATCAAGTTCAAGTGGTTAACAAAGGAAGTCTAAAGAAGGTCCTTTCTAAGTTAGTGTTGATAGAGCTCGTTCGATTAACAAAAGATTTTCTTGAATTGGTAGAGCTCGTTCGATTAACGAAATATTTTCTTGAATCAACATATTTTGTTTGATGAATTTATTTGTTAAGTTTATTGACTTTAGGGATGACTTTGAATATTTGTAAGTGTATTCAAGCTGACTTGACAAGGTAAAAGATATAAGTATAAGGTCAAGTTGTGGGATTGAAAATAAAGAGAAGCATGGGACTGAAAAGATAAATTAAGGAAGTGAATTGGAAGCATAGGAGAATATCCTAAGTTGACCAAGCTATAAAGTTTTATCTAATCAAGGAGGATCAAGTATTCAAGCAAGAATAGAGATCTAAAATCAACAATTTAGTTGCATCAGTAATTAGGTCGTATCATTTTTACTCTCTAATAATTATAGCAATGTATCAAATCTCTTAATAGAGTTAGCTTAACAACTATTTTTCAAATCCTCTAACAAGGTGGCATTTCTAGATTGAAGTGTCTAAAGACCTCGAAGAAGGGCACTCCTAATAGGGTGATTAAATCCTTTAATAGGGTCACACCTAATAGTGTGTTTTGTAACCTTTAATAGGGTTGGCTCCTAATGGGGCTCACTTGAGAAGAGTGAAAAACAATAACTAGTTGCAATTAGTGGTTTTTCCCAAATTGGGTTTCCATGTTAAATCTTGGTGTCATATGTGTTCATGTTATTTGCTTTATGATTCTACAACTAAGTTAATTAACGTTAATCACATTAAACATTTATTTTAGTGATTACTTGTTGGAATTCTTTAGAATAACTAAGAGGAGGGGTGAATTAGTTATCCAAGTTCTAGATGTATAATTGAAAAAAATTCAGACCATAGTGAACCCATATCCATAAAACAATTTCATCAGGCATGCTTCCATTAGATTATGCAATCACTTAAACTTTTAGATTACTATCAAATCAATTTGCAAAAATGTAAACATGAAACATAATTGATTCAATAACATATTTCACATAATGATTTAACATACAAAACAAACTTGGGAAAAACCACCAATAACATGCTACTCATTCTCACCCTTCTGAAGTGATTCCTTATGAAAGGCCAACCCTATTAAAGGTTACAATACACATTGTTAAATGTGACCCAGTTAAAGGATTTCAATCACCTTGTTAGTAGTGAGCCTTGTTAGAGGACTTTAGATTAGTCACTTGGAATGCCACCCTATTAAAGGATTTAAAAATTATTGTTAGGTCAACCTTAATCCAAAGGACTTACCCTAGACTAATACAATGATTAGAAAGTAATAGTAAGGCTTGATCTGATAACAAATTACAACTCCATTTGTAGATTAGAGATCTCTATTTCAGTCCTCCATTCTACTTGGATTTTACACACTTCAGCTCTGATAGCTTGTTCACCCTTCAAGGATCCATATCCTTAAGCCTTCTTGATTTTCTTGCCAATGTAGTCTCTTCTCTTAGGTCACTGAATGAAGCAATAGCCTAGACTCATTGTCTTCCTTAAGTTCTCAAACATGAAAAACCTGTCTTCTAACCAATCATCTCTATAAATAGAGAATTAAGATATTTTTTCATTTATCCTCCATCATCCATATTAGGGTTAGGTTAGATTAGGTAGGATTCAATGAATCTACACTGTATTTCATTTCATTCTCTTATAGAAACTTATCCTTCAATCCTCTTGAATTTTCCTCAAAATGGTTTACCATGAATTTTGTGTCACCAGATCATCAATCTTATCTTCCACACGATTCACACAATCCAAGAAATCAAACTTGTCATCTCATATTCATCAAATTCTTGATCTTTCTCATAATGCCAACACTTGACATTAACTAGCTTCTAATGCTTGACACATAATGCATTGCTTAGCATCCACTATCAAATCACTTGGCACAAATTAAAGGTTACTAGTGTCAAAATCAACTAAACTTTACTCGGCTTACACTAAAATTGACTTTTTTCAGCCCCAACTAATTTTTTGCTCAACTTGCACTAACTTTTCTCAGCACCTATCGTGCAAATTGTCAATCTTGGTAGAAAAACTTCATTTAACTTGCTCTTCTAAACTTAGTCAATGTAACCAACCTTTGCAACCTTAAGTAGATTATCAATGCACTATAATATCACTAACTTAACTAATACTTGTACTCCTTTTCCATAACTCAACCTTTCCACTAGGTGCTATTGTTACCTTATTTGATCAAATCCTCTTCATCAATCAAATAAATGATAATACATAAATCATATAAGCAATTATCTTACTAGCAAGTAGTACATTTGACATTAGTGACAAAAAATGACTAAGACATATTTGTCATACTTGTATCAATTTGTTTTCAACATTACTGAGTATTAATAATTCTTAGTGTTTGTCAAGTGATTGCCAAGTATCAATAATTCTTAGTATTTAGTCATTTTGTTGCACAATACATTATTGCATTGAACACAATGCTATGATTTACCATGTGATATAAAAGTTGAGATTATTGTATCACACGAACTCACTAGTTTTCATTGCATCAAGGAAACCCTTGTATTGCACCACGTGGCATGATGTATAACACCAAAATCTTGTATTGTGCTATAATATTTCATCATACGATATGTTGTGATTAGTTATTATACCACACATTTAAATTATCCATTTTTTTTTACTTTTGTTCATAGTTAGATTGATTTTCCACTTTGCATTTTCAATTTGTAGAGATGTTATGATGATATCTAGTACCTTATTGATGGATTTATCATGTGTTTTGTGCTTATTTGATGTAGGAGTGCTTTGTAAAATTATAGATTCATTGTGTGTATCTCCAAGGGCTTAAATTAGTTAGACATCTCAATGATGTTGATAGGGGTGTGATCAATACACTAAGCCATAGGAAGTTATTTTTATCTCCTGAACATCCATATAAATAGTGAATTATCGACCAAATTGGTAGAAAGGTCCTATTTAGAACACAATACATTTCATATGTCAATTGATAAGATTATGATCACCCTAAAGGATGTCTAGAAGATCCTTTATAAACCTTGTGTATTTTTGAGGAGGTGAGACTTATTTTTGAATCAAATGTTTGTATTTTCTTTTATATCATTTAGCATACTAATGTCTTCATGTTGTCCTTATTACCTTACTTTGATAAGTCTCCCAATGAGAGCATTGTAGCTATGAACTATATTCTTGTCAATGATACTATCTTTGAGAGATACATTATATGGGATTAAATGATGCACTAGTATGGGCATGGCTATCCCCTAGCATGTGTTATATCATATTTTAATTGTTGTGTATTGGCTTTAGACTATATTCAACATGGATTCTTTTGTAGTTGAGGAATATTGTTTAAAGATATAATGATATAACCCTGGCACTTTACTTGGGGTATCCATTTTCTATGTGTCCTCTACTAGGAGATACATGACCTAGTGTAACACGAAGGTAAGGGATTTGATACTGGAGTTTTAATTTCATAGATATGTACCTAGGCACATATCCTAGTCCTAAGACTGATGAGAGGTGGAGTTCAAGCACATGGGATTCCATATATATATATATATATATAGACATACATACATACATACTCTAGGTATATCCTGCCCAGTTGGAGGAGACCCTCTATTAGAGATACAAATTGGAATACCTCACAATAGTCATCTAGAATTGATATGTGTATAGAAAGAGATGGGAAGAAGATCATATGGATATTTATTATATGTTCTACAATGGATACCTTGTAGATTGGAATTCATGCCTTGTGGAGAGATTTACATAATTTGTATATGGTGAAAAATCAGGTGATAACAAGGAATTAGTACATAGTTAACTACCTATGCTAGATATAAAAATGAGGAGACCTTAAAGTGGGGCCTTATGATATCTTATGCTAAGATATTGCAAGAGATATAAAGATTGCAAATAGTATAGTGAAATTACCTTCTCAATGTATTAGATGTAGAAATGATGCCCAAGTACATGAGGTATCTGTATACTAATCCATTTCCTAGATATATAGATCTTGTAGAGAGGGTTCCCTGACCTGACTGTGTGAGGATGATGGTATAGGGTGTTGGGTTAGGGGTGGATGTGGAGGCTAAGATTAAAGAGTGGCTCCTACATAGATATTAAGGGGTACACCAAGAGCTAATACCAATAGGGATCCTATATTGGGGCAACAACAAAGGCACAGAAAGATGGGCACACTAGGTTTCATTGGTATAGGCATAGCCATAGAGGAGGATTAAGATGCACCCAATTAGAAAGGTGAGAGAGTAGTACATCACCATGTGGAAAGTGACCCATGCGAGTAAATGGTGAAGGATCAACTCAAGGCTGAGAAGGTGCTTGTAGATGGTATTGTAGCTTAATAAAGGGAGGAGATCAATGTGCTCTAAGAAGAGTTAGTGTGGCATCTAAAAAGGGAAGAACCCATTATTTAAAATTTTTTAACTCCTTCTCTTTAGTAACCTTATAGACCATGGAAGGATTCATTCTTAATCAACTCTTTCACCTATTTTGTCTCACTTCTTAGGTTTTCATCTATGTAGTTTCTGAGACATTAGGGTTAGATCCTTTTGGGCCAACCCCATAATAGGTCAACCCAAGTTAACCTATTCTAGGATAGAGTGATCTAGGTCAACATATTCCTTGAGGACTTGAGGTATCATAGCCCATTAAGTTTTGGAGATGTAAATTTTGAAATTGGGTGACCTTGATGGCTTGCTTTAAACTAACACCTAAAAATTAATATAAAAGGAATCCTAGGAACCACATTTTATTTACATTTGTGAATATTTCCTACATCCTTCATTTTAAATTCAACATTGATTTCATACAAACATTTCAAGATCCTTACTAAAAAGGGTTTATTCAAGCAAGGTTAATACTTATGTTTTTCTTTCTTTCTTTCATATTTTACATCTCAACTTCAAGGTTTATTCCTCAATCTAGGGCTTGACCAAGGAAAGACCTTGTAAAACAAAAATAAAAACTAATTTTTAATATGTGCAAGAGAAAGATATCTGAATTATGGTTACAAATCTAAAACCTACTCGCCAAGACCTTTTAGAAGAAGTTGGGTCAAATTTTTTGTTGTATATTGAGAACATGTCCATCTTCCCATTAAGTGTCTAGATATTTTACCACCAAGTCAACATGTTCATGAAGTTCTAAGAGAAATAGGGTTTTCTTTAATCTTGATTGTAGATTTGTAGTTGGAAGTTTAGTCATAGGTTCAAATCTATTATTTTCAAAGGGAAAAGGAATATTCCCTTACACATTTCTATTGGGAACTATAATTGGAGAAAGTATTATGTTATCATTGACCTCAAACCTATTGGTAAGACATAGTGCGAAACCTACTGGAGAGATATTCACTAATAGTGTAGAGTTCCATATCATTTGATTGATGAAGAGGACCTAAAAAGAAGAGATAGAAAGGTGATGATAAGTTAAGTATCATAGAAATAAATTAGGCACTTGATGAGTTAGTCCTTGACAAGATAATGTGTTGTTCAACAAATACATGAAGTGAAGAAGATAGTTAGATGAAGCTTTGAGTTGGAACAAGTTACAATAATAAGCTTGACCAAGTATCAGTATTGGATTGTCAATGAAGGAGTTGAAGTAGAAGATTAAGGGACTTTTAATCAAAAGCCAAACAAAACAGTTCAAGTCGAGTGTTAGTAATTTTCGAGTAAATGTATGAAGAAGTGTTCATAGTGACCAAGCATAGTAATAGCCAAGTAAGCTTGTTAGTGTTGAGTGAAAAAGTATAATGTGTGTCGAGATACATACTAATAACCAAGAAGAAGAATACAATGATTGCTTAGTGACAACAAAAGTTGTAGTTGGAGAAAGATTTGATTTTGAGGCCAACGTAGTTGGAATTTTGAATTAGTAATGGAAGATAAAGATTGATGAGATGAAGTTTTCAATGCACAAGAAGATTTTGTTAAGAGATCAAAGGAAAGGATTTGATCATAAGTTTCTAGAAGGAGAAGGAGAACAAAAAGACATAAGGATTCGGTGAATCTAACCTAATCCAAGATCAACGATGATGTTTAAGTAGAAAAGATCAAAATTACCTATTTAAGGAGGCATAAGATATATTTTCTAAGGTTGGTTCATTGTTGATTGGTGATCTTAAGAAGAAGTTGTGAAGAGCAGAATAAAAAAGGTGAAGTGTGGAGAGCTTGGTTAAGAGTGATTTCTTGTGGAGATGCCAAGAAGATGAGTGATGGAAATGTGAATGGAAGCTAGTCAATGAACCAGGGGATGAGTGAATGGAGATCTAAATTTGCAAAGTGAGTTTTACTTTACAAATCAAACCTACTATTACATTCTAACCATTGTATAAGTCAAGATCCTTAAATGAAGGTTGACCTAATAGTCATTTTGTAAATCTTTTAATCAAGGTGATATTCTAATGGAATGTTCTAAAGCCCTCTAAAAGGATGACTCCTAATAGGGTGATTAAACCCTTTAGTAGGGTCACATTTAATATTTTATTGTATAACCTTCAATATGGTTGGCTCTTAATTGAGCCCACTTTAGAAGAGTGGGAGTTAGGTATCTTGTTACTTGGTGGTTTTTTCCAAATTGGGTTTCCACATTAAATCCTAGTGTCAAAGTGTTATTTTCATGTGTGGATGTTTTTATTATGCATGCTATATTTTCCAATAGTTTATTTACTGGCAATAAACACATATAAACATAGATAGTTAAAGAAAGTATATGAAAAGTTGTTATGTTGATGATACGCTACATAAAATGAGTGGGTATATGAGATTTATTAAGTTATTTAAAGTTGGTAAAAGTTGAATTGGTACTTTTGGACCTAAGGATAACTAATTCACCCCCCTCTTAGTTATTCTAAATTAGTATACCAATTGGTATCTGAGCATTGGTGCTTGCAAGGAAGTTTGAAGGGGCTCAAGCCAAAGATCAAGATGTATAAGAGAAAGATACCTAAGATAAACAAGGAGAAATTCCCACCATAGAAAAGGCTGGTGAGATTGCACTTATCTGGTATTGGAGGTTCCACATCATATTACATTGACAATGAATAAATTGAGATGCCTGGACCCATGATAGTTGAGCAAATGAAAAAGAAGTAGGAGCACAACCAAATGATGATTAAACTTGAAATAGTTTTGAGTTATGCAGAATTTTATGATGTGAAGGAATGCTCTACTACTAGAAAAATGTGGGACAAGTTGTCAAAAATCCATGGAGGAGACAAAAATATATTGAGAGTTAAGGCCAAAAATATTGAGAGGAGAATTTGATGACATGAAAAATGAAAGAAGGTGAAACTATTGCACACTATTATGTCCAAATCAAAGAAGTGGTGAATGCTTTTAGAGGAGCTTGAGGAGACAAATCTAATTAGACTTTCATAAGTAAGGTATTGAGGACTTTAGTTCCTATCTATTCAATTAGAATATCTACAATTCAAGAACTAAGATGTACACCTGGTAATGATTTGACCTTGGATAGTATAATTGGTAGACTTATTGCATTTGAATTATCAAACTTTGATAGTTATTACCCTACTAGTGTTGAATCTACATTCAAAGCACAACTAACCCTTGATGGATCTAAGAAAAAGAAAAAGAACAAGTGCACAGAAAGTGATAGTGGATTTGATGATGACATTGATGAGCTTGAAGAATTGTTGGCTAGAAGACTTCCTAGATAAAAGGTAAATACAAAGGTAAACTTCCTATTATTTGTTTTACATGTAACAAAGTTGGTCATATTGTTGCTATATGCCCTAAAATAGACAAGAAGGAGGAAAGGAAAGACTTCAAGTACAAAGGAAGGAGAGAGGATAGAGATAATAGAGGCAACAAAGATAAAAGAAAGTACAAATACAAAGGTAAAAAAATCATGTTATATTGTTGAAGAAGATTCTTTTGACAATAATTCTGATGATCATGATGAAAAAGTTGTTTATGTTGCAATGAAAGATGATTCCAATGAAGATGAGAAAAATGCATTGATCTTACATGTGAGCAAGAATGATAGATGGATAATTGATAGCGGTTTCTCATATCATATGACTGGTGATACAAGTAAGTTTGAGAAGCTAGATGATTATAATAGAAGTAGTGTTAAGATCGATAATGATGCACCATGTTATGTGAAGGTAAAGAATCAATTAAATTGATTGATCAGATCAAATATAACAATTCATATTGGTAAGTAGGAGATAATTTCCACAACTAGTCAAATTGTGATGTGATGTAAGAGATAATTTCCACAAGTAGGAGATAATTATCACAATTCATATTGGGTTGATGTGATGCAAGAGAATCCTTAGTTAGCTAGCAATCCTACATATAGGTGTGGTATGAACTTGGAGTTGGAGGACTTGGTCAAAGGAAGAGGTGTGGCTCAGTCGATAATCAATTTTTCATGGTTTTTGTGTTAACCAAGTGACTTAGATAATGAAGGCATTTGGTGAGGCTTGGTGCACTCAGAAAATACTTTAAGCTTGGTTTGCACTAGGAGCTTGACAATAGTGTTGCCCAAGTTATGCAATATTTAATGTAAGGGTTTATTTTAATTTGTAGTGAGTTGGGTTGACTTATGGCTTAGTTGGGTATAAGTAAGGGGTTTTGTGGAGTCTTAAGTCATAGAAAATAATTCATCTAGCTTGGAGAAGAAAATGAAGTGGAGGAGCAAATTTTGAGAAGGGCTAGTAGATGAGTCTTGGGAAACAAGGAGATTTCTTGGTGGGCTTGCAAGAACAAGTTGAGATATTCCTTGGAGGTTTCTACTAGAGTGTGGATCTAGACTAGCTAGTGTGGGGATTGGATCTTGAGGGATTTTGCATAACTATTTTGTATTTTCTATTGTATTTGGTCTTAACCTGGAAGGCCTTATAGTCAGGCATATTGCATGTAAACAATTATTTTATTAATAAAGAGTTTCATTTGGTATCAAATTGTTTATCTTTTTTTGTGTTTTTGTTATGTGTTTATTTGCAAGGATCCAAATTACCTCCAATGGGGGTACCTTTAGAATCTCACTACATCAGATGGTATCAGAGTGTAGTTGTTCCTAAGTGTGTAGACCAAGTGCCAAAGTTGAGGCACTTTACACTAGGACTTGGGTGAAGGCTGGAAGAGAAGGTTGATCTTGTGGAGGTGATTGATCTTTTAGATTTGTGGATTTATTTCTTTTGGGTTTGTGGAAATCTTAGAAGATTCCTTCAAGAAGATTGAACCCTAGGGTTGTTGATTATCTTTGTCATGTTGTGGAAGCAAGGTTCTTAGAGAAGATGATGTTGATAAAGAGTGACATGATTGCTGAAATTGTGAGTGCTTTAGATGGTGTACCTAGGTATGCAGGTACTCAAGATGGTTATGAGGAAGTTGCTGAAGACTTTGAATTTACTAAATTGAGTGGTGAGGACATAATTGATTATGTGGAGAGACCTATGGGAAATAGGGCTAGTCAGTTTGCTAGACCTGGATCTTAATTAATGTTGAAGCATAAGATGGAGGTTTCTAATTTCTCAAGTACTTTGACTCTTAAAGAACTTATTGATTGGATTGTTAATTGAAAGAATACTTTGAGCTTGAGGATATTGAAGATACACTCAGAGTAAGGTTGGCACAAACTATGCTGAAAGGACATGTTTATCTTTGGTGGAAGGAACTACAAAGAGATAGAGAGGAGGAAGGTGAAATGAAGATCACTAGATGAAGGTTGGTGGTAACTAAGTTGAAGGATAAGTTCATTCCTATTTATTATGAACTTGAGTTGTTTAAACAATTGTAGAATTCGAAGCAGAATGATATGAATATGAAAGATTATACCGAGGAGTTCTACAAGTTGACTATTCGATCTAGGCATAAATAATTCTCAAAGGAGAAGGTAGCTTGGTACATTAATGATTTGAGATTCAATATACAAGATGGTTTTGGTATGTTGAAGATTGATTTGGTTGAGGATACTTATCAGTATTCTTGAAGGCAAATGATTAGTTGAAGAGGAAAAGTCAAGGTAATTCTAGAAGGAAGGAAAAGTTGGACTACTCAACAAAAGCTAAGCCAAGTACGAAAGATGAGCCAAAACCTATTGATCATAAGAGAAGGACAAGTAGAGGTGAGTTTAAGGGTACTTGCTACAAATGTGGAGAAGCAAGACATAGATTTGATGAATTTCCTAAGGCTAGTGAAAGAGGTTGAAGATCATGATAGTTAACTTGAGCAAGGAGAGAGTTTGCTAGTTCTGTGCTTACTAGTTGGTTAGATGAAACTAGAATCTTGTCAGAGGACTAGTTTGTTCAGGACTTGTTGTAAGTCTTGTGGTAAATTTTACATTGTGATTGTGGATGGTGCTAGCACTAACAACCTTGTTGCTAAGGAGATGGTTCTAAAACTTGGTTTGAGAGGAATGAGACATCCTTATCATTATAGGATTGGTTGGTTCCATGGTGAGCATGCTTTGGAAGTAAGGGTGAAGTGCCTTATTTATTTCTAGATTGGGAAGTATAAGGATCAAGTGTTGTGTGATATTATGGACATGAATAGTTGTCATTTTTTGCTTGGTAGACCTTGGTAATATGATTGCACAGATGTGCATGATTGTGTCAAGAATGTGTTGACAATTATCAAAGGTGGTAGGAAGTATTCCCTGATTCCTTTGCATAATGAATATCTTAGTAGAAGGAACTAGAGTATTGGTAGATGAGTTCAGTTGGTAGATTCTAAGACGGTTAGAGATTAGTGTAGAATGCAAACCTATAGAACACTAAGGATGGATGTGAAGAAGAAGAAGAAGAGAAAGAGAAAGAGTATACAACTTGAGGACTTGGAGGATATGTATGTAAAGAATTAATTTTGGATTTATATGTTGAATCCAAAAGATGTTCTTCAAGCTATTATGAACATCTTTTTGAACTTGGGGCATCTAATGCAAGAGTATCCCTTTTTGGTTAGTAATCTTGCATATTGATGTGGTTTGACCTTAGAGTTGGAGGACTCAATCAAAGGAACATGTTTGGCTTGGTTGATATTGAGTTGTTCATGGTTGTTGTGTTAACTGAGTGACTTAGTTAATGAAGGTGTTTGGTGATCTTGGGGCACTTGACAGAAACTATAAGCTTGGTTTGCACTGGGAGCTCAATAGTAGTGTTTCCCAAGTTTCTTAGTTAGTGAAGAGACTTGGTCTGTGAAGAAGGAACTTGGCATTTACTATGGCTTAGTTTCTACTAGGACTCAACAATAGTGTTTCCCAAGTTCAATCGATCAATGATAAAGCTCAATTATGCTTGGTGGAATGATGATGCTTGGTGTGGTTTCTCTAACAATAAATTTGGTCTTGGCTTCTATGTTTCTTGAGTCATTTGTGAGCAGAATTTTGGCATTTAATTTTTGTTGTGGGTAGTTAATGTGTGTTGTAGTCGACTTGTGGCTTATGCAAATATTTAATGTAGGGTTTACTTAATTTTTTAATGGGATAGACTAACTTTTGTGGCTTAGTTGGGTATAAGTAAGGTGTTTTGTGGAGTCTTAAGTCATAGAAAATGATTCATCCAGCTTAGAGAAGAAGATGAAGTGAAGGAGAAAATTTTGAGAAGGCCTAGTAGTTGAGGCTTGGGAAACAAGGAGATTGCTTGGTGGGATTGCAAGAACAAGTTGAGATCTTCCTTGGAGGTTTCTAATAGAGTATGGATCTGGACTAGCTAGTGTGGGGTTTGGATCTTGAGGGATCTTGTAGAACTATTTTATAATTGCTATTATATTTGGCTCTAACCTAGAAGACCTTACAACTAGGCATATTATATGTAAATAATTATTTTATGAATAAAGAGTTGCATTTGGTATCGGATTGTGTATCTTATATTGTGTTTTTGTTATGTGTTTATTTTATAGGGATATAGATTACCTCTAGTAGGGGTACCCTCAGAATCTTGCTACATCATGATGGCTTGAAATATAACCTCTTAAGTGCAATGCAATTGATAACTTTAGGCTATAGAGTTATTTTCCATAACAAGAAGGAAAAGATCTATGATGCTACTAGTGAACTAGTTGGAAGTGGAGAGGAAACAAGAGGTAACTTGTTCTATCTAGACCTATCTAAAGATACTTGTCTATTTGCACAATGTGAAGATGTTTGGTTATGACATAAGAGGCTATGTCATGTGAACTTTGATACTTTGGTAAGTATTAGATGATTACTGAGACTAAGTAAACTATATAAAGTGATGTGTAAACAATGTCAAATGGGTAAAATGACAAACTCTAGTTTTAAGAGCAAGACCTATTCTTCTTATGATATTTTGGAGTTGGTTCATACTGACTTATGTGGTTCAATTGGAGTATAAAGCTACCATGGTGATAAATTTTTGATTCCTAGGTATTTTTTTCTATTCGTTCCAAACACCTAGTCTTTCATATGGTAGAGTTGGCCGGTCATCACTGTGATCTAGCCATGCTACTAAGGCCAAGCTATGTGTATTAGACTTGTTCATATCTCAACTAAAGCCAAGTAGTTATTATTGCCAAGCAATTCTATGGTCACCAAGTACTCCAATGCATGTCGAGTGAGAAAGAAGAAAATGTATGTTAAGTGTATATAATCCAAGTTATACCATATGTACCAAGTATATAGAAGTTGAGGGACAATGTGAATATTAGTTATGACTAAGAATTAGATTATTCGTATGCCTATTAAACTAGTTTTGACATATTTGTTTAGGATGTCACAAACATTTAGGTATAATATTTTTATCCAACTTCAATGCATGTTTTAATGATCAAGGAGTAATCTAAGGAGTTGATTATGCCTTTTTTTATGGATCATTAATACCCATGCAAGGTGATTAACCAATTAGAAAAATGGAAAGTATAAGTAGAAAAAGAGAGAGATCTAGATTATTGATCTTGATCTAGAACCTTCTCTAGTTTTTTATAAAAGGAGGATCCAAACCCTATTTTTAATATGTGTGTATGTGTGTGCAAGAGAAACAAAGTTTGGATGGTAGAATCAAAGTTTGAAGATGAATCAGACAGAGTAATCCAGAAGAGTAGAAAAGGGAAGAATATAGTTATATCATATTAGAGATCATATCAAAGTTTAGAAAGAGGAGATCTATAATTATCATATTAAGTGCAAACTAAATGATCAAGTACTGATACATTCTAGCAAGTATTTCAAGGTAAATCTCTTAGTAGAGTGGTCCTAACAGACCTTTTTAAATATCCTAATAGAGTGCTTACTTGGTTGTAAGTTTAAATTCTTTAATCAAGGTAGATTGAATAAGTCTTTTAAGATATTAATAGGGTAGACCCCTCACTAGGTAGATAATCAGAAGTGATCAAAATTGTAGCCCTAATTGGAGCAAAATATTACTATAATAGTGAAGATTTGTGGGTGTCATCCCCACCCCAGTTTTACCTTCACCTTGGAGGGTTTATGGATAACTAGAATATTTTTATTGTGTGTTGATCATTTACTTTCATATTTCATTGATGTGATTAGTGTTGGTATCTCTAACTATTGATGTCTATTAGTGTCAAACACTTAGTCATATACTAGGCAGAGTCAGAAGGTCATCACTATTATTAAGATGCTCTATATAGGACAAATAATATAAAGACTTGTAAATAAACATATATATGAGAAGATCTATAGGCTCTGAAAAAGTCTTTGGTCACTGAGTATTTTTAGTATAAGTTGAGCCTAATGATTTCTAAGAAGTTCAAACACATTGATGCCAAGTTATATAGAAGATGCAAAGAATAGTAGAGATTGAGCATCAATAGTGAGAAAAGTGAACACCGAGTACTAGAGATAGTAAGTGCCAAGTGATGTAGAATTTACATTCAAGTCAAGAATAATGCAAACTTTGATACAAATTGTTTCAAACTGACATGAACAAGATATTTTTTATTTGTCAAGATTTTTATAGAGGCTATTATGCATTTTATGATGTGGATCAAAGATCCCTATGTGTTGTGATGAACCAATTAGAAGAAGAGGTGAAATAAGGAAGCATCTAGAAAAATCTTTAAGGAATCTTTAAATAGACAATATCTAAACTCTATCTAACATGATGAAGGAGAGATACAAAGCAAGAAAGCTATTCATGTGCTCAAAGAACAGATCAAGTATGAAAGTGAAAACTTTGTGAAGAAGAAAATAGAGTTAAGTTTTGTTATTATAGAACAAAGGAAGCAAACTTATCAAGCAATGAAGGATAGTAAAGCTATATTAGATTAGAGATCAAATTATATTGAAGAGAGGATATCCAAAACTAGCTTTTCAAAGCAAACCAAGTATCAAGTATTGAATCAATTTTGACAGATTGAGTTAGGGATAATCTCTCAACAAAGTGGTCTTAACAGTTCTTTGTAAATCTCTTAATTAAGTCCTTACTTTTTTGTGAGTGTAAAATCCTCTCACAAGGTAATACCTAATAGTTTTAACAACCTTTAGTAGGGAAGACCCCTTATAGGGTATCTTGGCTCTTGAATTAATATTTTTTTAATAAACCAATGATACAAACAATTACATCTAGGGGTAGCTAATTCCCATTTACAACATACCCATTCAGACATTGGGGTCAACTATAAGGCTATACTCCTTCTTTCATGCTCTGTAAGACCTAGGTAGATAAACGTTAGATTCTTCATATTGTACCAATTTCAAAGCATACAAATGAATCTTATAAAGAAGATAAAAATCCCTAAATCTTCTATGCTTTTGTAAACAACATAGACATGAAATAACTACTAACATGATGTATGAACTTGAAAAGCTTAAGTGAGGGTAACTCTTTTCATCTCTTCAACATTAAAAGGGAAAATATATTTGATTAACGATGTTGAGTCTTGTAATAACCCAAGTATGCAACAACAAGACATGTAATCTCCAACTTGACTAGTCCCTTATCCATTAGACATCAACTAAGTGAAAACATACACATGGATACCCGAAATATACTCATATACTCAGATATATGATCTATCTATCTACCTTGAAAATAAACATCTATCTTTAATGAAAATTCATACTTATTAGATCCTCCTATGATCCCTGCAATTTACTCGAGTCCTTGACCCAACAACAAGATACACAATAAAAAATAACTTTGAAAAACAAGCTACAACTGGACAATATCCACCTTGTACATAGTCAATAGAAAAATACAAACTCACATGGAGGAGACAAATTTCAGATTGAAACTTCAAATAAAGCTCTGTATTCATTTCTTGAAATCAGTACATCATGGTGTATGTGAAAACTCAAAAAAACACTATAGAAGACTGTATAATCCAAATGATTACAAGGAATTACAATACTATTGTTCATAATAGAGAAATACTAAGAATCATATCATAGTCATAGAATTGGAACCAACTATGGTCTCACAACAGCTGAGGAGACTCTCGACCCAAAAAATTGGAAACTTATTGGTATCACAGCAATGAGAAAATTCCCTAGAACTAGAACCCTTTCCTCCTCATCCTGGAAATCCTTATAAAGGATTGAAAACAAGCTATAGGTGAGAGGAGGACATATGTCATTTAAAAAAAAAATTCAAAGATATTTCTATAGGTTTCATTATAACATTCTCTTCATTAGTATAAAGTTGAAAAAGGTAGTTACAAAGCTAGTAGCAAGTATTGCAAGAGTCTTTAACTTAATTCTATTTATCTTCTATTGCATTTAATCATGAAATACTTCAACTACTTCTATCAAAAAAGCCTTATCATCTGCAACTACCTCCAAAACATTCATTCTTTTCTTGATGTTTGTTCCATGAATATGATTTTATCTGATTTTCTCTTATTGCTCCTAAAAATTAGATTCTCATTATTGTAATAATCATCTTTTTATTTTTCTTAGCATTGATCTAATATTATCAAAAGCATATAAATCTGATTTTACTTGAATTTCTTATTGCCACACTCCAATCGAAAAAATTAGATCACCATCAAAGTTGTGTAGCTTGAGCATCAACTTATCCTACTATTTGGTGCTGACCTGTGCCTTTCTCTATTGAAAATTGAAAATCACTCTTTACAATATTATGATAGCAACCATATCACATGATTGAGTTTTGTCTTTTCTTAGCTTAGAAATAGTACAATAACCACCTTGCATAGCATCAAGCCTCATCATTTCAAGTCTTATGATCTCACAATTACAACACACTTCGTAGCTTCAAAAACCATTCACACTATCCTTATGATCTTACCAAGGTAACTCATCTCCCCTTTTGTCTTAGCTTCAGAAGATCATTAGTTATCCTTTGATCTCATGACTATCTTAAGAACATAACACACTATCTCCTTAGGTGTTGCATCATAGTAATGCATCTCTGGCATATCACCATAACCTTTTCACCTTAACCTTTTCAATCTTACGTTGTCATCCTAGAGTATTTCACTCCTTCTTAACTATAACCTTGAGTTATTTTTTGATTGAGTGACATTGAATGAATCTCACTTTCTTTTATTGATCAATACTCCTTCAAATATGAACCCACCTACCATTTGACTTTTCATCTTTCCTAGACTATGCCATGTGTCAGCTTTTTACTAGTCCACCACTGCTAGGCATCCTAGGCCCATCGTGCCTCATGGTAGGTCACCGCATCCTCACTTCCTTAACCCATGATTAATCATTAACTCCTATGAACATGTGATAAACTATATTTCACTACTTTGCAACCCAAACCTAGGGTCACCCTTAACTCCATGCGATCATGGGATAAAGCCAGAACTTAATTGCTAGTCAACTAATCACAACTTCACAAATTCAAATTTCACTTACTTCAAACCCCTATGAACATGAAATGTCTAATCTTTTTAACTATTGGGAACATTTTTTAGTTTCACAAAACACAATGTTTCTTCATGCTTTAGCTATTTGGTCCTGCAAGAAAGGCTTTGCATTGACTGTTTCATGACCAATCACTACTTCACAACTTCAACTTCTAGGTTATCTTTTAACCTTGTAGTGGTGTGACTGCAAGCTTTCATCATCACCCCCTTAACCCCTAGTTTTCCTTAATTTGGTATAACCTTGTGATGAGTTCAACCTTATCTTCTAATGCCACCTTTACTTTGGGCCCACTAATACACATGTCACTACCTTGTTTCCTCACTTTTGTTGAAAATTGAGGACCTTTAGAATGTAGGGAAGTGACAAAAATTGATCCTTACTTAATCAATGGTTCTGAAATATGCACAATCACTACTTAGAAACTTAATTATTGATTGCCCCTTCACACCAAAAGTTGTTCAATCAGCTCTAACACTTGCGAAGCTGTATAGACCATTTAGATAACCATTTTTCTCCTTCACACCCTTGAACAAGGATAATAGTTAAAAAGAAGTAAAGTTGCACTTGGAAGCTTTTACAAAGGTCACAACTTAAGAGATATATATGAACATGGAATACAATGAGATAAAAGGACTCACTTAGGGATATAAACATATGAATCCAAATTTCATATATCCCTATTTAATATTTACAAGACAATTTCAAATGAGTCCCAATGAAACAAAAGACAAGATAAATTGCCCTAGGGGTTTTATGAGGAATGGTAGATTTTTTGAAACCCTAAGTAGTCTAGACATAGATTCTACCTAAATTTCACAAGATTTTACAAAAGAATTACTAAGTGAAAAATTAGGCCAACAATGGCTCCATCTAGGGATGCATGTTAGGGTTACAAGGAAACAAAAAGATAACATGTGTGTAAGGAGCCCAAGAGGAGATGCAGTTGTGAGACAGACAAATTAGGGGGTGACATGTAGAAAGCAATCTAAGGTGTGTGCATGATCACAAGTTAGTTTATAGTTATGATAATTTAAGTTGCAATAGTGTGAGGAAGGGAAATGTAGTTAATTTATATGCTAATTGCTAGATTGCATGTAGTCTATTTAAACCTAAAGTCTATGTTACGATGGTGCAATGAATGGAAACATCGCAAGTTTGTATAGAGTTAAACAAGACCTTGGGTTAAAGTGGCAAGGTTGTGATGGATTATGTTTGTGTAATCACAAGGTTTAAGGCTGAGTTGAGAAATCAAGTTGAAAAGTAGTGATCAAGGTTAATATGCAGTTATTTGCATGGTCACTAGTCAACTCAATCAAAGGAAAGGTTAAGTTGCAACCTTGAAAGGAGCAATTGTTGGAAATATAAGAGTAACCAAGAGGGGAGGGATGAATAATTTACTACAAAAATAAATCCCAAATCCATTATATGTCAATATAAATCAAAACTCTGATTAAACTAATTTATGTTGTTGCTCAACAAACACATAGGCACTCAATTTACACTTTCAAATGTTGTAACTCGATAAATACTGAAATAACTTGACAAATGCTTAACATGAAAATCTTAAGATATTATCTATGATTATCCTTATTTAACTTAGTTTTATACAGATAAAAAAATAGCATGAACACAATTAAGACCAAGATTTAACATGGAAACTCAATTTGGGAAAAACCACCAATTGCAACTAGTTACTGATTTTCACTCTTTTGAAGTGAGCCCTATTAGGAGCCAGCCTTATTAAAGGTTACAAAACAAACAGTTACGTGTGACCTTGTTAGAGGATTGATCACCCTATTAGGAGTGGCCTAGTTAGAGGTCTTTAGACACTTTAATCTAGAAATGCCACCTTGTTAGAGGATTTACAAATATATGTTAAGCCAACTTTGTTAAGAGATTTAGATTACTACTACAATGGTTAGAAAGTAACAATGAGATGACCTGATTTTTGATATAAATGAATTGATGATTACATATATATATTTTTTGTATTATATAATTGATCCTTCCTAATCAAATGTATCTTTGCAACTCAACAAATATATTCTACTTATCCTTCTAATTCACTTCCTCTAAGTATTCTTCAAATCTTCTATTTTTTTCCGCACATTCAATCCTCAAATTGACCTTATATTTGTATCTTACACATTGTCAAGTCAACTTGAATACAATTTAGAATACTTAATATTCATCTCTTCAATTGGCTAGAACCAATAAATTAATCAATTGAACTCAATATGCCAAAAAAAGATAATCCTTCATTAGTTGACCTTGCTCGGTAGATACTAACACAAAATTATTTTTTTGTGTTAACCAAGTGAGCTTGGCTAACAATGCATATCCATAAGGTTACTTTGGTAATCAAGAGAGCTCAATTAACACTACTAGTTCTATCCAACATTTCTTTCATTAACTAAGTGATCTCGGTCAACACTCAACTTTTGCTAACTTTCCTTTGATGCCTAAGTGAATTCGGTAGACATGGTCATTTGAACTTGGCAAACTCTTGAATGCTTAGCAGACACAGGAAATTGTCTTTAATGCCTAAGTGAGCTTGAAATACACTAATTGGAAATGATATGAAATTTTGTGTAACATCAAAGACAATACACAATTAACTAATTATTTTCAAAAATCTCCCTCTTTGGCATTGATGGCAATAATTCATGTCATAATACAATCAAATTTTTAGAGAGAATAAAATAAGGAACATCTCCTCAGTTTGGTTATGATTCTCATCCATGAGAAATCCCTCTACCAATGTGAACTCCCTCTGCCTTCAATTTCTCCCTCTATCAACAAAACTTTTTTTTCAACATCTTCTTCTTATAGCAAACTTTCCTTCTTTGGTATCAGACCAAGTTCTTCCTCTTTGACATCTCTGGAAGTAATAATTTTTTTGTGAAATATGTATTCTCCCTCTTTAGAATTTTTTTGTTATGTGATAGTAAAATCTCCCTCTTTAACATCTCATGCCAAAGACAATATTTAGATAATATCAATGTACCTTTTGTATTAATTCATATGCAATGTGCCCTTTTTAATACTGCATCAATTGTCTAATCGTCAATATGTTTTGTTTGTTGCATCACTAAACTACATTGAGTGAATTTTAGATAAGGAAATGACCCATAACTTAACTCTTAGATAAAAAAATACATCCTAGATCCCTTAGATGTCAATATATATCAAAACTCTGATCAAACTAAATTATTTTGTTACTTAGCAAACACACAGTCACTCGATTTACACTTTCAAATGTTGTAACTTGGTAAATACTAAAATAACTTGGAAATTTCTTAACATGAATATTTTAAGATATTATTTGTGATTATCCTTATTTAACTTAGTCGCATATACATAAAATAAATAATATGAACACAACTGACACCAAGATTTAACATGGAAACCCAATTTGGGAAAAACCACCAATTGCAACTAGTCACTAATTTTCACTCTCCTAAAGTGAGCCCTATTAGGAGCCAACCCTATTAAAGGTTACAAAACACACTATTAGGCATGACCCTAGTAGAGGATTTGATCACCCTATTAGGAGTGGCCTTGTTAGAGGTCTTTAGACACTTCAATCTAGAAATGCCACCTTGTTAGAGGATTTACAAATAGTTATTAAGCCAACTCTATTAAGATATTTTGTTGGTGTAAATAAATATTTACTATTTACACTTTATTTAAGTTTACTTAGGATAATGCATATTCCTATTATTTTTCATGTAGATACCTGGGAGTTTGCATATTCATATGAGTTGTCATGTTGACAACATAGTAGTTTGCACTCCAATTGAGCACATATTGTCTACTATACCTCTTTATGAGAAACACCTTTACATTCTTATCCTCTCATTTTTTCATGTACATTCATGCACAATGGAGGATAATCCGCTCTTGGTGGACATGTTCTTATTTTTTATGCTTATCTCTTCTATGAATCCTAGGCATATCAGTTGCCTTTATATACAAGGCACTTCTATGATGTATTCATCAAATTATCTAATTAATCCATTCTCTTTTGATCATATCTTGTCTCTCTTGTACCATCTCTTGAGATTCTAGATCTTGGAATTTCATTCTTACCTTCGGAAAATTCCTACATTGTATCAAATCTATACCAAATTCTTACATGGTATTAGAGCCATAGGAGTTTCATTGCATTACCATTGGAGAGATTTTTTTTGTAGGTCAAGATTGGAGCTTGCTGGTGCAAATTAGATGTTGGCATCATAGTCACAAAACCCCTAAATCAACTTTTGTTTCATCAAAATTAGACATCTAAGGTGAAATCTAGAGTCATTTGATTTTAGAGGTGCAGCGGTGGCGATTTAGTAAAAATAATTATAGAGGTGATTTTCAAACAACGATATCTCCCTCATACAAACTCGGTTTGTTGAGCAATTTCTTTTTTTTTGAGGTAGAATTTCGTGATCTACACATTGCTGTAGGTTATTTGTAATCTTTGTTCCTAAATTTTTCTAAAAATTACAAATCCTAAATTTGGCAACTTCAAAGGCTTTGTTTAGGCTCATATGGACACATATTCAGGTGCTATTTTTTTTTAAAGTGCATATTTTTGTCTACTTTCTAGATCTGGTATTAGTTTGGATTAATTTTGAGTAGAAATAGTACTTTCAGCATTTGGTCATTTTTGGCCTATTTTGGTACTTGTAATTAATTTGATCCTTAAGAGGTCTAATTTCTTATCTTGTTGAGTCTGATATAGCTTCATATTTTTTGTTCTACCATTAAAATTAGATGTCCACTTTGGTTTATTTTGACAAGTGGAATTGTACACGCACTACGTATAAAGTGCCAAAATCATCCATTTTGGGGGAGTTCTTTGATTGAGAGATTTAGGTGGGGGGGTATCTTTAGTATCTATGCTTCTCTTTCTCTTGTGTTCTTTTATTTTGCATCATGGCTTCTCCTTGGTTTCCACTTTTAACTGCACATAACTATGCTACATGGAAAGTTAGGGCATGGAATAAAATGATAGAAAAAGGTTTAATTGATTACATTGAAGGAACCATGGTTGCACAATATAATCTTGATAAACTAAATAAATGGAATCATGATGATAAGGTTTCTATCGATACTTTGAGGAAGTATGTACTTGAAGATTATTCTTCCATATTGTTAATTGTAAAATTGTAAAGGAAGCATGAGATGAGTTTGCTAGCTTGTATGAAAAAGTAGACAAAGATAGGGGTTTTGAACTTGATGAAAATATAATCTAATTAGATCCAAAGGAGTTTGACACAATTCAAGACTATATCACCAAAGCACATGATCTAAGGTCAATGGTTAAGGATTGTGGAGTTACCATAGAGGATGAAAAATTGATCTATAATTTGATGAGAAATCTCTCTCTAGAGTAAGCATCATTTGTTTCAGGCTTCAACACTCATAAGTTAATTTGAGGTTCTTCCTACACCATGCCTTCATTTAATTCCTTCATAGAGATGTTGATGGTAGAAAAATCAAACTTGATGAGTATGGGGATTCTCAAGTCTTCAAAGTCCAAAGCATTGGTGGCTAGTAAAGGGAATCAAGGAAAAGTGTCTAACAAGAAGCAAAAATCATGGAACAAAATTCACAAAAAGAAAAAGAATAGTCTACCTCCTCATGACAAGACACTAAATCACCCAAGAAGGAGTTTCTTACTTGTTCATATTGTAAGAAGAATGGACATGAAGAAGATCATTACTAAAAGAAGGAAATTGATGAACTCAAGAATCTTATCAAGAAGAATCAAATTGGTTTACCTTCAAAAATGACTACTTCACCCTATTCTTCACATTTAGATTTTGATAAAGGAAAGGATCACATTGGAAAAGTTCAAGCCTTAGTACCTACTTCAAGTCAAGATTTAGGGAGATGACTTCTACATTCAGGGGCTTCTCATCATATGAAATTTTCACAGTTTATGTTTTCATCATTTTATCCTTGTCATACTCCACCTATCTTGATAAAAAATCATACTTACATGAATGTGATTGGGAAAGGAATTGTTGATAAGGGGGAGTGGTACTTCAAAGATGTGTTTCATGTGCCTCACCTAAGTCACAACCTTCTTTCCATCTATCAACTCACTCATTCAGATAGAAGAAGGACCATGGAATTCACACCCAATTCAAATTTAATTGAAGATCTGGAACTAGACAGATCATTGCTATAGGGGTGGTTGATCATGCATCTTGATTATACTACTTCTTAGATTTTTTTCATGATGATGATAGCGATTTTTCAATAGATCTTGATCGCATTTTTGGTGATGATTCAAATTTTGAGGAGAACTTTGGCTACTTGAATTTGAGTTCTCGCGTATAATCAATTTCTTGAGCCTTCCATTTCTTCTCCTCCTACTAATATTGCATTTACTTTTTGTCTTGATGATTCTTTTATTCACACAGGTGTGGATTCACATGATTTAGTGCAACAAGATATTTATTGTCTTCTAGACTCAGTTCAATGAGATGACTAGTTGACATACATTTTCAATTTGTTTATGGAGTCATACATTGCAGATTTGGGAGACACTATTCATGAAATTCATCTTCTCTTTGGTGAAGATGATCCTCCTTCAAATGTTGCAAGGGAACACTCTAACCCTCATCTTCATTCTTTACTTGATCATTCTTTTGAGGTTGACATGATGGTAGATCCTTTGACACAACAATTGGAGGAGGTCACTTTTGTTAGTGTAAATAATTATTATTTACACTTTACTTAAGTTTACTTAGGATAAATGCATTATTTAACTATTTCTTAGGCTAAACACTTAGGATTTTGTGTACTCATATGAGTTGTCATGTTGACAACACAGGAGTGAGCAACTCTAATTTAAAACATGGTGTCTACATCACTGGAGTTTACATAATTAACTGAGTTGTCATGTTGACAACATAGTTGTTTGCACTCTTAATTAAGCACATGGTGTCTACAACATAATTTTACATTACACACTTTTGTAGGCTTATCCTCTCATCATTGCACTAATTCATGTGCTTAATGGAAGATAACCCACTCCTGGTGGACATGTGCTTAGTTGTGAGCCTTATCATATGGCTAACTCCTAGACATTCTAGATGCATCTTAGAGGCCTTTATATATAGGCACTCTTGGTGTACTATACAATGAATTGAATATCATATTGTTATTATGATCATAATCTATTGGTATATTTTGTGCTAGTTATTGTGCTTCTTGATCTTGGGTAATTTTTTCCTAAGGAAAATTCTTACATGGTATTAGAGCTATAGGAGCATCATTTTATAGCCATTGGAGATCGATCTTGCTTCACCTCTCTGAGAACACTTCGATTCAGATCTAGAGTATCCACAAATATCAAGAGAATCTAGAGCCAAAGCCAACCTTACCATTATGTTTGGAGCATCAATTTGGTGAAAATTGACTATAAATTTTCCTATATTTGGCCATAGTCAATTTTGAGTCAATTTTTTTTTGCAAAGTAGAAACTAAAGGCCCGATTTGCAAGTATGGTATGATCTATTAGATCTAGAATTTATTTTGTTTTAGATTTGAATTTATATTACTCTACCATTATTTTTGAATTTCTATTTTTCAAAAAAAAATTGGTCATCAGGCCTACAAAGCAATTTTTTTTGCAAGAACTGAGTAGTGAAATCCCAACTCTTGTAGGCTGAATATTCCATCAACATTACATATTTAGGCAAAATATTCCATTGGAAACTTCAATTTATGATGAACTACACTTAACATAGCTAGAAATCTCAATATTTCCAGCAAATTTTACAACAAGTTCGATGGCTTGCATACAATACAATCAACACTGACTTTCAATTTTTTGGCTAGCAGCTTTTAGCAAGATTTGACTGGCAACCACATTCCAAATTTGGCAGTTAAAAACCTAGCAGCCTTAAGCACTTAACCTCTTGCAACATTTTCATTTTAAACACCTCATACGTCTTTAGTCAGATGCATGTGGGATAGTCCCACACACATCGCCGACAACTTTCATAGCTTCTCGGCACTGTCAAAAAATCTTGATGGCTTTAATTTCTCTCACCAACATCATTACAATTGACCCCACCAAAAATTTACCTTTTCTAGACCACTATTCTTTAAGGACATGTGGTGATGTCACATCACAACCACGTCCACATGCAGTTGGAGACCAGTCAGTGCCCATATGTACCTTCCATACAATCCTTGTTAGCAAAGACATGTCACCGTAGGTTTGACATCATCCCCGCCATGTGTTATCATGTCAGCAACCACCCAGTTAATAGGATCTGTAGGACATGTAAGTAGTCATACATTCATACAAGACACGCCACTACCATGTCATTAGGGGACCCTTTTTTTGTTAATGTTAGCAGACCTTGTCATTAAATTTGATGACTATCTGACCATCATCCACTCTCTAATTTAAACTTTTTTGATGACTATTTGGATGTCAAATTTAACCTACTAGTTTTCTTTCAGACCCCTCTCCAGATTCAATTTTGATTTGACAATCTGAGTTTGGTAGGCCATATCTCAGTCATCTGGGCTGCAAATCAGGTGCAATTTTTTTTAAAATTTTGGCTAGAATTTCCTTAACTTCTCAAAGGTGCTATTTTTTTTTTCTAGTTTTGGTGCATGGATTTGTCAAAAATTGCAATTTTTGGTGATTGTAACTGTCTAATCCTACATTTTGCAAGTTCAGTTGTTCCATATGAGCTCATCTGGACACATAATTAGGTTCCATTTTTTTTGAAAGTGAATAATTTTTCATCTACTTTCTAGATCTACAATTAGATTATAGGCATGTATGGATAGAAATATCACTTTCAGAAATAGGTTCTTTCTTTGCATTGTATTGCTTCAAAATTATTGTATTTATGAGCTACTTTGTAAAGTTTCAAATTTGAACTATAAGAGGAGGTTGTAAACTAAAAAATCAAAAGTTCACTAAGGTCAAAATTGACAAAGTGACCCATTGTAATCACACTACCTATAAAGTGCCAAATCATGCATTAGGGGGGGTTGATTGATTATTTTTGCATTTTGGAGCCTGGTGCATACATTCATTGATCACTTGAAGTGTTGTTTCATATGTCAGGGTGGCCTTAAACCAAAGTTGACAAAGAGGAACTATCACAAATAGAGTGCCTTAATCATTAATTATCTACAAAGAGAGCATAAGGAAGTATTTCCTTATTTATGTTTCAACAAACTGATCTCTTCCATTACTGGGCCATCTGTTGCAAGACTTTTGGATGTCATTTATTTTAATGTCACTCGTTCTTGATTTAAATTCATCGACAAGTACAATTATCCTTATGATATTTGGATAGATCTTTGGGAAGCATATTGAGATCCAAATATTCCTCCCTTTCTAAAAGACATTATATCTTCAGTCACTTTAGTTATGGTACCTCCAACTCTAGATGAGATCACACATCCTAATACTCCTATTGATTCTACTAATCTAGTTCCAACATTAGATGCTCCTAACTCAATGCAGCAGGTATTACCATGTCTTCCTACTTCAGCTTCATGGGATGACTGTTAGAATCGCTTTAGAATAACAAAGGGGGGGGGGGGGTGCTGAATCAATTATTCAAGGTCCAAATGTCCCTTTCAAACTTTTCACTGAGTGTGATAAATCCATTTAGTCATTCATTCATTCAAACTTTAACTTGTCTAATTAACAAGTTATTGTAGATCAACATGCAAGTATAACACACAGAAAATTAGCACACGACATAGTGATTTATGTGGAAACCCAATTTGGTAAAAACTACCAGTAACATGCTACTCAATTCTCACCCTTCTAAAGTGATGCCCTATGAAAGGCCTACCTTGTTAAAGACTTACAACACACACTGTTAAATGTGACCTCATTAGAGGATTTAACCACCCTGTTAGAAGTGGGCCTGGTAAAAGGACTTTAGAACATTCACTTGGAATGCCACCCTATTAAAGGATTTACAAATGGCTGTTAGGCCAACCTATGTCCATAGGATTTTTAGATCTAATACAATTGCTAGAGAGTATTAGAAAATCTTGACCGGACTACAACATACAACTTATCTTGCAGATTTCATATCACTTCTCTACTCATATCCTTGCCTGGTCTTCTATCTCTGCAACTCTTAACTTCTTGCCTTTTCTTTCAAGCTTTGTCATTTTGAGTCTCCATACTCAATGTACTAGTGCAATCATCTCTTCATGACCATTTGTAGAAGTAGAGCCTCTGTGCTCTTCCTTCTCCTTCTTGACACTCTTGACACTTCTATAGCAATAGTATCAATAGCTTCCTTGCTTCTTGGTGTATGACTTCTTAAATAGAAGTCTTGGAGTTCCTTTTCTCGCTCGATTCTTCCATTTTTCAATTTCAATTTGCATGGATTAGGTAGGATACATTGTATCTAACCCATATTTTGTTTCCTCTAGAAACTTCTTGAATAATCCTTTAGAATTCTCCCAAAAATGGTTTACATGAAATCTTGTGCCAACAACTCATCATCCTTATCTTCCAACTTGTTCACAAAATTCAATGCAACCATCATGTTAGCTCAAATTTGGAAAATCTTCATCATTTGAAATAATGCAGTAGCTCAGGACTATTGAAATACTGGTGCTCGGTGCATACTATGTTACTCGACATCAACTATATATTTGTTTTTGATGCTTAACACCTGAAGATCACTCGGCACTAACTAAAAATTTTCCTGATGCTGGGCACTTGATCTTTTACTTGGCACTAACTAAAATGTTTGTTACTTGACTTCTATTAAGAACTTTCTTGGCTTCAACTAACTTTCTTGACACCTTCTGATGATTAAAGTTAAAGCTTTGCAGTCAACCTTGTTACAACTTCTTCTTCCAATGTATCTAAGTGTGACCAACCTCTATATTTTTTAGTATGTCATCAATGCATTACTTAACCATTGTCTTAACTAATCCTTGCACTTCATTACAACGTCATAACTCAACCTTTCCTTTAGGTGCTCTTGTTACATCTTGTTGATCAAATCCTCTTTATCAATCAACTAAGTGATAGTGCATGAATCTTATAAGAAAAAATCAACTTACATATAGCAGGTTTGACATCAATGGCAAAACAATGATTGAAAAAGAATCTTTTACGAAAATCTCCCTCTTTGATCTTCAACAACAATGTGTTTTTAAATCAGATTTCCAACAATCTCCCTCTTTGGAATTGATGGAAAACCAAACTGATCAACCATCAGACTAAACTATTCCACCAGAAAGAAAAAAGCTTACTAGGTTAGAATAGTAAATCAAATGCCAAAAAGTAAGTTGTAACATTACATCTCCTACTACTATTCTAATTGATTCATTTCACTTCTCCCTCTTTGCTACTGTATCCTTTATCTTTATCTTTTTTTTAATCTTCTACTATTTTGATCAACCTCTAAAATCTCCCTCTACTTCTTTGATCCTTTATCTTTAACAATGAATCTTATAGATCAGTTGTTCACTTCTCCCTCTTTGACAACAATGCCAAAGACATATTAGCATCTTCAATATGCAGATGTAGCTTTTACAAATTTAGTCAATCTATTCCTCTGTCACCTTGCTTGTGACTAATTTAAAATTTTCAACACTTCTATTACTTTAGGCATGGATCCCAAAGTAAACATCCTTCACATCAATGTGTAAAATCTTCAACATTCAGCTTATTTGATGTAGGGCATTCTTTCTTTTTCTTTAAGTAGCTTTAGCTAGGGGTATCACCCCTAACTTACCTCTAATATACT
This sequence comes from Cupressus sempervirens, assembly GCA_028749045.1. Lineage (NCBI taxonomy): Eukaryota > Viridiplantae > Streptophyta > Pinopsida > Cupressales > Cupressaceae > Cupressus > Cupressus sempervirens. Next base: position 211,161,333 of record CM053793.1, read on the forward strand.
CAAAAGCATCTTTAGGTAGTGCTTTTGTGAAGATATCATCAATCTATTCCTTTGAGCTAACATATTCCATCTTCACTTGTTTGTCTTCCACTAGCTCTGTTACATAGTGATATATAATTGCAATATGCTTTGTTTTAGCATACATTACTGGATTCTTTGATATATTGATAGCACTTGTATTATCACAATAAAGTGTCACAAGCTCAATTACCTCTTACTTCACACCTTGTAGAAAATGTTTGATCCACACAATTATTAGTGTAGTTTATAGCAGCTGCCACATATTCAGCTTCAACAGTAGACTATGAGGTGTAGCTTTATTTTTTCCTTGTCCATGTAATCAATCTCTTTCCTAAGAAAATTTCTTCTCCAATCGTGCTTTTTCTATCATCAATGTTACCTCCCCAATCTGCATTAGTATAAGCTCTTAGTTCAAATTTCTTATTCTTTTTGTAGTACAAACCAAAGTCATCAGTTCCTTTTAGGTATCTCAATATTCTCTTTGCTACCATCAAGTGGTTTTCTCTTGGATTGGTAGAAAATCTAGCCACTATTCCAATAGCTAATGCAATACCTAGTCTACTATGTACAACATATTGCAACTTTCAAATCATTGACCTATACAATGTCTAATTTACTTTAGTAGACTCATCATTCTTGGATAACTTATGTTCAATTATCATTGGTGTGCTGACTAATTTTGAGTCTTCTAACCCAAATGTTTTAAGTACTTCCTTGATGTATTTGGATTGAGTCACAAATATGCCATGCTTCAACTAATGTACTTGTAATCCAAAAAAGAATTTGATTTCTCCAAACATTGACATCTCAAATTCATGCTTCATTTGATTTGCAAAATCTTTGCATAAAACATCTTTCCTCCCAAATATTATGTCATCAACAAAGATTTTTGAAATTAAAATGTCTTTGATTTCCTCTGATTTGATGTACTAGTTGTTATTGTCATCTATTCTTTCAAATCCTATTTTTACAAGATACTTGTACAACCTTTCATACCATGCTCTTGGCACTTGCTTAAGTCCATAAAGTGCTTTGTGTAGTTTGCAGACCATGTTCTTATTTTTCTCATCAACAAACCCCTCTAATTATTCTATGTAGGCTTCCTCTTCCAGTATACCATTCAAAAAATTTGACTTCATGTCCATCTGGTAAACTTTGAAACCTTTAAATGCAGCATATGCAAGTAATGTTCTCACTCCTTCCATTCTTACAATAGGAGAAAATGTCTCTCCATAATCCAGTCCTTCTTGTGCATAGCCTTTGCAAACTAGTTTGGCTTTGTTTCTTGTTATTTCACCATTCTCATCAAGTTTGTTTCTGAACACCCACTTGGTACCAATCACATTCTTATGAGCTGGTCTAGGGATTAGAGACCAAGTTTTATTTTTCTCAATTTGATATATCTCTTCTTTCATGGCCTTATACTAGTCATCATCTTCCAGTGCATCTTTGACTATTTTGGGTTCAACCTTGCTCAGTAGACATGATTTATTTCTAAGTCTATTCCTTTTCATTAGTCTAGCATCCTTGTCACCAATGATTTGATCTACAAGGTGATGTCTTCTTACATACGTAGCTAATCTAGATCCAATCCTTCTTTCCACGTCTGATCCTCCAGCTTCAAAGTCATTTCATTCTTCTTCATTAGATAATTCATCATTCCTTTCATGTATACTATTTTTAGGACCAGTTTGTTCATTTTCTACATTTTGTAGCTCAGCTTCTAAATATAAATTGGCATTCATAGGCTGAGACTCGGTAGATACTGAAGTTTGTTGCTAATTCCCAACTTGATTTGTAGCATTGTCTTCATCTGTCATTCCTTCATAGAAGTATACAAACAATCTATAATCCTCTATTTACTTTGACTCATCATCCTAAACTTCTGCATGCTCATCAAAATTTACATTTGCACTCTCCACAACTCTGTTGGTGTTAGTATTCAAAGACTTATATGCCTTACTTTTAGTGGAGTACCCAAGAAATATTCCTTCATCACTTTTTGCATCAAACTTACCATTTCTAATGTCTTTTAGAATATAGCATTTACAACCAAACACTTTGAAATGTTTAACATTAGGTGAATGACCATACCATAATTCAAAGGGTGTTGTGTTTGTACCTTTCTTGACTTGAACTCTATTCAGTGTATAGGCTACAGTACTTACAGCTTCCCTCTAGTACTTACAGCTTCCCTCGAGTACTTAAGTGCAGCATTTTTCGCCATCATCAAGGTTTTGGCATAGTCAATCACTGAACTATTTCTCCTTTTAGCAATACCATTTTGTGGTGGAGTTCTTGGTGCTAACATTTGCCTTTTTACACCTCCATCATTGCAAAATACTTCAAATTCTCTTGTTGTGAATTCACCTCCTTTGTCTAACCTTAGGCATTTCAGGTTCTTTCCTATTTCTTTCTCAACTCTAGCCAAATACCACTTGAACATTTCAAATGCATCATATGTTTTTTTTAAGAACATAGTAGTCATCATTCTAGAATAATCATCTATAAATAGCATTATGTGTCTGTCTCCTAGGTAGCTTTGTACTTCTATCGGGCCACATAAATATATATGAACTAACTCTAGAACTTCATTGGAAGTGTATGCTTTGCTTTTGAAATTAGATTTAATCATCTTCCCTAGTTGACATTGTTTACACACCATGTTTTCAAGTTTCTTTAACTTGGGCAATCCTCTAACTTTGTTCTTTCTACTAATGCTGATCAGATTATCAAGATTGACATGAAAAAACCTTTTATGCCACAACCACACATCATCAAGTCTAACAATAAGGCATGTTGCTTCATTCGTATCTAGGTAAAACAAATTACTCCTAGTTTGTTCACCTTTTCTTATCATATTTCCATCAATATCATAGATCTTGGTAGTTTTGTTTCCAAATTCCACTTTGCAACCTACATTGCCTAACTAAGATACACTCAAAAAGTTGTAGTTCAATCCTTCAACATAGTATGCATTATCACATTAAATTTTTTCTGTAAGTTTGATAGAGCCTTTTACATTGGTTTTATATGGGGCATTAGTACCAAATCTAACACTATTTCCATCATATTGAATAAAGGTAATGAACTTACTTTTATCTCTTGTCCTGTCATGTGAGCATCTACTATCTATGATCCACTTATCATTCTTGTTCACATAGGTAACCAATGCTTTTGCTTCATCTTCATCTTTATCTGATTCATACTTCATGGCTACATAGACTACTTCAATATAATTTTCATCAGAATCTTTTTCAACGTTGTAGCATCTCTTTCCTTTCTCCTTGTAATCTTTGCTATCATCTTCTCTTTTGTTCCTAAACTTGCTTCCTTCTCTAAAGTTTTTCTTCTGTGGGCATCTTCTAGCTATATGACCTACTTCGTTACAATTTAAACATATGATAGGAAGCTTACCTTTCAATTTGCCTTTGCCTCTATGAAATCTCCTGGCTAGTAGTGCTTCTAACTGTTCCACATCTTCCTCATCTATGTTGCTGTCACTGGATACATGTTTTCCTTTTCTTCTTCTTTTGCTTGATGTCTCCTCCTTAGTATCTTTTATTGTCATTTTGGCCTTGAAAGCAGATTCAAGGTTCTCAGATCTATAATTGTCAAAATTGGATAGCTCAAATGCAATCAGTCTTCCAACTATTCCTTCAAAAGTTAGTGTGTTTCATTGTAAACACCTCAGCTCTTGAATGGATGAAACTCTTATAGCATAGATAGGGAGAAAAGTTCTCAAGTATTTTCTGATGGATGTTTCTTCTTCCAGTTGACCACCTAGACTTCTTGTTGCACTCACCATACTAAGCAACATTTTCACCTTCCTCCATCTTCATGTCATCAAACTTCCCTCTTATTCTTTCTCTCTTTTGTCTTTGGACATTTTAATCTCCTCCATAGATTTCTGACAAGGTTTTCCACATCTTGAATGCATTGTCACAGTCTTTTACATCATCATATTCAACATAGCTAAGTGTAGAGGCAATCTCCAACATTGCTTGATTGTGCTCCTTTTTGTTCAAATCATCTATAGTAAGAGGTCTTACTAGAGTTACATGTTTTGTTTTAATTGAAGTTTGTGCATAGTCACCTATTGATTCAAAGTGCAATTTCATCAAACTCTTCCTTGTAGCAAATTTGTCTTTGTTAAGCTTGGGAACTTCTCTCTTGGACATCTTGATCTTCCTACTTCTAGTACCTTGAAACTAAATCAGTAGAAGGCTTTGATAACAATTGTTAGAATTGCTTTAGAATAACTAAGAGGGGGAGAGGGGGGGTGAATTAGTTATTCAAGGTCCAGATGTCCCTTTCAAACTTTTAACTGAGTGTGATAAATCCATTCAATCATTCATTCATTCAAACTTTAACTTGTCTAATTAACAAGTTACTATAAATCAACATGCAAGTATAACACACAAGAAATCAGCACATGACATAATGATTTACGTGGAAACCCAATTTGGAAAAAACCACAAGTAACATGGTACTCAATTCTCACCCTTTTGAAGTGATTCCCTATAAAAGGCTTGCCCTGTTAAAGGCTTACAACACACACTGTTAAATGTGACCTCATTAGAGGATTTAACCACCCTGTTAGAAGTGGGCCTAGTAAAATGACTTTAGAACATTCACTTGGAATGCCACCCTGTTAAAAGATTTACAAATGGTTGTTAGGCCAACCTAAGTCCATAGGATTTTTAGATCTAATAAAATTGCTAGAGAGTATTAGAAAATCTTGACCTAACTACAACATACAACTTATCTTGTGGATTTCAGATCACTTCTCTTCTCATATCCTTGCCTAGTCTTCTATGTCTGCAACTTTTAACTTCTTGCCTTTTCTTTCAAGCTATTTCATTTTGAGTCTCCATATTCAATGTACTAGTGCAATCATCTCTTCATGACAACTTGTAGAAGCAGAGCCTTTTTGCTCTTCCTTCTCCTTCTTGACACTCATGAAACTTCTTTCGCAATAGTATAAACAACTTCCTTGCGTCTTGGTCTATGACTTCTTAAATAGAAGTCTTGGAGTTCCTTTTCCCACTCGATTCTTCCATTTTTTAATTTCAATTTGCATGGATTAGGTAGGATACATTGTATCTAACCCATATTTTGTTTCCTCTAGAAACTTCTTGAATAATCCTTTAGAATTCACCCAAAAATGGTTTACATAAAATTCTGTGCCAACAACTCATCATCCTTATCTTCCAACTTGTTAACAAAATTTAATGCAACCATCATGTCAGCTCAGATTTGGTGAATCTTCATCATTTGAAATAATGCAACAATTTGACACTATTGAAATACTAGTGCTTGACACATACTATGTTACTTGACATCAACTATGTTTTTTTTTTGATGCTCGGCACCTGAAGATCACTCAACACTAACTGAAAATTTTCCTGATGCTCGAAACTTGATCTTTTACTCGGCACTTAAAGATCACTTGGCACTAACTAAAATGTCTATTACTCAGCTTCTATTAAGAATTTTCTTGGCTTCAACTAACTTGCTCAGCACCTTCTGATGATTAGAGTTAAAGCTTTGCAATCAACCTTGTTACAACTTCTTCTTCCTATGCATCTAAGTGTGAATAACCTCTATATCTTTGAGTATGTCATCAATGCATTACTTAACCATTGTTTTAATTGATCTCTGCACTTCATTACAACATCATAACTCAACCTTTCCTTTAGGTGCTCTTGTTACATCTTGTTGATCAAATCCTCTTTATCAATCAACTAAGTGATAGTGCATGAATCTTATAAGAAAATATCAACTTACATATAGAAGGTTTGACATCAATGGAAAAAAAATGATTGAAAACAATCTTTTACAAAAATCTCCCTCTTTGATCTTCAACAACATTGAGCTTTTCAATTAGATTTCCAACAATGACTTCCTTCCAAACATTGCAGGGCTATTTGTGGAGTCTCACATTGAAGATGTAGGAGACATCATTGATGAAATCAATCTTCTCTTTGTTGAGGATACTTCTTCACTCATTGCAAGGGCACACTCTGACTCTCAACCACTTGAGCTTTTTTTTGAGACTAACTTGATTGTGGCTTCTTTATAGCAGTTGGAGGAGGATTGTTTCACTTATGAGGAGACATATTATTCTATGGAGATTGTATTCTAGTTTCCTTAGACATTGTATCTTCTAAGTATTCTTCCTACCAATTGGGGAGCATTCTCTACCACATCTATGACACCATTTCTTCCTACACAGAGGAACTTCATTCAGCTTTCATGGTGCAACTTCTTTAGTTATCAAGTAGCTTTTTTCATGGGTGTGCCTACATCATTGAAGGGAGGTGACATTACTTCTCTTCCTACATCTTCCTATCAGGATGCTTTATCATGTTTGGAGTTTGATTCAGCTTCATTCATGGACATGTTACCTTGTTTACCACCTTACTTTGGGCATTCACCAAATTGGTTCATGGCATCTTCATTCATCAAGGAATTGTTGACATTTGAGTAGACTTCAGAGGTAGCATCCACTGCATACTACATATGGATCCCTCTTCCATCTTCCTATCCATAGTGGGAAGCATATATGCACCTATACTTGTTGTATCTTCTTCCTAAAGGGAGAAATGTTGTTTTTAGGCATTGGATTTTCATTTTTCTTCAGACATTTACCATTACAAGATCCTTCACTAAGGGGGATTTCATTGAGGGATTCTCTATTGTATATGCTTGATGTATGTCATAATGTGGGGGGGTCTTGATTACTCCATCCATACATGCATCTTTCTTTATTGTACTTTTCTCTCTTTTTGGGAGAGGATTTTTCCCATGAAGTTTTCCCTCTTTCTATGTTTGCAAAGAGGTTTCATTGCATTTCAGCATTGCATTTGTGCTTGGGTACCTAACATGGCATAGTAGCTAGAACCCATTATGTATTTCAACATAGCCTTTGTGAGCTTAAGTGCCTTCTCCTAAGTTGCACTTAAGGGGGGGTGGTAGTGTAAATAATTATTATTTACACCTTACTTAAGTTTACTTAGGATAAATACATTATTTTATTATTTCTTAGGTTAGACACTTAGGAGTTTGTGTACTTATATGAGTTGTCATGCTAACAACACAGGAGTAAGCAACTCTAATTTAGCACATGGTGTATACATCACTAGAGATTGCATAATCAACTAAGTTGTCATGTTGACAATAGAGTTCTTAATTAAGAACATGGTGTCTACAACATAATTTTGTATGACACACTTTTATAGGCTTATCCTCTCATCATCACACTAACTCCTATGCTTAAGGGAGGATAACTCACTCTTGGTGAACATGTGCTTAGTTGTGAACCTTATCATATGGCTAACTCCTAGACATTCTAAATGCATCTTAGAGGCCTTTATATACATGCACTCTTAGTGTACTATACAATCAATTGAATATCATATTGTTATCCTAATCATACTCTATTGGTCTATTTTGTGCTAGTTATTGTGCTTCTTGCTTTTGGGTGATTTTTCTCTAAGGAAAATTCTTACAACTTTTTCTTCAAAGGAGATAATTGAGTCTTTGATACATGTTCTACATTCATCCTTAGTTGATCCTGATTTGTCTTTTTTAGAAGAGTGGCATAGTACACATGATTTGGAGGAGGCATCTTTCAGTATTGACATGGGGACACTTAGCAGGATTTAGAGATTCCATATATTTTGAGGTTTCTTCCTACAGATGGGAGAGGCTTAATTGATACACCTTTAATTACATTTCTTCCTAAGGGGAGGAATTCTTTTCTACACTCATGGAGGAGTTTCTACATTGAGCCTAAAGCATCTAGCATAGGTGTACAATCTACATTGAGGAAAGGCTACTTTGTCTATCTTTCTCTTCTTCTCTCTTATGGTGGAGATGTTTTTCTCGCATGAGGCCTTCTCTCTCATTTTATTTTATTGTACTTATCTCTCTTTTTGTAGGGGGGGGTTTCTCATGTGGTTTTCCCTCTTTCTCTGCTTTATGAGAGATTGTATTGCACTTGCATCTTGTACATGGGTACCTAACATGGCCTAGTAGCCAGGACCCATCTTACATTATTATTTAACTTTTGTGAGCTTAAGTACATTCTCCTAAGTTGCACTTAAGGGGGGGTGTTGGTGTAAATAAGTATTTACTATTTACGCTTTACTTAATTTTACTTAGGATATTGTATATTCATGTTAGTTGTCATGTATACACCTAGGAGTGTGTATATTCATATGAGTTTTTATGTTGACAACACAATAGTTTGCACTCCAAGTAAGCACATGTTGTCTACTACATCTCTTTATTAGATACACCTTTACATTCTTATTCTCTCATTGTTGCATGTACATTCACACACAATGGAGGATAATTCACTCTTGGTGGAGATGTGCTTAGTTGTTATTCTTATCTCTTGTATGACTCCTAGACATATCAGTTGCCTTTATATACAAGGAACTTCTCTAGTGTATTTATCCAAATATCTAATTAATCCATTCTCATTTGATCATATTTTGATCATATCTTGTCTCTCTTGTGCTATCTCTCGAGCTTCTAGATCTAGGCATTTCATTCTTGCCTTAGGAAAATTCCTTGTTAGAGGATTTACAAATAGTTGTTAAGCCAACTATGTTAAGAGATTTAGATCATTTCTACAATGGTTAGAAAGTAACAATGAGATGATTTAATTTGATTTTTGATGTAACTGAATTTTTGATTACAAATCTCTATTCTGTATTGTATGCTTGATCCTTCTTGATCGAGTGTATCGTTTTAGCTCAACAAGGATATTAATTTTATCCTTCAAATCTTCTATTCTATTCCACACATTCAATTCTCAACTTGACCCTATATTTATATCTTACACATTGTCAAGTTGGCTTGAATATAACTTAGAATACTTAATATTCATCTCCTTAGTTGGCTAGAACCAATAAATTAGTCAATTGAACTTAATATGCCAAAAAATAAAATCCTTCATTAGCTGACCCTACTTGGTAGATACTAACACAAAATGATTTTCTTGTATTAACCTAGGGAACTTGGTTAACACTGCATATCCACAAGGTTCCTTTGGTAATCAAGAGAGCTCAGTTAACACTCATTCCATCCAACATTTCCTTCATTAATGGTGTGAGCTTAATTAATACTCAAATTCTGCTAACTTTCCTTTTGATGCTCGAGTGAACTTGGTAGACATAGTCATCTGAACTTAGAAAACTCTAGAATACTTGGTAGACACAAGAAACTATCTTCAATCCCTGAGTGAGCTTAGCATACACTATCTAGAAATGATATGATATTTTGTGTAACATCAAAGATAATACCCAATTAACCAATTGTTTTCAACAATAATTAGGTAGTTAAGGTCATAGTTCAACACAACTTCACATGATGAGAGAAGTAAGGTTTTATAGTTGTGAATGTGTGAGAATGTTCAAAATTAACTCATTGTAAGATCGCAAGAAGCATAGTAGTTAAGAAATTTCAAGTTGTAAAGCCACGATGAGTTAGGTACACATGGATACCCAAAATATACTCATATACTTAGATATCTAATCTATCTATCTACCTTGAAAATAGACATCTATCTTCAACCAAAATTTGTATTTATCAAGTGAATGCATATCAAGCATTTTACCCAAGTGCTTGACCCAACAGAAAGATATACAATGGCATGTAACTTCAAAAAACAAGTTGCAACTGGATAATATGCACCTTGTACATAGTCAATAGAAAACTACAAACCCACACAGAGGAAATAGACTATAAACTTGCAATAAAATGAAAATGTTAAGGAAACAATTGGTGTAACATTGCTTGTCAAGTGTTGCAATTAAGTGAATTAGCTGCGAGGTTGCAAAAAGGCAAATAAGAGACAAGTCAAGCCAATCAAATTTTGACAAGTAGCTTTTAGTGGGTAGTTAGCTGAGTTTAACCTTAGGGTGACACAAATATTTGATTTAAAATGCATATTTGTGAGCTAGATATAAATGAAATGGAGCCAAAAGATGAACATTGAGTTAATTGCTCGATTTTATATAGCTTTGATGGTGATCACATTTTTTTAGGTGGAGTGTAGCAATAAGAAATTCAATTAAAATAATATTTACATGATTTTGATAAAATTATATTAGTTTCAAACAACATAAAAAGATGAGCACAAATGAGAATCCAATTTTTAGGAGGAACAAGAGAAAATCATATTCATGGAATGAGCATCAAGAAAAGAATAAATGTTTTGGAGGCAGTTGCTGTTAGAGTAATTATTTGTTCTAACTTATTAATTAAATCACTTTGATTTAATTAATTAAGTTGCCTATTACTCTAGTTTTCTTAAGCTATCTTGTAGGTGCATATAATTAATATTTTATTAATTATATTGTGCAACCCTAGCTTTCTTAGGCTTTAGTTTCCCTTTTCGGGTTTCGTGATTCCTTTATAAGGATTCACCTCTTTGTATTTTAAAACATTCACTTATTGGATTATATGAGATATTGCTCTTTGCATGTCCATAAGATGGATCTGGCATTTTGGCCTCCTTGATTTTTCCTTGCCTCTGTTCTTTGCTTCATCCATGTGACAGGGTTATGCATGCAAGTGTTCTTGAGAGATTGGTTTTTCACCTATTCTAACATGGTATCAGAGCCTTCCTGCTGCAACTTCGTTGAAGAAATTTTGAAGCCATGATTTGAAGTCACAAACCCTAGTTTGTTTGTGCAATTTTTCTTCAAATCAAGGGATCAGCAATTTTTGGAGCACTTTCAGCCCAAATGGACATCACCATTGGATCCGGAAGGCCGTTTGCAGTCAGGATTCATATAAAACTTGTCGTTTTTGGAGACAGGGCAATTTTGGCAATTTTTTGAGGCTTCCAGGGTCGCTGCCGTATGGATCGTACGGACACAGGGCGTAAAAATTTTTAAAAAATATATTTTCGGCAGCGCCGCTACCGCGCCACCGCGGGGCCGCCACCGCGCCACCTGCGTGCCGCCCACAGCGGCCGCAGCAGGCAGCGCCGCCCGCGCTCCGCCGCTGCCCGGCCGCCTCCTGGCCGCCGCCCTCCACCGGCCGCGCCTCTCCAGCCCGCCGCCCGTCTGCTGCCCTCCGCCGGCGGCTCCTCCCGGCTTCGCCGCCCCTGCGGCCACCTCCGCCGATTCCGCCGCCTCCGCCCGCTCTGCGCCACATCTGCAGGGTTTGCTGACTCAGCACCAGCAGGGGTGACACGTGGCATGGGCGCCACGTGGCACCTTGCCACGTGGACCCGCCACGTCACCCCTGCCACATCAGCACTACCACGTGGCAATGCCACGTGGCACTCCTTTTTTGCTGCGATGGCCTCCAAGCCGTCAAATTTAAACGCATGACTTGCTGACGTCAGTGCTGCATCATCATCCTTGCTTGCACTCTCCTTCAAGTTCTCTTTTGGACCTACTTGTGGTTTTTTGGCCATAACTCTTGCATACGGAGGTATTTTTCCGATCCAAAAGAAGCGCCAGAAAGATGGTTCCGAGACGGAGATTTTGGTGCAGGTATTTTTAGGTTTTGATGCTTTTTTATTGCCTATTTTTTCTGTTGAAGTCCGAAGTCCTCTTTTTGACTCCGGCATGCATATCTTTTGCGTCCCATGTCTGTTTTTGGAAAACTTTATATTTTTGGAAAGCTGGTTTTCTCATATTTTCAGAACTATTGTCTTTTTTCCTCACTTTTGGCCTCTTCTCTTTCTATCATAGTTTTGGCATTTTTGCTCTATGGTGAATATTTTGAGTGTTTTAGGCCCGAGGATCGTTTTCCTGGCATGGTTTGCTTTATTTCAGGTTGTACTTTCTTTTGGTTCAGCTCTTTTTCAGTTCTGATCATTGTAGCTATCCTTTTGAAGCACTTTTCTATTTTGCACTGAGATAAATTATCACTTTTGCATTCTGGGAGTCATGAACGTTGTTTTGAGTCAGGTGTACTTGCACTATTTTCATAAAGCACCATGGGGGGGATTATTTGTTTGTTGTTTCAGGCATTCTCCCTTTGTCAAGTGAGTGTCCCTTCCACGACATTAGCCCCATGCAGAGTCAGTTAGACCGTGTCTTTATCGGTGTCTGTACTTCTCTTCCTCTCTCCTCGTTCTTGGTTCGTTTGCAGAAGATTTTGGCTCACCTTCTCAGTTGCCTGTCATCACACCCCGTCTGCATTAAAATGGTAAGGTTTTGTTGATAGAAGTAGTTGATGGATTTTATGATTAAAGGCAGTAGAAGACAAATATAATTAAGTTGAATACTCTTGCAATAATTACTTGCTGCCAACTTTTTAACTATTTCCTCTATTTTATCTGAATTTAGAGAATATTTGTAATGTAACAATATGAAATATCTTTACATGTATTTTTCTAATCATATTTCTAACATGTGTCCTCCTCTCATCTATAGCTTGTTTGCAATCCTTTATAAGGATTTCTAGGATGATGAGGAAAAGGTTCTAGTTCTAGAGAATTTTCTCATTGTTGTGATGCTTGATTTTTCACGTAGCAAAATTTTTGTAAAATCTTGTGAAAATTAGGTAGAATCTATGTCTAGTCTACTTAGGGTTTCAAAATAAAATATCTATCATTCCTCATAAAACCCTAGGGAAATTTTTCTTGTCTTTTATTTTCTTGGGGCTCATTTGAAATTGTCTTGCAAATATTAAATAGGGATATATGAAATTTCAAGTCATATGTTTATATCCCAAAGTTTTGATTCCTTCTATCTTGTTTTATTCCATGCTCTTCTATATCTCTTAAGTTGTGACCTTGCAAAAATCTTCTTAGTACAACTTTGCTAACTTTTTAACTACTAACCTAGTTGAAGGGTGTGAAGGAACAAAATGGTTATCTACATGATTTGTGCAACTTTGCAAGTGTTAGAACTAACTGCATGGTTTATGTTGCAAAGACATGATTCAATAGCTTCTGCATGATCATAGGAAGAGTCCAACTAGAAGTATTCATGGTGGAAAGGAAATGAAAGAATGACATGTGTCCTAGTGGGTACAAGTGGAGAAGTGAGAACATAGAAAAATACATTAGGGTGTGACTTGTGCAAGCAATCTGAGGTGTGCACACAATCACAAGACAGTAAAGGCTTATAATATTTTAAGTTGTGATGGTGCGAGGAATGAAAACATTGTAAAGGTTAACCTTTTAACATGATCACAACTTAACCTTGGCTTAATGATTCTTAGGCTACAATGTTGCAATTAAAGGAATACAAGCATCAAATTGGTGAGTGCAACATCAGAGTGGTTAAAGCTAGTTGTCAATATTAGGTTGTGAAGAAGTGAAACAAGGGAAGATCACACAATTGAGTAGTTTCTAGCTAAGATGTTATAAGTCATGATGTTGTGATTAGCATAAATAGTTAAGCTAATAGTTGAATGTAACATCTCAAGGATAAGATGGAGATTGGAACATTCAATTTTGAAGCCACAAAAGTCACCAAATGGTTTGAAGAATATATATTGAAAGTTCACAAAGGTTTTGAAGCAAGTAAAAATTTAAGTTGTGAAGCTGTGATTGATTGCCTAGCAGTTAAGTTTTGGCTTCATCAGATAATCACATGGAATTAGGACTAACCCTAGGTTTGAGTTTTAAAAAGTAGCAAAATGTAGTTGATGGTATGTTTGTATGAGTTAATAAGTAATCATGGGTTAAGGTAGCAAGGATGCAACAATTTTCCATATGGTATGATGGGCCTAGGATGCCTAGTAGAGGTGGACCAATCAAAATTTGACATATGGAAAGTAGTTTGAAGCTTTCATATGATCAGATGCTTAAGGAAATGAAATTTGTGATCTTATGAGTCAGGAGATCATAAGAGCATATAGTGATCCTTTCAATGCTACGATGAAAAGAGGGTTAGTAGACTAGTCTTGAGATTTGAGAAGGAAAAATGCAAGCCTATGATGATATGCCTGAGAAATATAAACATGACACTATGACAGTCATGAGATTAGGAGCCTTCAGTTTTAGAGTTAAGTTGCTATGCTGGATCATAAGATCATGTGTTTGTAAGATCACAAAGGCTAACTAATGAGCTTCTAAAGTTATGATTAAACATTAATTGTATGGCCATATAGATGAATGCTAAGACTTACAAAGCTAAGATAAAATGGGAGATGATTTTCCAACATAACATCATAAGTATAATGTGAAGGATTTCCAAAGCTACAAAGTGTAATGTGATCATGAGATCATAAGACTTGAAATGATGAGCCCTGATGCTACACTAGGTGGTTATCATATGGTCATAAGATAAGATAAGACAAAGTTCAATTGTGTGATATAGTTTCTATCATAATATCATAAAGACCAAGTTTGAATTTTCAATAGAAAAAGGCATAGGTTAGCACCGAATAGAGGGATGAGTTGATGCTCAAGCTACATAGCTTTCATGGTGATCAAATTTTCAGGAAGACAAAATCAGATTTAGATGCTTTTGATGAAATTAGATCAGCACTGAACAACATAAAATGATGAGTATTACAATAGTGAGAATCCAATTTTTGGGAGGAACAAGAGAAAATTAGATAAAATCATATTCATGGAACAACCATTAAGAAAAGAATGAATTTTTTGGAGGTAGGTTTAGATGATAAGGTTTTGTCAATAGAAGTAGTTGAAGGATTTCATGATTAAAGGAAGTAGAAGAAAAATAGAATTAAGTTGTAGACTCATGCAATAATTACTTGATGCCAACTTTGTATCTACTTTTATAAGTTTTATCCAAATGTAGAGAATATTGTAGTGAAACCTATAAAAATATCTTTTTATTTGTAAAATTTTTGACATGTGTCCTTTCATCTATAGCTTGCTTAAAATCCTTTATAAGGATTTCCAAGATGAGGAGGAAAGGGTTCTAGTTTTGAAGAATTTTCTCATTGTTGTGATACCATGGTTGGTTCCAATTTTTTTGTCGACGGTCTCCCCAACTGTTGTGATACTATTCTCAACATTTTTTCTCTATCATGAGCAAAAGTTTAGTTTCTTGTAAGCATTATTTATACAAGCATTAATTGTGTCTTCTCTAATTTTTTCATACACCATGATGTATTAATTTTAAGAAATTTAATAAAGAGCTTTATTGGGAGTTTCATTCTAAATTTGTCTCCTTTGTATGGTTTTGTATTTTTCTGTGGATATATGTAAAAAGTGCATATTATCTAGTTGCAACTTGTTTTTGAAGTTGTATGTCATTATGTATCTTGTTGTTGAGTCAAGGACTTGAATAATTTTCTTGATATGAATTTAAAAAATTATAGGGATCATAGGAGGATCTGATAAGTATGAATTTTGTTTGAAAATAGATGTCTATTTGCAAGGTGAATATATAGATCAGATATCTAAGTATATGAGTATTTTGGGTATCCATGTGTATGTTTTAACTTATTTTATTCTCAATGGATAAGGGACTAACCAACTTGGGGATTGCATGTTCTTGTTGTTGCATATCTAGATTATGTTGATAATCAACATCATTAATCAAATATCTTTTCTCACTTATGTTAAAGAGTCAAAAAGTGTTTCCCTCACTTAGCTCATTGAGTTCATAGGTCATGTTACTAGCTATCTCATGTCTATGATGTTTTCATAAGCATAGAAGATTCAGGGGTTTTTATCTATTTTATAGATTTAGTTATATACTTTGACACTGGTACCATATAAAGAATTTGAGGTCCAACCACCTAGGTCTTGGAGAGCCTAAAGAAGAAGGAGAGTAAATAGCCTTATAGTTGGCCCTGGTGTTTGAATAGGTACATAGGAACAAATACATCTAGGGATAGCTAGTTCCCATCTACAACATACCCATTTAGACATTAGGGCCAACTGTAAGGCTATACTCCTTTCAAGCTCTACAAGACCTAGGTGCGTGAACCTTATATTCTTCATATGGTACCAGTTTCAAAGCATACAAATGAATCTTATAAAGTAGATAAAAACCCCTAAATATTCTATGTTTATGCAAACAACATAGACATGAAATAGCTACTAACATGACCTATGAACTTGACAAGCTAAGTGAGGGTAACTCTTTTCAGCTCTTTAACATTAAAAGGGAAAATAATTTGATTAATGATGTTGATTATCGACAAAACTCATGTATGAATACAAAAATGTACAATCTCCAAGCTAATTAGTCCCTTATGTATTGGGCATAAAGTAAGTTAGAACATACACATGGATACCCAAGATATACTTATACACCCATATATCTAATCTATTCATTCACCTTGCAAAAAAACATCTATCTTCAAAATCAAACTCATACTTATGAAATCCTCCCACTATCCCTACAATTTTGTCAATGCATATCAAGCAATTTACTTAAGTCTCTGACTGAATAGAAAAATATGCAATGAAATGCAACTTCAAAGCCAAGCTATAATAGGACAATATGCACCTTGTACATATATTAATAGAAAATTACAAACCCATAAGGAGGAGACAATTTTCAGAATGAAACTTTCAAAAAAGTTTTGTATTCATTTCCTTGAAACTGATATATCAAATGTATGTAAAAACTTAGAAAATACTGAATCGATGACTGTATTAACTAATTTCTTATGAGATATTACAATGTTGTTCATAATAGAGAAAAAATGTTGAAGATGGTGGTATCACAGTGATAAAATTGGAATCATCCTTGTCATCATAGTCATAAAGACTAGAACCCCATTTGTGGTATCATGGTGGTAAAATTGAAACCCGTTCAAAGAGAAAAGAAGAGAAATATATATTCATGGATCAAATCTAATGCTACCATTTGTCCACTTTAAAAATGTCCACCTACTGATGAAGAACTTCTCTCTACTATCTTCTTATAACTAAAAATCAGATCTCCATCAATTATGGTACAACAAACTTGCAAAAATATCTCATCAGAATGATGGAGAATCTTGAAAGAAAATCATATTTGTTACACACAAATTCACCCTAGAAGTGACAGAAATAAGTAGATATGAATGCTCTAGAAAGTAGATGGATAACCATGGTTGTAGAAGGATATATTTTGCATTCATCTCTCTTATTTTTTTGGTGTTAAGCCTTAAAACTAGTGTTCTCTACCACCTTAGTCAAATTTTTAGTTGATTGCCTAGTGAGATCCATGTGTCACCTTCTGACTAGCTTGACCTATCTCCTTGTTACCTTTTTGCAACCTCATAGTTATCTTTCTTTGTTGACAATACTGACCCACAATGTTGCAAACTTTCCATTCTAACTATGATTGCACCTTCACAACAATTCACTGCTTTCTCTTTCTAACTCTACAATTATGTGAAATGTTCTATCCTTAACTTTTTGTGGCTTCACTACCTCTTTTTATAACTACTGCACTTAGCCTTTTATGTTGTGAATCACCTCTTTGTTCTTTACTTCATAGCTTTTTAACCAAGTTTCATTTCATCTAATTTCTAACTGCTATGATCATGCACAATGAGTAGACACACTATTTTTCAACCTTGTAGCTAATCCACTTAATTGTAACACTTGACATGTGATGTTGCACGAGCTATTTCCTTAACATTTTCATTGTCCCATAAGTTCACAACTTGATACCTTAACTACCACACTTGATCTATGAAGATGTGAACACTTTCAACATTGACTACCCTAACCACTCTATAAGCTCACAACTTTATCACCAACTTAGCTCTAACCTCCTATGAAATTGCAACTACATAGCCTTAACTGCTTGGTTACATTTTTACATCTTTGCAACTTAACCTTGACTTCTTCAATTTAGTGACATTGAATGAATTTATATTTGCTTTATCAGTCATATCATATAACTCTTTCAAAATGTGACCCCACCAATTTTGTTGAGTTTTCATCTTTCTTGGAGTGTGCCGCATGTTAGCTTTTGATTGGTCCACCTCGGCTAGGCATCCTGGGCCAATCATGTCACATGGAAGATTGCTACATTCTCACTACCTTAATCCATGATTACTCATTAAGTCCTACAAACATGCAATCAACTACATTTCACTATTACACAAATTAAACCTTTGGTTATCTTTAATCCCTTGCGATCATGCAAAACAACCAGAACTTAACTACTAGGCAACCAATTATAGCTTCACAATTTAAAACTCCATCATTTCAAATCTTTGCGAATGTGTGATGAGCATTTCTCCAAACTTTTGGATGACCTTCATAGCTTTGCAACTATTTATTCCTCTTCATGATTTAGTTGTGCAATTATGTGAGGAAGGTTTTCTTTTATTGCTTCTTGACCCATCACGACTTTGCAAATTGAAATTTCTTAACTACTATGCTTCCTACGATCTTTGAATGAGTCAATCTTTAACATTCTCACACATTTGTAACTGTCAAACGTTTCTTTTCTCATCATGTGAAGTTGTGGTGAACTATGACCTTAAATACATTATTTCTCCTCACAAGGTTGCAACTTAACATTTCCTTTGACTGAGTTGGCCTGCAACCATGCAAATAACTACATATTAACCTTGATCGCCACTTTGCAACTTAACTGCTCAAATCAACCTTAATCCTTGCAATTATGAAAACAAAAGCCATCACATCCTCACCATTTTAACCCAAGGTTTCATTTAACTCTGTGCAACCTTGCAATGAAGTAGACCTTAACTTTTTTTTCCATTCATCACACCATCACAACATAGACTTCATGTTTAAATAGACTGCATGTGTTCTAGTGATTAGCATAGAACTTAATTGTATTTCCCTTCCTCACACCATCGTAACTTTCAATATCATAATTGGAAACTGAATTGTGATCGTGTGCACGCCTTAGACTGCTTGCTACATGCCACCCCCTAATTTTTCTATCTCACAACTACATCTCCTCTTGGGCCCCTTATGATGCGTGTTCTCTTTTTTTTTGGCTTGCAACCTTGAATTCTTCTAGTTGGACTCTGCTTGAGGTCATGCCAAAAATATTGAATCGCACTTTCACACTGTAAACTATGTAGTCACCTTTAGCTATTACAAAGTTGTACAAACTTTAGGATGATAGTTTCTCTCCTTTACACTCATTAATGTGGTTAGTGGCCAAAAGGAAGTGATGTTGTAATTGGATCAAGTTCAAAAGGTTACAACTTAAAGATTCGGTTAGAAATGTGACAAATAAAAGATAATGGGCTCAAACCTTAGGGATATAAACATATAAGAATTGTTTTTGGTGTATCCCTAATTTATATTTTCATGTCAACTTATGAATATTTAACAAAACATGACATGACCATTGTTAGGGTTTTGTTCATAGGATACACAAATATTTTTAGAAACCCTAAGCAGTCTCTAACACAGTTCTTCCTAATTTTCATAAGGAATTTCAAAATTCTTTAGCTTGGTAAAAATTAGGCCAATAGGGTAGATCATTAGAAGTGATCAAAATTGTAACCCTAACAAGTTAACTTTAATACTATAGTTGTGAAGATTTTTAGGTGTCATCCCCACCCTAGTTTTACCTTCACCTTGAAGGGTTTCTAGGTAACCAAATGTTTGTGTCATGTATTTACATTTCATGCATGTGATTGATAGATTAGATCTACATTTTATTATAGTTTTAATTTAGAAGTTATGTTATGCATGCATTATATATGAGATGGTAATTTGTGAGTGCACTCAAGTATTGTAAAAAGATTTAATTGTTGTAGATCCTAATTCACCCCCACCCCCCACCCCCCAACCTTATTATCTTAGTTTCCCAATTAAGACTTCCAAACAATTGGTATTAGAGTGAAGGTTCTCTTGAAAAATTCTAACAACTTGGGAGTTCAAATCATGGAAATGGAGGCTTACAAATTGGGTGATTAATATCCAACTCATATTGCAACAACTTGAGGTAGCAAGATAAGAAATGAAGAAATCCTTAAGAAAGGATTTGGATATTTAGATAAATGAGTTGAATTATGAACAAGTTGATACTCAAGGACTATTTGAAACTAAAAATTCAAGTGTGAGTGATGGAACTGTTCCAGATCTACTAGAAAAGAATAGTATCCTAAATGAAGAAGTCAGAGAACTAAAAAGGGAACATGATATTTAGTTAGTAAGGCTATGTGAGGTGAATGAACAAAAGAAGAAACTTGAGGAAGACAAAAGGAAAATAGCAATTGGACTTGAAGAAGGGTCATTTGATGTGTAGAAGCTTACAAACACTCAACTAGAAATGATGAATATGTTGGAAAAATGGCTAGGTAAGTTGAGTTAGGGGTTTCATTTATGCAAGTATATCATTTTGATATAGAAGGAAAAACTTACAGTTGAAGAATCCATGATTAGAGATAGAAAATTGTCAAAGTGTTAGACAATTTCATTGGTAGTATAGAGATAGTTTTTGGTACTGTGAAGGCTTTAGAGATATTCAATACATGTGAAGTTAAGGAAATGTAGCATATAGTGTTATGATGGCATACCTAAGGGAAAAAATCAATACATAAAGTACAAATAAAGTTATAGGTCAAATACCAATAAAGGTCGTTAAAATAGAATAATAGAGTATAATAGAAGCAAAGGAATAAAGTAATATAAGGAATTATTTTGGTCATGAAACAATTAATCTATTGTATATGGATGACATCCTATATGTTTACCCTAAGTTATTAAAATGTGTGAAAGCATCAAGTTGATTGTACAATAATATTTGTGAAGGAAAAGAGTATAAGTAAAGAGTTACTACTTGCGAAGTATGTGAATGTCTTGAGCTGTGAATGTGAAGTATATTATGTATATGTGAACTATTTATATGACATGTGAAATTATATGAGAGATCCATGATGCAAATCTTAATGTTAGATCAAAATTATCTAAAGTACAACAGTTAGAAATAAAGAGGTTTTTGTATCTATCTCATTTTGTATAAAGGTGCTATATTGTATAATTGCATGTTCGGGCAGTGGGTTCTTCTTATATACAATTATAATTGTACTGCCAAATTATAATAGGGTTGAGGCTTTTAAGAGGGTCTAGTCCTCTAACAAGGACTAAGACACTATATGTAATTTATAGACTCCTAACAAGGTCAATATCCTTAACATGATTCTTTTTTTTTAGTGGTTAATTTGTTGGGTACCATCCCCACCACGGTTTTCCCTTAGCTGGGGTTTCCCTAGTTTAAAAAAATGGTGTTATGAGTTCTCTTGTTGTATGGTTTTATTTACTGTTCAACATTATTTGATTACTTTCATATGTATGTTACAAAGTAATTAATAATATCCAGCTGTAGGAAAAGGTTTGTAGAATACTGATTCACCTCCTCTCAGTATTATCCATTTCTAATGATTGGTATTAGATCCTAGTTACTCAGAAGAGGCTTAATATCTTGAGTAAGATCCCTATAGATATAGAATAATTAAAGAAAAATCTTGAAGAAATTTTTGACCAAATTGATCTTCTTATTGAAGAAAGAGACAAATTGAAAGAAAGGTATGAATATGCAAAAGATTACATTAGTAAAATGAAGATAAAATAGATCATCTCAAATGTAGAAAAGAATCAAAAGAGAAGACTAGTGATGGTGATGAAGTAGCAATCCTTATGAAAGAAAATGAGATCTTGAAACATGAGTTGAAATTTGTTGAACTTAAGTTTAGTCTGAAGAAGAATGATAGTAAGATTGAAACAGATCTAAAATCTAAGAATGTAGATCTAAGATCACATCTAACTCAAGCAACATATGAATCAGATTCTATCATAACAAAGCATGTAGAATTAGAGATATACAATATCATTGTAAAAGTAGAGTTAACTCAACCTAAGCAACAATTAGAGAAGATTTATTCCAGTATTGAGAAATTTGATGAACAACTATTTTATTAGAGATCTTCTTATGATAAGACAAGTCTTGGATATCTTATTGAAGAAAAATCAACCAAGAAAATTGAAGTAAGAAAGAAACCATATCTAGTTATTGAACCTCCTAAATCTAAAGAAATTGATTAGAATAGGATTGAACCAATAAAATCTATAGAAGTATCTAAAGAAGTTGAGCAAGTTAATCTATCTAAGAAACATGATGAACCAAAAAAAACAAAGCAAGTTGAACCAGCTAAGGATGCTAGATATGAATTTTGAGGTAGATATTTTATATGAAATGAAGTTGTTCATATGAAGAGATATATCATAAGTAAGTCCTTTAAACGTATAAAAAATTTCTACTGTTATAATTGTCATGGTTTTGGACATAAAGAAGTAGATTGTAAGAAACCTAAGTTTGATTGGAATAAGGGAAATAGTAGAATTTTTAGGAATACTAACCATGTAGGTAATGAAAGGAGGATGTCACAAAGTAGATCCACTGATGGAGAAAGATCTAATCGAGTAAGGAACTAGATTGTATGTTACATGTGTAACAAATTTGGACACATTTCAAGAAATTATAGAGCACCAGATAATTAGAATGGAAGCAATCATAAAAGGAATACACATGTATGTTAGTTATGCAATAATTTTGGACACATAGAAAGATTTTACAGAATGGATAGAAAGAATTTCAATAGGAATCCTAACTATAGATGGAACAATAAAAGAAATGGTAATGGTAGCACTAACAATCAAAAGGAAGAACTTAAAGAGTATGTTGAAGAATTCAAGGAAGTATTTGTGAGAGCCAATGATCTAGAAAGTTCACATACAGTTTTAGAAGAACAATATTTTGATGCACCTAAAGAAATAATGAAATCAACCATAGTGAGTAATTCATCGTATTTGAATTAAGCACCTTTTATCAAACCCACAACATCAGTGAGATGGAACAGAAGCTAGAAGTCAATTTGAGAGTTGTGAAGCTAACATAAGGCAACAAGGACTATAAGTAATCCCTAGTTAACTATGCAAGTCATTTGGTAATCACATGAAGGGGAATGAAACAAACACGTTTACTAGTTAAAAGAGTAACAGTTTTATGAATTTTAGTAGATGTGCAATTAATGCAAAGTTCAATTCAAAAGAGTTAAGGATGTGAACAAGATTTTGATTACCATTTGATTGTGTGAAGAGTTAAGGTGAAATTTAGAGTGATTTGGTAGCAAGTAAAGGAAATTTTAAAGCATTCATAGTGTGAAGTGGAAAAATCCTCAACTTCATGAAATTCAAGTATTTTACAAAGATTTTTGAAGTAATTGAATCTATTGAAATGGAGAATCCCATTGTGAGTGGTGTTAATCAAAGGTTGAGATATGTTTTTAAGAAGAACACTTTCATATCTCAAGTAGATAATCACTTAGGAGCATTTTTTCAAGTTCTATAAAATGTTCTCCATGTAGAAGATATCAAGTCATGCATTCACTACAAATTTGAGAGCATTAGAGACAATGTCATTCATAAGGATTTAGACCTAGTGCACCAAGGAGACTTGTCATTGAAACAAGAGTTTGCACACCAAAAATAATTGAACATAGCGAATCATATGTCCTTTATGGACTTAGACAATCATGAATGGAGTGGAATCATTCTAAGCCATAGTCACTAGAGGATGTTTTGGGTTGGTGATATGTCTATCATGGTTGATAATTACATAATTCATAGGTTAATTGGTTTATTCAATGAGGGAAGGAACTTAGCTAATGAAAAGAATGTGAAGAAGATGGTGGAAACCAATCTAAAATCCAAAATAGATGGGGGGATTATAAGGATTAGCCTCATAAAGAAAACATATGTGAGAGTGATCAGAAAGATCATTGGTTATAAAATGAATCATAGTTCAAGACTGAGCTCAACAACTTTTGGATACTTACATGCAACATACTTGATGACATCTAAAAAATAAAAAGTTAATATGTGTGACATTCCGAGGCATCAATTATTTGACAACATAGAGAAATTAAAGAAGACAAGATGTGTGGTGTTCAGATTTGAGTCACTATTGATATATCTATTCTTCCAAGTTATTAGGAAATTCCTTGGTATGCCTGATAGGGAATGTGGCAACAAGAATTAATGAGCCATGAACTTGGTGACATATCACTAAAAGAGACAATTTGAGGAGAGGATTTTTGAAGACATAAATAAAATGATGAAAAGATTTCAAACTATGATGAAGAAAAGGTTGAGATACCACCCTCACTAGTGGAAAAGTACAAAGAAGACATATGTTTCATAGTTGAAACATATGTAACATTTATGGAGGCAATTATGTTGACTGTTAAGTTCATAGACCATATGGGCTATGAGTTAAGTGAAGAGATAATTGAAGGGTATGAAAAGAGCATACTTGAGCACAAGGAGGGTAAAGATAGTCCTAGATGGGGAAATTATGTAGAAAAGATCAAAGAAGTGGAGAGGAAGCTCTACCGTAAGGAAATTAAGAAGAATGTTGAGAAGAAAATTGAATCAATTCTCAAGAAATTTGGAATGACCAGTGAAGAACTCAATGAGATAAAGTGTATACCCTTGGAGATGAAGCCTAGTGGGAAAAGAGAAGTATTGGCAGCAACACCTATTGCTATAGCAGGGTCTACTTCACAGATACCTACTATCCCTTATGCTACAGTAGCACAAGTGTAACCCACTATTGTACAACCATTGAAGAAGTCTCATGTAGAAGAGGTGCAAATAGTAGAAGTAAATCATAGACTCCTCCAGTCAAAAGGAAATTAGAGAGGCTCACTAATGTGAAACAAGAGGTTGAGTCACCCAACAAGAAAATGACCAAGCAATTGTCAAGTGGCCTTGGAAAGAGAAGAAAGACATTGTAGATGGTTGAATCAGATGAGTTTGAATCTAAAGGTAAAGAAGACATAGAGGATAGACCTACACAAAAAGTAATTGGAGAATCAAGGACAACCATTGGGAAGAAGCCTTGGAAGCTAAAGGTAGAGAACTTAAATATGGAAATCATTAATAATGACAATTTCATTCAATTGAATAAGTTTTATAATATATATATAGCAATATGGATAGAATACAACTAGAGAATGTAGTGGTAAGAAATATGATCTTGAAGAATAAAATATTTGAAGATGTATAAAGACATATACCGAAGGAACTATGTAATAGATTGATAAATAGAAGAAGAGTTGTAGTGAGGTAAGAAAATAAGAGAGAATACGATCAAGAAGTTTTGTGAAGTCAACAGTGATAAAGACATGCAAGATATAATGAAAGGTATTGAGTCCTTACTAAGAAATAAAATAAGAGCTATTCTTTTGATGTGAGGTAATGATGAAGAGGTAAGCAAGGAGACAAAAGAATCCATTATCAAATACATGAATTCTATACCTAAAGTCATACAACTGAGTACGATGAAGAGAAAAGAAGATAACAAGATAGAAGAAGAGAGGACGAAATAGAAAAAGGTAGAAAATGAAAAGAAACATAAAGAAGAAGAAAGGAAGAAAAAGAAAAATGAAGAAAAAGAGGAGAGAAGAAAGTGGAAGAGAAGAAAAAGAAGAAAGAAGAGGACAAGAAGAGGAAAGAAGAAGAAGAGAATAGAAAGAAGGAAGAAGAAAAAAATAAGAGAAGAGAAGAAGAAAAGAAGAAGAAGAGAAGAAGAAGAAAGAAGAAGAGAAGAAGAAGAAAGAAGAAGAAGAAGCAAGAAGAAGAGGAGACGAGGAAAAAGAATGGAGAAATCAAAAGACAAGATGATGAGAAGAAGAAAGAAGAGGAGGATGAAAAGGAAAGTGTACCCAACACATATCTCACCCTAGCTGCAATAACTAGTTCAAATGATGATGATCAAAGAGAGTTGAAATCATTCCTTAGCAAGATTATCAGTAAAAACAAATAGTTCAAGAGTTTTCTAAAAACTCTTATGGAGGTAACTGAAAAATTGCAAGAAGTCATGATTATGAAGTCACTTGATCCAAACCCCGAGGACATAGTCAAGGCTATGATTCAAGTATTTGATACTGAATTCACAAATTTATCATAGATAGTAGTGGCTCAAGCATAAGCTAAACTTGATGCACACATGTTTGACATTACATGTAAAAATATCAAAAATGATTTGGAAAATCTTGATGCTTACATCAAGAAGTTAAGAAGGTGAGAATTTGAAGGCAAGACATTATATGCCAAATTTTCCATGTCTTTTAAATTCAGAAGGAAATCAATGAGGAACTAAGGAGAAAGAATGATGAGATGAAAGCATTGGTAGATCAACTAAGCCAACCTAGTGTCAAGATTAAATAAATTGAAATATACCTTAGTATGACTTGTGATGAAATAAGTCTATTAGAGGTTAGAAAGAAAAGAATTATAAAGATGTTCCTACTTCTAATAGAACATATATATATATATATATATATATATATATGAAGCTAAGTACAATTCAATAGAAACTAGAGGATTTCCTAATGACAAAGGCATCATTTGACAAGTTCATTTACTAAGACTTGAATGCAGTGGAGATAGCATCCTATGGGTTGTGCACTCTTCTCAACATTTCAAAAGGAGTAAAAGACTCATGAGAGAAGAATATGAAGAGCCCCGTAGTTAGTTTTTCTAATTGCATTTCTCACTTGTCAGCCTAAGAAGAGGTAATGAGTCACATTTTTGACATGTAAGTAAGTTTTGACTCCTTTTTCATTGATTTCAAAGGGGGAGAAGTATAGAAGAAAATTGTATAAAGTAATAGTTATATACTAAGGCGGAGAAATGTTACTTAGTATGATATTATATTAGCGGATATAAGGAAAGATGGTTATAAATATAATGATCCATAATCATTTGTAATTATAAAATTTTGTAAAGTTTCAAAGGCCAATTTTGAAAAAGTTCTTTTGTATAACATTTTGGGACTTAGCCAATTTTCCCATATGTTCCCACCAATGCCAAAGGGGGAGATTGTTGTAAATATGGATAGGTAGGAAGATTTAGGGTTTTTATTTATGGAAACATATCATTCTAGTATAGAAGGGAAGACTTATAGTTGAAGAATCCATGATTAGAGACAAAAAAATTTCTAAGTGTTAGACACTTTCACTAGCAGTATAGAGATAGTTTTTGGTATTGTGAAGGCTATAGAGATATTCAACATGTGCATAGTTAAGAATATGTATCATAGAGTTTCATGATGATGTACATAAGTGTGCAGATCAATACAGATAGTACATATGAAGTTATAGGACAAATACCAACAAAGACAGTTACCACAACATAATAGAGTACAACAAAAATAGAGGAATAAAGTACTAACAAATTATTTTGGTCACAAAATAGTTATTTAATCATGTAGGGATGACGTCCTAGATGTTTCCCTCAAGTTAGAATAATGTGTGAATGCATCACACTGACTACACAAGAGTTTTTGTGAAAGAAAAGAGTAAAAAGTCACTACTTGCAACATATGTGAATATGTAGAAGTGCACATGTGACATATATTATGTATATGAAAGATATTTATATGAAATTTGAACTTATATGAGAGATCCATGATGTGAATTTTGATGTTAGATTAGAGATGTGCAAAGTACAATAGTTAGCAATAAAGAGGTTTTTGTATATATCTCATTTTGTATTAAGGCACTATATTGTATAATTGCATGTTAGGGTAGTGGGATCTTCTTGCATACAATTTTAATCATATCATCAACTCATAACAAGGTTGAATCAACTCTTAATGGGGTTGAGGCTTTTAACAGGGCTTAGTTGGTTCTATCAAGGACCGAGACACTATATGTAATTCATAGACTCCTAACTGGGTCAATATCCCTAACAATATTCTTTTGTTTAGTGGATCATTTTGTGGGTACCATCCCCACCAGATTTTCCCTTGGCCATGTTTTCTCTAGTTAAAAAAATATGGTGTTATGAGCTCTCTTTTTGTATGGTTTTATTTATTGTTTGAAATTATTGGCTTATGCATGTTGCAAAGTAATTAATAAAAAAGTTTTTAGAATATTGATTCACATCCCCCCCCCAACCCCCCACCCTCTTAGTATTATCTATTTCTAACAATTGGTATTAGAGCCCAGTTACTCAGAAGAGACTTAATAGCTTGAGTAAGAGCATTATGTATATGGAAAAGCTAAAGAGAAATGTTGAAGAAGCTCTTGAGAGAATTGATCTTCTTATAGAAGAAAGAGACAAATTGAAAGAAAAGTATGCAAATGAAAAAGATTATATTGGTAAATTGAAAGACAAAATAGATAATCTCAAATATAGAAAAGAATCAAAAGAGAAGACTAGTGACAATGATCAAGTAGCAATCCAAAAGAAAGAAAATGAGATCTTGAAACATGAGTTGAAAATTGTTGCACTTAATTTGAGTCTAAAGAAGGATGATAGTAATATTGAACCATATCTAAAATTTGAGAATGTAGATCTAAGATCACATTTGACTCAAGTAACATCTGAATTAGATTCTATCATAACAAAGTATGCAAAATTATAGAAGTACACTATCATTGTAAAAGGAGAGTTAACTTAGGTTAAGCAAAAATTAGAGAAGCTTTATTCTAGTAGTGAGAAAATTGATAAGTAGGAGATAATTTCCACAGCAAGTGAAATTGTGATAGTGCTATCAAGATTTAACCATGTGATTTTTGGGTCAAAAATCACCAATGAGTATCACATAGATCCAGTAAATGCTAAGTATTCCATTTAGTCTCATGACAGATGGATTCATTTTGAATCACTACTCATGAAACATGGGTCAATGAGTTTGACTCAAAATCACATAGTTAAATCCTGATAGCAATATTACAGTGAGAAAATTGATGAACAACTATTCTATCAGAGATCTTCTTATGATAAGATAGGTCTTGGATATCTTATTGGAGAAAAATCAGCCAATAATAATGAAGTAAGAAAGGAACCAAATCTAGTTATTGAACCCCCTAAATCTAAAGAAATTGATCAGAATAGGATTGAACCAAGAAAATCTATAGAAGTATCTAAATAAGTTGAGCAAGTTAATCTATCTAAGAAACATGATGAACCCAAATAAATAGAGCAAGTTGAACCGCCTAAGGAGACTAGATATGAATTTGGTCATATGAAGAGAGATTGCATAGGTAAGTCTTTAAACCTATCACAAATTTTTATTGCTATAATTGTCATGGTTTTGGACATAAAGCAGTAGATTGTTTGATAGTAATAATGGAAATAGTGGAATGTTTAGGAATACTAACCCTGTAAGTGATAAAAGAAGGAGATCACAAAGAAAATCCAATGATGGACAAAGATCTAATGGAGTAAAGAATCTGATTGTATGTTACAAGTGTAACAACTTTGGATACATTGCAAGAAATTGTAGAGCACCAGATAATTAGAATGGAAGAAATCAAAGAAGGAGTATACCTGTATGTCACTTCTACAATAAATTTTGACACATAGCAATTTTTTTTAGAATGGATAGAAGGGATTTCAACAAAAATCCTAACTATAGAAAGAATAATAATATAAATGAGAGAAGAAATGATAATGGTAGCACTAATAGTCAAAAGGAAACACTTAAAGAGCATGTTAAAGAATTCCAGGAAGTATTTGTGAGAGAAAACGATCCAGAAAGTTGACATATAGTTTAGAAGAACAAATTATTGATGCACCTAAAGAAAGAATGAAATCATCCATAATGTGTAATTCATCTTATTTGAATTAAGCATATTTTATCAAATTCATAGTGTAAGTAAGATGGAACAAAAGTTAGAAGTTGAGTTGAGAGTTGGAAAGGTAACACAAAATAGTTGAGATTATAAGAAAGCCTTGGTTAAGTGCACAATTCATTTGGTAATGACATGAAGGAGAACAAAGACAAACAAGTTTATGGGTTAAAAGAGTAATAGTTTTATGACTTTTGGTAGATGCGCAATTAATGGGAAGTTGAATTGAAAAGATTTAAGGGATGTGAATGAGATTTTGAGTACCATTCAATCGTGTGAAGAGTTGAGGAGAAATTTAGAGTGATTTGACAACAAGTAAAGGCAAGTTTGAAGCATTCATAGTGAAAAGTGGAAAGAGCCCTAGTTTCATGAAATTCAAGTATTTTATGAAGATTTTGAAGAAATTGAATCTGCTGAAATAGAGAATCCCACTATGAGTAATGTTAGTGAAAGGCTAAGATATATGTTTAAGAAACACCCTTTCATGTCTCAAGTAGATGACCCTTTAGGAGAATTCTCACAAGTTTCAAAAAATATTCTTCACATAGAAGATATTAGATCATACATTCATTGTAAATTTGAGAGCATTGGAGACAATGATATTCATAAGGATTTAGACCTAGTGTGCCAAGAAGACTTGTCATTGAAAAAAGAGTTCACGCACCTAAAAGAACTATACATAGTGAATCATATGTTCTATACAGACTTGGAAAATTATGAATGTAGTAGAATCATTGTAACCCGCATTCACAAAGGGATGTTTTTGGTTGGTGATATGCCTATCATAATTAATAATGACATGATTCATAGGTTAACTAGCTTATGCAATGAAGGTAGAAACCTAGTTAATGAAAATAATGTGAAAAAGATGTTGGAAACCAATCTAAAGACCTAATTAGATGGAGGGAATATGAGGATTGACCTCATAAAGAAAAGAGATGTAAGAGTGATCATAGACTATAGTTCAAGATTGAACTCAATACCTACTGGATTCTTAGATGCAACATACTTGATGATAGCTGAAAAAGAAAAGGCTAATATGTGTGACATTCTGAAGCATCAATTATTGGACAAGATAGAGAAACTAAAGAAGTCAAGAAGTACGATGTTCAAGTTTGAGTCACTATTAATACACCTATTTTTCCAAGTTATTAGGAAATTCCTTGGCATGCCTAATAGGGAATAGGATAACAAGAATCAATGCACCATGAACTTAGTGAGATATCACTACAAGAGACAGTCTGAGGAGAGGATTGTTAAAAACAAGAGAAAAATGATGAAAATATTTCAAGCTACGATGAAGTAGTGATTTAGGATACTAGCCTTACTAGTGAAAAGTACAAAGAAGACATATGTTTCATTAAAAGAGATGTTGTAATACCCCTAAATTGGCACATTGGCATTCTAGACTAATTTTGGTACATCAGTCTTACAACAATAATTTGTTGATCAATTAAGTCCTATTGTACTATGCATTTTTTGTTCTCACCATCTTTACTCAACCTAAGTGTTAAATGTAGAAAACCCCTAATCTATATAAATCACATACTTCATTTGATTCCTAAATATAGATTGAAATTGTCTAAATTAAACTCCTAATTTAATTAATTTAATTATAAGTCCTAAGTACTTTAATTAAATTAAATCCACCCTCTCTAGGTAAAACACATTAAAAAGGAATTAAATACATTGATTTAATTGAATATGCATATCATAAGTGTTGAAAATAATTATTTAATTAATTAGAATATTAAATTATGATGTCATGTTTGAATGGATCAATATTATTTCCTACTTCATCTCACATGAAAAAGGAATTAAATGTATTGATTTAATCAAATATGCTAATCATAATTGTTGAAAATAATTATTTAATTAATTAGAATAATACTTATGAGCACATATTTGAATGGATCAATATTATCTCCTATTTCATCTAATTCAAATCCATCAAAAATGGAGGACTCAATCTCGAATTTGATCTAAACCATACACTCAGTTTAATCTTGACCATTGATTGGGTTCAATATTCTATAAAAGAGACCCCTAGCCTCTCATTTGAAAGGATGAAAGTGAACAGTATCAAATCATTGTTGGACTGATTACTCAAGCATGTTACATTTGAATCTCTATTACTTTTACATGCTCATCATTCAGATGACAATGCACTCATTTAGTTTATATTTCTTATAATTGTTCTTAGATTAATTTTAGTATCATCTTGAATGATTCATATCTTTGCATACAAAAATATCAAAAACATAGATTAATTCTTCATTTTTATTCATTCAAATCCTTCGTACTAGTTTGGTCTGGTTATTGAATTCTTGATTCTAAGAGCTCATAGTAAAACCTCATCTCATTAGAAGGAAACATATCACCTTGTGTAGACTTGCCAAATGAATAATCTCATATTCATTCTAGGATGAGACTAAAAAACAATGATCATGTTGAAGTGTGTGGTTGAATTAGAGGCCCATATTTAACACTCACATTTATGGAGCTCACTGTGGGGCAGGAAATCAATTTTTTGGCCTCATTTTTTATTCATTTTAGACATTTTGAATTTTGGTCCGTACAAAACAACAAATTCTCACATGTCAATGAGTTTTCTTGAATGAAAAATCTAAAATATTGTGTAGTCCTTTGTACTTCCTCATGTGGTGAGACCATTCTCTCATGTGACACAAGGTACTTCCTTGTGCAGTTTGGTGCATAGTCTCACATGAGACATGACAAAAGAGAATTTAAATTTTACATTTTAACATGTTTTTCATTGATAGTTTTGTTCTAACCTCTATTTTTGAAGTAGCATAAAAGTGGTTTATAGAATGATTATCGAAGATACCTTGAAATGAATATATAAGCTTTACTAATGGTTTGATTGCAGGGTGATTGTCAAAGATCTGCTTGTTAAAGAACAATTCAAACATACTCAAAAAATTTCTATGTTTTTATGATTTTCAACACACATAGTTTAATAGGACTTGTGAACTTCGTAGGGCTCTAGACAAAGGAATAAGGGATTATGCTCTTTGCTACTTGGAAGTGATGCCCAAGAATAAATTAGAAACATAGATGTCTTTATAAGATGGTACCTAAGGGAGGTAAGAAAAATAGTGGTTCTCCAAAATGATGCTTTTAATAAAGGGATAATTCTCTTTTCCTTTTAGGAAAATCAAAACCCTAGAATAAGACTAGTTGGGATTGATAAGCTAGCTCGATGATGAATATATTCTTTGTATTTTGGTAAGCTAAAGAGGTAGAGGAGTATACTCTAAATTCCCTTTGGAAAAATAGAAAACTTGGACCCTTGAATTTGAGCTAAGTCTATGCCAACCTTTAGAGGGTCTGTCGGGGCTATCCAACCTCCAAGAATGACCCAAGTGAGAAGAAATCTTACATTAGTGATTCCACCTCACTAAATAAAGAAAGTTTGAAGAGTCAAAAAAACAAAAGCCATGTTAGTTTCTTCCTCTTGATCTTGATATCACATATCAAGAGGAGGCTATATCTATTGCACTAGGCAGTGCCACCCCCAGTCTTGCTAGTCAAGTGTGTGAACTTTTAAGTGTTGGTGTGGGATATTGGCCTTAACCTCGTTCATGAGGCCACTATGGATTAATGTGAATAGAATTCTATTAACAAAATTGTAGTTATTTTCTACATGGTTCACCTCTAAAAGGGGGCATAATCTTTGTGCAAGGAGGGGGAAGAATCTCTCCTATATATCCTCACCATAGGTATGTACCTAGATATTGGAAGGTGGTATATGACATTGGTCCCTTCCTTAAGGGTAACCTTTGAAGATATATGTTATTGAGTCCTTAGAATACACCAAAAACATGAGCACCCTCTAGTGGGGTGACACGACTATGTGAGGTGAATGCATGCACATTAGTTGTGAGAAAAAGGTTTTGCTACCTCTTCCATTTTTGGTTATAAGGAAAAAGAGTTTCTTTTTCAAGTCTAAAATTGTCAAAAACTATCCAAACAAATGGTCAAGACTCCCCTTGTCCCTTTGAGTTGCTTTTTCCTTGGTTGGATTGTTTATGACTACTTCTTGTATCCCCTTGTCCATTTTTTACAAACAAGTCTAAAAATCAGCTATCTACTTGCCAAAACAATCTAAAATGATGTCAAATTTGAAAATAATGTCCACATCTAAATGAAAACTACAAAGGTTATTGGTACTCTATTCAAAACCTATCAAAACTTATTAGAATCTCTTCAAATTTAGTCAAAACTTGGTAGTCTATGCTTTACTCACCTACTTCATTGCACAAATTTGTGCGAGTCATGACCTTTGGGTCTGTCAGTCTACATTTATTTGTGTGGTGCTCTATACTTTCTCGCATTGAAGGTTGACTTTTCTTGGGTGAAAATATACCCAAACATTGTCTACTTGTTCTAATATGGTCAAAAAGTTGTTCATACTAGTAATTTGTCATTTACTCAACTGGTTCAACATAATTAAACTTTGCGTGAGCAAATGCTTTATAATTTTTTGTCTAATTTCCTTGCATGGGTCTATATACTTCCTCGTGTGGGTCTTTTAGGATCTCCATGCGAGATTTGGTCATAATACTATTAAAACTTGTTCAAATTAGTTTGTCAAATTTCTTTACTTGCTTGGTTCACATTATTTACTTGCCTTAGAGTCATTTCCTTGTGCGAGTTTATCAAGAATTGTCCAAAAATAGTGAGCTATTCTAAGCTCCCTTGTCAAGACTTGATCCAAATCTGGTTTTTGTCCAAAAACATTAAGTCATTCATCTCTTTGCAATAGTGTGAAACTCAAACAACTTGGTTAGTTGATCACTTGCGATCTATACATGAACTAGTCTTGTTACTTTGTTGTCCTATTTTCTCTCTTGTGTTTGTCATATCTTGTGTCATGATAGTCAAAACTCTTGGTTATTCTATCCATTTCATTGGCTACTTGTACCTTGGTATACAACATGGTTACTATTTACTTACTTTGAGACAATTTTCTATGTGTGGTCCTTGTTCAAACTTTGTCATAAGTTATTGTCTATGATTGTTGCTACTAGGAGTGAAAGTGTGTTCCCTCCTTATAGACCAAGATGAGGTAGAGATAGAGATAGAAATTATGGTAGAGGTCATTCCGAGTTATACATATAGTCTGAGTACAGTAAAGGATCCTCACAATCTCTTTCACCTATTGGTCCACCTAGTGCTCAAATAATCTTTTCCATAAATTTGCAACAAGATAGGAATTCACTATTTCAAGAACATCCAAACCTTGATAAGACACCTACATCTTTAAATAGAACAACTGAACTTCTATCTAAAACACCTATACAACCTAAATAGATTGACAACTTCTATACCCCTAAAATGGCAGATCAAGATCAAGAAATGGGTGAAAATA
The DNA here is from genome assembly GCA_028749045.1 of Cupressus sempervirens. Taxonomy (NCBI): domain Eukaryota; kingdom Viridiplantae; phylum Streptophyta; class Pinopsida; order Cupressales; family Cupressaceae; genus Cupressus; species Cupressus sempervirens. The sequence goes on from CM053793.1 coordinate 211,196,293, forward strand.
GTAGGAGAAAAACAAAGAGGAATTCCAAAGAACTAGAAGGTTCAAGGATCCTTACACCTATCCAAATGATTATGGGGATACTAAAGAGATACCCCCAGAAGACATAGAGAATTTTTTTTTAGAAAATTATGGAAATATTGCTTAATTATGAAAAAGAGAAATATTTCCTCAAACATGGTCAAGAATGAGAAAAACTACCTTGAAAGTTCAATGTTAAAACAACTATCATACAAGAAGAGGACTTTGAAACCTCAAAGTTACAAAAAAAACTCCATGGCATGCAAGAGCAATTGGCCGAAATGTTGAAAGACAAAGATAAACTGGCTAAACAATACATGTTAGACACTATTTATTCATTTCCTTTTGACAATTATTTGTACATGCCTCCTTTTTGTAGAGGAGTTGAGCTACCCAAATACAATAAATACTTAGGAACATCTGGTCCCCAAGATCACTTGAGGGAGTTTGGAGCTTTGTCCATTGAATTCATACACAATCAAACATACTTTATGTGTGCTTTCCCATGAAGTCTAGGTGGTCAAGCTATGGAGTGGTTTTCACAATTACCTACTACAATTAAAATGTTTGGTAAGATTGACAATATTTTTATACAATAGTACTCAAACAACATCTAGTATCTAGTAAACATAAGAGATCTTTGTAACCTTAAATAAAGAGTTGGACAACCTTTCCTAATATTTCTCCAAAGATGGAGACAATTGTACACAAAGTACTCATGTAAGATCCATGAAACTAAAAATTTTTTTATCTTCATGGATAATATTTTACCCAATTTTGGGCATAAAATACAACTTCAAGGTCCACCTTTGAAGACATGATTACACAAGGTATTTGAATAGAGGAGTTCATTGTAAAGAAAGGTGAATTAACCCTTCAAAAAGACATCAAACAAGGGTCTACCTCTAACAAAGACAAATCCAAGTATATTAACAAGAACTGAGAGGTAGTATATGATGGAGTGGTGGACAATGTCACTCCCAAGCCTTCCAAAGTGGCTTTTAATCTCATAGATAACATGCATGCATCTAAACCCACTAAACAACTATAGATAACAAGACATTTAGATAAAAAGCTAAAAATTCATCTTGGGTTTCTTGACCCAAACATAAATACATGCCTTTGGGTGACCCTCTTAAAGTGGTCTACAAGAATTTAATTTAAAATCATATTATTACTCCACTTGATAATTTTCATCCTTATTATCTGAAACCATGACCCACATGGTGGAATGAGAATGTGTATAATCAATACCATCAAAATAAGGGTCACAAAACAAAAAATTATATTAATCTACCACATAAGGTTTGAGACCTCATTGATAATGGTGAAATAGTTGTGGGTGGACATAACAAGAATTTAGATCATGAAGCTTTTAAGGAACCATTTCCTCCTTATGAAAAGGGAGAATTTTAAAGAAAGTTCTAAACAGAAAAATAATAACAAGGTCAACTATACATATACCAATGATGATAACATAATAAACATGTTTGAAACTTTTGACTTTGAACTTTATGAAATTGTCACAATTAAAGGAAAAAACAACAATACAAAGCCTAAGACTCCATTTTTCCTACAAGGTGCCATATCTCTTACATCTGATCATGAATAGTCATAATTTTGTGCCAATATTGTTACACATTCTCATGCCAAGATAGTACTCAAAGGCATTATGCCTTCTACTCCTAAAGTAGATCAACATAAAGAAAAACCTACCATTGGTCCATCTAGAAAAAATATGAAAATTACAACATCCTCCACAACTACAAACTATAGTATCCTTGAACAATTGCAACGAATGAATGCTCAAATAACTATCTTTGAACTACTTAAAATCTTGCCTACTCATAGGTAGATTCTTGACAATCCTTCACTAAGCAAGCATACCTCTAAGATCTTCATCTTGATAGGTTTTAATCTATGGTAATTCACTTAACCTCACCTCATTATTTGTCCTTTTCTAAAGAGGATAGTAATTCTTTGATTCATCCTCATAATCAACCATTGCATATTGAAGTCATGATACACCAGAAATGTGTCAGTCATATTCTTATGGATAATGGAGCTGGTCTTAATATCCATTCTACTACTTTTCTCAAACAATTTGATTATGATGAAGAGTATATTGATCCTTGCTACAAAATAATTGTCAAAGCATAAGATGAAGTAGAATGCAAATCCCTAGGTCTTGTTGTGTTTCCTCTTTGAGTTGGTCCTATAGAATGAGATCTTACATGTCAGGTCCTTGATATTACTTTAGGATACAATATACTATTATGAAGAACACGGATTCATGAAATTGAAGTAGTACCTTCAACATACCATCAATGCATCAAGTTCCTATTCCAAGGATCAAAACTTACTATACTTGATAATACTACTTACACAAGTAACATGCTCAAGTCTACTAATAGTTTTGTTCCTACTAATAGAGATTCTACAATCAATCATGGCAACAAGCTCAAATAAATGGAAAGGACTCTTAAGTAAAAAATAACTGGAATGGGTGAATATCACATTGAACCAGTTTTGTCTTGAAATCTCTTCCTAAATCTCCTCATCACTATTGGAGACCATCTAAAATGAAGAGACCTTTTGTGGTATCACCTAAGATTTTATTCAATGGTGCATTTGTAAAGGCCACTGTACCTCTAGAAGTTGGAGATGGAAACTAAGTTATTGCTACTTAGTTATACAAAGAAGTCCTAGCTAATCTCATAGACCAATCTCATGAGATAACTCTTAAAAAGTATGGACTAGATCTTCAATTGATAAAATGCCTTGGATATAAAGGAAATGTTCCTATAAGATGTAAGAACAAAGGATTGATCGAACCAATAAAAAAACCATCTAGAAGACCTCGTGATACAATAGGCATAAGCTTCTAGAAAGTTCCCTTTCATTTAGGGATCAACACATTTATACCAAAATTTGATAGTTCATCTGAACATGAGTCACAAACTAAGTCTGACAATCAAGCAAAAAATTTTGATGATGAGGATACCTTTCCTTATCCTATTCTACTAGATCTTACTATATTCTTTATGGAATTAGATGAATTTGTACCACATGTCAATATTGGTGAAGTTGATAGTTATTCTTCTAAGAATACTATTAATACTCCCCTAATTCAATATGAATAGGGTGAGTCTAGTCATACTATCATTGTTGAGCAACTTTGTCAAAATCCAGTTGATAATAAAAGTGGAGAATGGGTATGTTGGATAATGTTGTCCTTGATGTCACACAAATGTCATATCAGTCATTAGTCTTAAATTCACCAAGCTTAGATAGTCTGTAATGCAATCTACAGTGCCAACCAAGCTCACTCGATCATTGAAGGAAATGAGGAAGACAGTGTTAACCGAGCTAACTTGGTCAACAAAGGAAAGGTGAAAGACAGTGATCACTGAGCTCACTTGGTCAACGAAGGAAATGTGGAAGTTAGTGTTAACCGAGCTTCACTTGATCTCCAAAGGATAGTTTCCATTGAGCTCACTCGTTCATCAAAGGAATCATGGAGAAGTCAATGTTAACCAAACTTCACTCGATCTCCAAAGTGTAGTTTCCACCAAGCTCACTCAGTTATCTCAGGAAACTCAGTACTTATTGAGTTCTCCCGACGATTGAAGGATTTTCATTAAGTTCGTTGTATTCACCAAGCTCAGTCGGTTAACACAGGAATTATTTTTTTGAAAAAAGTTTACCATGCGGATCGGCCAGTATAGGGAATTGAAAATTAATCACTTCTAGCCGACTGTTGTAATTGTTTGTTTAGTCAGTGATTCGAGCTGACTTAAATAATTTGAAAGGTATATATGGTCATTCCAGTTATGAATTAAAAGTGAGATTATGAAAAATAAGTTATGAATGTGAATTATAGTATGAAATGAAAAGGTGAATGTTGAGCAAAGTCTGGTGAAGGATCAGATGTGTTGAAGGAGCTGTAAAGTTGTATTTGATCAATAAGGATCCAGTCAAACATAACTGAGATCTGTAATCAGCAAAGATAAGTTGTACATTATATTAGATCACTTCATTGTTGCTTTCTAACCATTATAATAGTAATTTCAAAATCTCTTAATAGAGTTGGTCTAACAGCCATTCAATAAATCCTCTAACAATCTGACAGTTCAGTTGAATTGTTCTAAAGACCTCTAGCAAGGCCACTCCTAACAGGGTGACTAAATCCTTTAACAGGGTCACACCTAATAGTGTGTTTTTGTAACCTTTAATAGGGTTGGCTCCTAATAGGGCTCACTTCAGAAGAGTGAAAAATAGTATCTAGTTACATTGGTGGTTTTTCCCATATTGGATTTCCACGTTAAATCTAGTGTCTCTTGTGTTCTTAATTGCTAAATTTCTTTGTGCATGATAACATATTAGTTCTTAATATTTGTCATTTGCTGCATTATCAAGTTTCAGCATTTTATATTAATCAGATCAAGGGGATATTCAAACATCTTAGGGACTGTGAAAATTTTTGTAGTAACTGATTCACCCCCTCCCCCTCTCAGTTACTCTATTCTCATTTCCAACAGGGTACCCATGAATATTGGGGAATTTTATAATCTAACTCCATGTAGCATTGATTCTTGAGAGTATGAATTTGATTCTCTCTCATATGCAACTTTTGATAAGGGTGTTGATAAAGTTCAGACATATGAAAATTAACTCAAAATAGGAGAGAAATCTAGGGTTTGTTTTGATGAGTCTTACCCTACTAATTTTGATGTGTCTTCAATTGATGTCATTAGAACTCAACATAATTCAAACATACCTTTGGATGAAACTACTTTAGGTCTTGAATTACTTGTCCATGCATTTGATGACTATACTATGAATGCAATTGAACCAATGAATTCTCTTTCACTGACTTATCATGAGTTAATAGACTAGAACTCAAATACTACATCTAGTGAAGTCCCCATGTTCCACAATGACTATGCTCTCACTTGCTATCTATACATTCTTGAACTAGTAACATCTTCCACTTATCAAACATAGTGTTAATATGAATGAAGCTAACATCAAATATCTCAGTCATATAATCAAAATAAAAAAGAATATATGTTCTGATTGTGAAAACACATTGTGGTAATATCAAAACCAAAAATAGTAAAAATAAAAGACATATCTAAAGGTGAAAACCTTTTCAAGGCACCTAAAGATGAGATATTTGATGCACTTCCAATTCATTTTTAGGAGCGATCATCAGCATTGATAGAACCAACACAACTAGTCAATCTAGGAACTAACGAACATCCTCATATTATACATCTTGCACAATATTTATTTGCTAAGGAAAAAGAAGAACTTGTTTCTTTCTTCTGGGAAAAGAACATCAACTTTACATGGACATACTTAGATATGTTAGGTTTGGATCCTAATCTTATAATGCATCATTTTTTTATTGTACCAGGAGTGAAACCTATTAAACAGAAACTCACAAAGATGCACCCTCATGTAGCACTTCCTATTAAAGTTGAAGTGGAAAAACTCTTGAAATTTGGTTTCATTGGTGCCATTGATTCTCTTGAATGGATCTTGAATAGAGTTCTAGTTTCAAAACATGAAAATTCTATCAAAGTTTGAACTGATTTTTGAGATTTAAACAAAGAGTGTCCTAAGGATGATTTTCCACTACCTAACATTGATATGATAGTGGACATGACAATGAGATATGAAATGTACTCACTGATAGATGGTTTTTCTGGTTATAATCAAATCAAAATTGAACTAGAAGACCAAGAGAAGACTACTTTCACTTGTGTTTGGGGTACCTTTTGTTGGAATGTAATGTCATTTGGTTTAAAGAATGTTGGTGCCACCTATAATGTGTAGTTAAAACAATACTCTACGACATGATGCATAAAATGATGGAAGACTATGTTGATGATACCTTGGTTAAGAGAATGCAACAAAACACTCATCTTCAAGATTTGGTACCTATCCTAGATCATATGGAGAAATTTAGTCTTAGGCTAAATCATTGAGAAATGTGCTTTTGGTGTCACAATAGGGAAACTACTTGGTTACATTGTGTTTGCAAAAGGAATTGAGGGTAGATCTAGAAAGAGTTCAAGCTATAATGGAAATGCCTCCACCTTGTAATATCTATCAAATGAGAGGGCTACAAGGAAGATTTCAATCTATTTATTGATTCATATCGTAGTTAGTAGATAAATCATAACCTTTCACTAAAACTTTGCATAAATGTGTGAAATATAACTGGAACACAGATTGTGATAAGACCTTAACATAGAGAAAAAAGTATCTTGCTAATCCATAAATACTAATGCCTCCTATTTATGGAAATCCACTCATTTTGTACATCTTAGAAACAAACTCATCTCCTAGTATCTCACTAGCTCAAGAAGATAATAACAATAAGGAATGAGTTATTTACTATCTCAATTGTACAATGATCTTGTATGAGATGAATTATAGCATTATTGATAAAGCATGGTTGGTAATTGTTTTTGCTTCCCAGAATATAAGACAATACATTCTCACTTATACTACATGACTGATTGCAAAGATTTTTCCATTAAAGTATTTACTCGGCAAAGCTACTTTGACAGGATATCTAGCTAAACGAGTTATGATCCTGAGTGAGTTTTACATTGTATATGTTGAACAAAATCTATCAAAGGAAAAGAAATCATTGATAAACTTGTAGAGGCACCAATGAAAAGTTACTAACCACTAAAAATTGAATTTCTTTATGAATCTATTCTACTGATAACACACCAAACATGGGTGATGTTCTTCAATGACTCCTTTACACAACAAGTCTCTAATGTTGGAATTATATTCATAACATCACAAAAATATTGTTTTTCAAAGGCATAAAAGATTATATTTACTTACACAAACAATATTGTAGAATATGAAGCCTTGATCAATGGGATGAAAATCATTATTGAGTGGAAGATAGATAAACTTGGTGGAGCTCAATATTCTTTGCCTTCTATTTTATTTGATTATAATAAATCTTCTTAACCTAATATTTTTGGTGCAAATTACTTATCATTTTTTATAGCCTAGGTTGACTATATGGTTGATCAAATAAAAGAATCATTTACTTCCTTTATGTGTGCTTGTAGTAAATTATAATTTTCTATCAAGATCAAAGACTCCTATCTTAGAATGTATCCCCAGATCTTACTCATCACATGGTAATCCCTATTAATGGAACCTAAGTATGATTTTCTTCAAACTCCATGAGATGGTATGATTTTTCACATATCATTATAGCTACAATAATGAAACCTTAATATTGATGTATGCTATGGTGATAAAAAAAAAGAGAGGTTATTTTCAAAAGTTTGATGAGATATTGTCATAGCATATAGTGACAAAGTCTATCGCTATGCACTAAGAAAAGAGGATGAATTGTTAACATAGCGATGAGTGATAAAGGGAGATATATTGCTATGACCTTCAGTGATAATCAAGAACCAAAGGAATGAGGTTTTGGTTTTGTTAATTAATGATATAACTATATCATGTAAAGATCATGTTCATCAATGATCAAGGAAAATGAGTTTATGTTTTTGACGATCAACAATGAAGTTAGTTGATCGCTATGTTCTAAAGTGATAGAGTAATAAGATTTCAAAAAGGGATTGCTATGTACTATAGTGATAGATTGGGAGTGAGCATGAATCACACTTGGAGTAATAGAGACATAGTGATGAGCGATGAGATTTTTCATATTATTATGTGCTATAGCAATGGTATGAGAACCCATAATGAAAACTAAAGCTTGTGATCATTATACCCTATAGTGAGATCATCCATCAGAGGTCATAGTGATGCAGGAGCATCCAGAGGTATAAGGGCAATCCTGTGTCACCCAAAAAAAAAATGTACTTAGACTTAGTTTCTATTTTATGTGTTTTCATTTTTGGATACCCATTTGAGTCAAATAAAGGTTCCAACTCTCACAGTTCCACTATCAGTGTCTTTGAAAATCCCCAAAAAATAGGAGCATGTAATTTGGCCATTATTTTGGTGACCTAGAAGGTGTGAATTGGACAGGTGAATATAATTGTGATTTAGAGCATTCCAAAAAAAGAATCAGGTCAAAAGGCCCCACGGTTTGAAAGTTATTGTAGTTTTTCAGGTTTTGGAGACCCCCTAAGAATGCTTTGAAGTCAGATTAGGGGCACTAAATGACCTCAAAAAGGGCCAAAAATGGGGGAAAAGCTAAGCTTGTCCATAGGGCCATAGAGTGCTTTGAGATCTTTCCAAAAATGTAAACGGTTCATTAATCGAAGCTACGGTTCAAAAGGTATGCCTCTCGGAAGTTCAGTTACCATTTCAGGATTCTTCTAGATTTGCACCGACTTCTAACGCAGCTTCTGGAACCTTCTATTTGGTCAGTGGATGCCTACTAGCACTTTCTAGAGTGTACTCCTAGTCCTTAACCCTCTGGGGTCTATTTAAGGAGATTTCTGGCATTGTAAAAGGCAGTTCAGAGTGGAGTTTGAGAGGAGGTACTAAAAGGAGAAATTATCTCCAGATTTATGCTATTGTAAGCCCTTAGGGCATGTTTTGAAGTTTATTTTCTTTGCACTATTTGTACTAGCTTATTTTCTCAATTAATATAATTTTCCCTTTCTATTGGTTCCATTCTGTCCTTGGGTCGTGTTCCCATCAAGTGGTATCAGAGCGAGTTTTCCTGAGTGTGTAGACATGACTCTCACTATGAGGCAGTTTGCACCAGGACTGTGTGGTTGTGGGTTCAAGTTAGAAGATGCCTCCATGAAGAGAGCATGGTGGAAGGGCCAGAGCTATTAATCTTGAGGAGGTTAGAGACCTCCAAAGGCAGGTGCAGGCATTGCAAGAGGAGCTTCGTAGAGGAACAAATGTTGCCACAGGTGACAATAGTGAGGATGACAATGAAGAAGAAGCAATGGGACCAGAAGAGGAATTTGTCGGGGAAGTTTTGAATCCTGTAGAGGAAAGGCTTTTTAGGGCCATTACTAAGTTTGGGAAAAGACCTACAATTGAAGTGGGTGTATTTTCAGGAAATCTAAAACCAGATGAGTTGATCGATTGGATCAATGAACTGGAAGAATACTTTGAGTATGAGGATATCAGGGACCCAAATAGGGTTAAGTTTGCAAAGGCCAAACTGAAAGGCCATGCAAAATCTAGTGGCAAGAGGTTCAATTGGAAAGAAATAGAAGAGGAAAGGAGAAGATCACAAGATGGGATCGCATGGTGGACAAATTGAAGAAGCAATTCATTCCTGTGGACTATGAGCTTGATCTGTTTAAGAAGATGCATGGGTTAAAGCAAGTAGGAAGATCAGTCCAAGAATATATAGAGGATTTATATTGACTCTTGATTAGAGCAGGGCATGCAAAAGCAAATAAGGAGAAGGTTGCTCGTTATATCAGTGGGTTGCGACCTAGCATCTAGGAGGAATTAAGTCTGGTAAGAATGACCAGCGTTGTAGAGGCATACCAGTTTATCCTACGAGTTGAAGAGAAGCTGAATAAAAGGTTTGAAGGAAGACAAAGAGGGTGCAGTCAAGGAGGAAGGGGAAGCGGTAGATCATCTGGAGGTTGCAATGAAACCCAAAAGAAAAATGAAGATGTGGGCACTAGCAGAAACCAGAGGAATGAGGGTTTCAACCACGCCCATGATCAAGACTTTGGAAATCAAATAGGAAGAGGTAGAGGACATGGAAAAGGAAGAGGAGGCTTCCATGGAACTTATTTCCATTGCAATGAAGAAGGTCATCTTGCCTTTGAATGCCCTCAATGAAAAGGAAGGACAGATAGGAGAGTTGAGGGCCAAGCTAGGGTTGTTCATGTGGATGAGGATGCAAAATCATCACATTCAGAGGATGTAGAAAGAGGAGAGACCTTGGTAAATGAAAGAGTCCTACTAAGTGGTGAGAATGAACTAGGACAATGAAGGAGTTTGTTTCGTACCAGATGCAAGTGTGAGGATAAATGTTGTGACGTGATCATTGATGGTTGTAGCATTGATAACTTGGTATCAGAAGAGATGGTCTCTAAGCTGAAGCTCAAGAGGGAGAAACATCCCCAGCCCTATCAGATTTCTTGGGTAAAAGATGATCATAAGGTCCTGGTAAGTGAACAATGTTTAGTAAAATTCAAAATTGGGAGTTACCATGATGAAGTTCTATGTGATGTTATTTCGATGGATGTTTGCCATTTATTTTTGGGTAGACCATGGCAGTTTGATAGACATGCAATACATGATGGACATGCAAACACATACTCTCTGAAAAAGTATGGAGTTTGCCACAAATTGAAGCCCATGAAAAAGGAAGGTGAAAAGGTATGTAGCAGTGCTAGGATTTGTCTTGTTGATGAAAGGAAGTTTTTAGATGGCATGAAACATCAGCATATATGCTATGCTTTGATTCCTAGGAAAGATAAAGAAGGTAGTAGTGAAATACCAGTTGAAGTTTCAGATTTACTAGGGGAGTTTGGAGATATTATCTCTGATAATGTTCCAGATGGATTGCCACCAGTAAGGCAAATCAGTCATCAGATAGATCTAATTCTAGGAGCTAGTTTTCCTAACAAGGCTGCTCACAGGATGACTCCTACTGAAACAAAGGAGCTAAATAGACAGGTTCAGGAACTATTGAGGAAGAGCTTGATTCGAGAGAGCCTGAGTCCATGTGCAGTACCTGCAGTACTTGCACCAAAGAAGGATGGAGAGTGGAGGATGTGTACAGATTCTCGAGCTATAAATAGGATAACCATCAAGTACCAGTTTCATTTACCAAGGATGGATGATCTTATGGACTGCTTGAGTGGAGCTCAGTACTTCACAAAGATAGATCTGAAGAGTGGCTATCATCAGATACGGATTCGAGAAGGAGATGAGTGGAAAACAGCCTTCAAGACCAACGAGGGTCTTTATGAGTGGTTAGTCATGCCCTTTGGATTGATGAATGCCCCAAGCACCTTCATGTGGCTCATGAATGAGGTACTTAAGAAGTTCTTAGGAAAATTTGTTATTGTCTATTTGGATGATATTTTAATTTTTAGCAAGACTTTGGAAGAACATTTACTGCATATTCGTAGTGTCCTTGAAAGGCTAAGGGAAGAGAAACTGTTAATTAATCTAAAGAAGTGTGTCTTTTCAAAAAGGGAGTTAGTCTATTTGGGATTTTTTATATCACTTGAAGGTCTCAAAATGGATCCAAAGAAGGTAAAAGCCATCTTGGAATGGCCTACTCCAAGGACTGCTACTGAGGTAAGATCATTTAATGGTCTGGTTAGTTTTTACAGGAAGTTTATTAAGAATTTTAGTGGCATATGTGCACCCCTAACTGATACAATAAGAGGGGATAAAAAAGAGTTCAAATGGACTGCAGCAGCTACGAGAAGTTTTGAATTGCTGAAGAAGAAGGTGACTGAACAGCCTATGTTGGCACTTCCAAATTTTTGAAAAGTGTTCTAGGTGGATTGTGATGCTAGTGGTAGCACTATTGGGGTTGTATTAAGCCAAGAAGGCAAGCCTATTGCATATTTTAGTGAAAAATTGAATGATGCAAAGAAGAAGTATTATGTTTATGATCAAGAGTTCTATGCAATAGTTTAGGCCTTAAAGAAATGGAGTCATTATTTATTGCCAAAAGAATTTGTTTTGTATACTGATCATCGGGCATTACAGTACCTAAATAGCCAAGGTAAATTGAATCAGAGGCATATGAAGTGGGTAGAGTTCTTGCAGAGCTATACATTTGTGTTGAAGCATAGAAATGGAAAATCTAACAGGGTTGCAGATGCACTAAGTAGGAGACAATCATTGCTTATAGTAATGTAGGTTGAAGTAGTTGGGTTTGATGAACTCAAAAATTTGTACCCCAAGGATCCTGATTTTGCTGAAGCATGGAAAGCTTGTAAAGAGCATGTTGCTATAGATAGAACCAAGTGGTTAGACTATTTGATTCAAGATGGCATGTTGTTCAAAGGTAGTCAATTGTGCATTCCAAGGAGTTCCATGAGGGAAAATCTGATTAAGGAGAAACACAGTGGAGGAATGGCAGGACATTTTGGTCGAGATAAGACCATTTCCATTCTTAGAGAACATTATTTTTGGCCTCAAATTTCACAGGATGTGAATAAGTTCGTACAAAGTTGCCAGGTTTGTCAAGTTGCCAAGGGGTTTAGTCACAATACTGGTCTATATCAGCCGTTGCCTATTCCATCAAGGCCATGGGAGGACATAAGTGTGGATTTTGTTCTTGGATTGCCAAGGACACAAAGGGGTAATGACTCAGTATTCGTGGTGGCTAATAGGTTCTCCAAAATGGCACATTTCATTCCATGCCACAAAACTCATGATGTTGTCCATATTGCAGACTTGTTTTTCAAAGAGGTGGTAAGACTACATGGTCTTCCAAGGAGTATGGTTTCTGACAGAGATACTAAATTTGTGGGGTATTTTTGGAGGACATTGTGGAAGAAGTTGAGAACAGACTTGAAATTTAGTTCCACGCATCACCCACAAACTGACGGCCAAACAGAAGTGGTAAACAGAAGTCTAGGCAATTTGCTGAGATGTTTAGTTGGGGATAAGCCCAAGGGATGGGATTTGATTCTACAACAAGCAGAGTTTTCTTACAATAACTCTGTAAATAGGAGTACTGGAAAATCACCATTCCAAATTGTATATGGGAATAGCCCAAGGACTGCACCAGAATTGAGGAAGATAGAGCAAGGGGAGAGGACAAGTGCTGAAGCGAAAGAATTTGCTGAACATATCAAGCATCTACATGAGGAAGTTCAAGCACACATTACCAAGATGAATCAAGAATATAAAGCTAGGGCTGATCAAAGGAGAAGACATAAGGAATTCCAAGTTGGGGATCTAGTCATGGTGCACTTACGAAAAGAAAGATTTCCAGCCGGTACCTACAACAAGCTCAAAATGAAGAAATTTGGCCCTTGCAAAATTTTGAAGAAACATGACTCAAGAAATGCATATGAAGTGGAGCTGCCAGATGGTATTCACATTTCTCCCATTTTCAACATTGCAGATTTAACAAAGTATCATGATGATGGTGCAGATGAGGAGCTGGTGTTAGAGCCATGTCCAATTCCTGCTTCTAAGAAGGAGGAGATAGAAGAAATTCTAGATTATCATGTGGGTAGGAGTACTAGAAATAGGCAGTATGAAGAGTATTTGGTCAAATGGAAAGGACGACCGATCGAGGACTCAACTTGGATTTCAGCAGCTGAGGTTTCCCATTTGGGATTTCCTCTACCATCCATAAAGTGACAGGGTCACTTTTCAATCTACCCTGGGTGTCTGATGCAGGAGCATCCAGAGGTATAAGGGCAATCCTGTGTCACCCAAAAAAAAAAAACTAATTAGACTTAGTTTTTGTTTCATGTGTTTTTATTTTTTGATACCCATTTGGGTCAAATAAAGGTTCCAACTCTCACAGTTCCACTATCAGTGTGTTTGAAAATCCCAAAAAAATAGGAGCATGCAATTTGGCCATCATTTTGGTGACCTAGAAGGTGTGAATTGGCTAGATGAATATAATTATGATTTAGAGCATTCCAGAAAAAGAATCAGGTCAAAAGGCCCCACAGTTTGAAAGTTATTGCAGTTTTTCAAGTTTTGGAGACCCCCTAAGAATGCTTTGAAGTCAGGTTAGGGGCATTAAATGACCTCAAAAAGGGCCAAAAAATTGGGGACAAGCCAAGCTTGTCCATAGGGCCATAGAGTGCTTTGATAGCTTTCCAAAAATGTAAACGGTTTGTCAATCAGAGCTACGGTTCAAAAGTTATGCCTCTCGAAAGTTCGGTTACCGTTTCAGGATTCTTCTAGATTTGCACCAACTTCTAACGCAGCTTCCAGAACCTTCTATTTGGTCGGTGGATGCCTACTAGCACTTTCTAGAATGTACTCCTAGTTCTTAACCCTCTGGGGTCTATTTAAGGAGATTTTTGGCATTGTAAAAGGCAGTTCGGAGTGGAGTTTGAGAGGAGGTACTAAAAGGAGAAATTATCTCCAAATTTATGCTATTGTAAGCCCTCAGGGCATGTTTTGAAGTTTATTTTCTCTGCACTATTTTTTCTAGCTTATTTTCTCAATTAATATAATTTTCCCTTTCTGTTGGTTCCATTCTATTCTTGGGTCATGTTCCCATCACATAGATAAGAGGTTTTCCATATAGTGATGAGTGATATGGCTATCGCCATTGCTATAGCGATAAATATGAAAAATAAATAGATTTTTATTTTAAGGGACAAGGTACAATGATCAAAGGTATACATATTTTTTTTTCCAAAAGCTAAATTTATCGAATATTTGAATATATTTTATAAGATGGAGAAGTAATGGTAGGAAGTGACTACTGATAATTTGTGTTGTATTGAAATGATCAAAAAACTTTATGGCTTTGATTCATGTGGGGAAGTAAATGCATGAGCACAAGCAGTCTTGTATTAAAGAGGTAATAATTCCTTATTTTGAACATAGAGAATTTTAGAAGATTCTATAAGGTCTCTATTAGTAAACAATATTTGTAGTAATTCAATTTAGAGAGGATTTTCACAAAAGCATGGAGGGCTTTAGTTCAGTGTAGAAGAGGAAATTTGAGTAGGTGAAGAAGAGTAAAGTTGAGAAGAAACAAAAAATAGAGAATGAAGTTCCTCCTTACAAATTGGAAAACAAATACAGTGAGGTAGGAGATGTCTAGACGAGGACAAGGGGATATGAGCTCTTCTTGTATCATTATTTCAGAAGGAATCATAAAGTACTTATTTTTCATCCATGAGAGATGAATTTAGGAAACATAAATTACTTATTTGTCATCCATTAGAGATGAATGTGTCTAATGTGTTTGTGAATATTGAGTTCTTGAAACAAGTAAATGAGTTCTCCTTGCATAAAAACACATTTGTCCAACTTTACAAAAAGCTTTTCCTTATGAAACCTCTTCAAAACCAAGTGGAGATTTTCTAAATGCTCCTCCTTATTCTTAATAAAAATAAGGATGTCATCAAGGTACACTTTGATAAATTTCCCAATAAATGGTTTGAGCACTTCATTCATGAGTCTCATGAAGGTGTTGGGAGCATTTGATAGGCCAAAAGGCATTACTCTCCATTCATATAAGCTCTCATTGGTTTTAAATGTAGTTTTCCATTCATTATCATCCCTAATCCTTAGTTGGTGATAACCACTCTTTAAATCTATATTGGAATAGTCCTTGGATCCTCCTAGTTGATCCAATAGGTCTTTTATTCTAGGCATAAGGAATCTATACCTAATAGTGATTCTATTTATGGCTCTAGAACTAGTGCACAATCTCCATTTTCCTTCCTTCTTAGGGGCTAAAAGGGAAGGTACAACACTAGGACTGAGGCTCTTTGTTATCAAACCCTTATCCACAAGTTCTTGTATTTCTCTTGTCATTTACTTATTTTTCTCTAGAGTTAATTTGTATGCTTCTTTTTAAGGCAAGGTTACTCCTCAGATTATATCTATGTTATGGCTTATATCTTTGATTGGGGGAAACTCACTTGCTAACTCCATAGTGACGATGTCCTTATGCTAGTCTAGTAGGTCTATAGCTTCTTTAGGACCTACATGTCTCAAGGGTTTTACTTCCTTCACAACCTTCTTAGGTCTTTCATCCTTAGGAAAAATCACTAGGGCATAGCATGGGGCCTTTTGTTCCTTCAAATTTTTCAAAAACTCTTTTCCATCTTCAAGCAAAATTGTTTGATCTTTTTGCTCTTTTGTAGAATCTAGCAAGCATAAGAGAGTTACCTTTTAACCTTTGTAGTTTATTTTGTATGTGTTCAACCTTCCATCATGGTGAGCCTCCACATCATATTTCCAAGGTCTCCCTAGTAGAACATGACAGACATCCATTGGAACAATATCATAGAGGACTTTATCCTTGTACTTCCCAAGTTGGAATTCCACTCACGCTTCCTCATCTATGATAGTTTTTTCTTCTTTGTGATTCATGACACCTTGTAAGGTTTTGGATGTGAAACCCTTCTCAACTATATTTTCTTTACTCCTTCTTCAGACACAAAGTTGTCTGTAGCCCAGTATCAATCAACATTCTACAGACCTTGTATCCACACTTGTAGGTGGTTCTAAATAGATTCTTTCTATAAGGTGATTCATGATTTCTTGGAGAATTAAATAGTGTCCTCCTCATAATAAGAGCTTCTCCCTTCTCAAGTGATACCTAATAACCTTCTATATCTTCTTCTTGACTCTCTTCTTCTCTGACTAAATTTTCCCTCCTTTCAGTCTGATTCTTTGCCTTTTTAGGATAGTTAGATGTCAAGTGCCCTAGTTGGTTGCATATGTAACACCTTGGAGGTCCTCATGAACTCCCTCCAAGTATTCCCACTGAGTCCCCCCTTCTTCCTCTATGGTATCCTCTAGAATTGTTCTCACCAAAGGAGTTCTCCTAACTGGTCTCTCCAAAGTCTCTAGGAGTTTGTCTACTGCCATTGCTTGATCCTTTTCCTTTACCACCTTGATCTTTCTTCCTCTTAAGCTTTTCCCCCACTTTTAATGCCAAATAAAATAATTTAAGGATTGTGTTAGGAGAACACAAACTTAACTAGTCTTATATATTCATCCTCAAACCTTGCATATATCTAGCAAGTCTAACACACTTTAGTTCCACCAACTTAGATTTCATAGGAAGTTTGTGGAATTCCTTTTTTAACTAAAGATGTCCATCTCTTTTTTTCTTAGATTGTGCCTCTTCTTATAAAGTAGAATCTCATAGTAGGTACATAAGCTTCCTTCATCAAGGTCATCATCTTGTTCTATGTACTTATCTAATTTTTCTCCATCTTCACCCACTCTGCTTGAGTGAAATTCCACCAACTTAGGGCTGACCCGTTCAACTTGGATTTGGATATCTTAACTCTCTAATGCTCTGGTATCTCCTCATAGTCAAATAAAATAGTGAGTGCATCAATCAATCCATTACTTATTTTGGATCCATCTTACCATTGTAAACAGGAAGATAAAGTTTGGTATCCATGGTCCTTCTCTTCATGCATTTCAAAGTCTTCAGGAACAACCTCTATTCTATGGGAATATCTTCCTCTTCCTCCCGCCAAAGAATTTTTTCATCACTCCCCTCCTTTTCCATAGCATAGTTACCAATGAATCTCTTCTTCACTTGTTCTTTAAGTTTTTCCATATCTTTCTTTATCTATGTCCTTTCTACATCATGCTCCTTCACCACCCTCAATAGTTCAACATTTTTCATTTTATTAGGAAGTTCATTATCAATTTATTCTTCTAACATTTTTGCAACTTTTTCTCTCTCTCTAATGATCTACTAGTTTCTCTAATACTGCTTGGAGCAGAGTCCCCAAACTATATTAAAAAACTCACTTAGAAGTGCACGAAACCAATTCCCAAATACAATCTAGGGCTT
Organism: Cupressus sempervirens; assembly: GCA_028749045.1. Lineage (NCBI taxonomy): Eukaryota > Viridiplantae > Streptophyta > Pinopsida > Cupressales > Cupressaceae > Cupressus > Cupressus sempervirens. The sequence continues at coordinate 211,213,757 of CM053793.1, forward strand.
TGGTAATGGTTCCCAAAACCCACAATATCAAGACTAGATCTACTTCAAAGTATATAACATCTTTAAGGCTTAACAAGACTCAATCTTAAGCAAAAATGTTTTATGGATGTAATATGGTCTCTATTAACACTAAGACTCAAAACTTAAATTTTGTAAACACAAAATCCATAAGGATTTTCTTTTGAAATTCAATCTAGACTCTCAAACCTATAAATAACACTACAAGGAGAAATCATGGATTTATGAAGGAAACTTACTTGTAACTCCACCACAAAAAGTCTTGGCCACCTCCAAACACTTCAATCCACTAATCAACAACCCCTACCAAGTTAGGACTCCTAACCAATCACCTAACTCTAGTTGTTTACAATTCGCTTCTTTTACAAAGAAAGTACTAGAATTTCAAGTCATGTTCCAACCAAACCAATTATAATACTTGAGGAATGTCACAAAACATCTAAATCCAAGGATGCAAGCTTCTACTCAACCCCTAGGCCAGGTTGTGTCTCAGAAACCCAATTCTTGACAATCACATTTAGATGCCTATGTAGAGGGTTTAACATTTTCTCCCAACATCCTCTACTTCCTAATCTAAGACCCCAAAAATATTAAAATAATTCTCCTCCCTTTCTTTCCACCAAGGCTCAAATTTTTCCCATTGTGGAATCTCTAGGAAAGAGAGATTTTTTCTTGAAACCCTAGTTAGGGCCTTCCTGCAATCAACAATCACACAAAAATTAACATCTTTCATTCTACCCAACTTTAAGACTTAAAATCACTTTAAATAGTCTCATGAGAAAACATGCCAACTTTTCCAATCCTTTAGTGACACACTTGCATCTATACAAATCTATTTAATTAAATATTTAGATAGTTTCTAGAGGAAAAGAATAGGATCATACATTATATTGTCCTCCTCTATTGGAGAAAAGTTTCTCAACCTTATTTAACCATTCCCAAGTAGTTCCAAGTGATTAATATATTTTTGAACATTGGGATTCCAATATTGCACTTTTTTCAAAAAATTGCATTATGCAACATTGACAGCTTTTTGAAAAAGTTGTTAAATGTTAGAAAAATTTCTAAAACTTTAATCCTAGACTCTACCGAGGAACCTAGAAAGATTATGACCACATTCTAGCCTTTTTTAAACCTCCTAGACTAATTTTACTCATTTATAACTTAGAAATTTCCCAAAAATAAGGTTAACAACTATGTTTATAACACACCTAATGTCACCTTGCCTTACAAATAGTACATTATTTCTAACATTTCATTCAAGATCTGATTACTACACTAACCCTTAGTCTTTGATCCATGTGATGTGCTTGTAATGGATATTTTTGAGGCTGCTACTACACCATACTCCTAGGGTGCATTGATCTCAAGTCCTCTTGGGATAAGGTCTTACAAAGTTAAGCCATTCTTCTAGATTTCTTGGTCATCCATCCATATAAACTCTTCTTTAGGACATCCCTGCCACTAAACCAAGTATTTCTTGTACACATTCTATTGAAAATAGATTGAAAAGGTCATTGTTGAAGAGAGATTATTGAAATAGATCAAAAGAGGGAGATTTTTGAAGTATAATATGTGTTTCAATTATTGTTTTGTTACTGATGTCAAACCTACTATTTTCTAGTAACACAACTGCATATAAGATTCAAGTACTATCACTTATTTGATTGATGAAGAAGATTTGATCATATTATGTAACAATAACACCTAGAGGAAAGGTTGAGTTATGATTATGTAATGACGTACAAGGATCAGTGAAGACAGTGATGACATGATGTATTGATAATCTACTTAAGGGTACAAAGGCTAGTTACACTAAGAAAGATTAGAAGAACAAGTTACACAAAGTTTGTCTACCAAGCTTGACTAAGTGGATAGTACATGTTGAGAAAAGTCAGTACAAGCCGAGAAAAAAATTAGTTAGAGCCGAGTAAATGTTCATTTTAGTGTATGCCAAGTAGAACAGTGGATGCTGAGCATCAATAACCTTTAGTTCATGAAGAGTAATTTCACAGTGGATTTTGAGCAATGCAATGTGCATCAAGCATCAGAAGGTTGATAATGCCAAGCGATTGCATTATTTATAAGATCATGGATTAGATGAATCTAAGCTAAAAAGTTTGTTTTCTTGGATTTTGTGAACCAAGTGGAAGATAAGGTTGATGAATTGATGGTACAAAATTCAAGGTAAACCATTTTTAGTGAATTCAAAGTAGATTCTAGGAGAATTTTATAGAAGAGATATGAGATATGGGGTAGATACATTGTATCCTACCTAATCCATCTGAACCCTAAATTGGATGGAGGACAATGAGTAGGAAAATATCTTAATTTACTATTCATAGGAATGGCTAGTCATGAAGCAAGGTTGTCATGTGCGAGAACCTAAAGGAGACAAGGAATCAAGTGTTTTTCTTCATTAAGTGATCTAAGAGAAGAGTCTGCAATGGCATGTGAACCAAGAAGGCTTAAGGAGATGAATACTTGAAGGGTGAAGAAGCCATCAGAGTTGCAAAGTATGAAGGCCAAGCAGAATTGAGGACTGAATAGAGATCTATAATCTGCAAGTGAATTTGTGTATTGTATCAAATCAAAGCCTTACTGTTACTCTCTAACAATTGTATCAGTCTAGGGTAAATCCTTTGGATTAAGGTCAACCTAATAGTCATTTGTAAATCCTTTAGTTGGGTGACATTCCAAGTGAATGGTCTAAAGTCCTCTAACAAGGCTCACTTCTAATAGGGTAATTAAAAGCCTTTAATAGGGTCACATTTAGTAGTGTGTATTTTACCCTTTAACAGGGTTGGCCTTTCACAGGGCATCACTTTAGAAGAGTGAAAATAGTAGCATGTTACTGGTGGTTTTTCCCAAACTAGTTTCCACATAAATCATTGTATCATCTGTGTTGGTGAATATATTATGTTTCATGCTTTACATTTCTACAAGTTGATATGATAGTAATGTAGAAATTTTTAGTGATTGCATAATCTTATGGATGCATTCATGAGTATAATTTTTTATGGGTTCACTAAGCTGTGAAAAGTTTTATTTATACATCTAGACTTTGAATAACTAATTTACACCCCCTAGAGTTATTGTAAATTATTCCAACACATTCTTCCTATTTTGTTTGATGATCTTTGTGTTCAAGATCTTGTCAACCTTCCTTGGTTAATGAGTTGGTATCCCTGCAACATCTTCTTCAAGTTCTTCAAGTTGTATTTTTAAACCTACATTCACATCACCTTTATATGGGGTTAGATCACAAATATTAAATATGGGAGACATATCGAGGTATGGGAGCAATTTTTTTCTCATAAGCATTCATTACATGCTTCTTCAATATCTGACAAGGTCCTACTTTCCTCATAAGTAGCTCAATATGCTTTCCCTTTGGCAACCTCTCCTTTTTCAAATATGCCTAGACCAAGTCTTCAACCTGCAACTAAACATCTCTTCTATGCTTGTGTTTTTCTTTTTTATACTTCTCTGCACTCTTCTCAAGTGTCAACCTCACTGATTCATGGATCTCCTTCATATTTTTTGTAAACTCCTCCCTATGGTAATTTATTGGAGTAATTAAAGGTAATTCCCTAAGTTTTAAAATGGACTATAAACAATCTAAAAGGGACTCTTCCCTATACTCCTATTGATTGAGTCATTAAAAGAAAATATTGCTTAGGGTAGGATTGATTCCCACCTATCTCCATATTTTTTTTTCAAGCATCTAAGAAGATTTGTTGACCACCTATGTCTACCCATCTATTTGTGAATGGTAGGAAAAGCTAAAACTCAGACTGGCTCACAAATTTTTCCACAAGGTCCTCCAAAAGTGACCAATAAACTTTACATCCATGTTTGATAGTATGGTTTGAGGCAAACCATGCATCCTAACATCATTAGTAATTTTGCAAGGGATAAAGTGGGCCATTTTACTAAACCTATCTGCTACAACATAAATTCTATCATTTCCCTTTTGTGTTCTTGGCAATCACATCACAAAGTCCATGTTGCAACTCTCCCAAGCCCTTGTAGAAATAGGTAAAAGTTGATATATTCTTGCATTAGTGGATGTACCCTTGGCTCTTTGGCAGATTTTACATGTCTCTACAATGTTTTTTACTTCATTCTGAAGCTTTAGCCAACAATAGAACCTTCTTACTGATTCCAAGGTCTTTTCCAAGCCAAAATATCCTCCCGTGTTTCCTGCATGTTTCTCCCTATTGATGTTCTCCCTCATTGAACATTTTGGAATGCATAGTTGGTGTCCCTTTAATAGTAATCCATTCTAAATTATTTTATCTACATATTTAGTGTGATAGGCTTTAGAAAAGTTAGAACATACCTTATAGATATCCTTCAAATCACCATCATCCTTATACATGTATTTTAATGAATTAATCCCTACACTTTGGAGTTGGATTTCTTGCACAACTAGATTCCTCCTACTTAGTGCATCTTCCATCTTATTGGTAACTCCCTTCTTGTGTTTTATTGAAAAGGTGTAGACCTAAATTGATTCCACCCAGTTCACGTGTTTGTGGCTTAGTTTCTCTTGACTATTTAAGAAACTCAAAGCTTGATTGTCTTTGAAGTCCACAAATTCCTTTGGAAGGATGTAGTGCCTCCATTTCTTCAATGACTATACTAGATTATAGAACTCCAAGTCATAAGAGAAATACTTCCTCTTTGATTCATTCAGTTTCTCATTGAAAAAGGCTACTGGCCTCCCCTCCAAGCTCAAGAAAACCCCTATAGATAGCTTAGAAGCATAAAATTCAATAGTATCTTCTTAAAATCAAGAAAAAATAGGATAGGTTTCTCCATTACCTTCTTCTTCAGCATTTGGAAGGCTTCTTTTGCATCCTTGTTCCACACAAACTTAGATTTTTTCCCACCTTTGATGATCTCAATGATAGGAGCAGACAACTAACTGAAGCTTCTAATGAACCTTCTATAGAAAGAAGCTAGTCCATCAAAACTCCTAACTTCAGTCATGGTTGTAGGAGAATACTAATTCAAGATGGCTTCCACCTTCTTAGGATCCATTTTTATATTCCCTTCTAAGATTACAAATCCCAAGTAAACAAGTTTTCACTACATAAAAATATATTTTTCCAAATTTATGAAAAGCTTTTTTTCATGCAACCTCTTCAAAACCAAGTGGAGATGTTCTAAATACTCCTCCTTACTCTTACTAAAAATAAGAATTTCATCAAGCTACATTATGACAAATTTCCCAAGAAATGGCTTGAGCACTTCATTCATGAGTCTCATGTAGGTGTTGGGAGCATTTGATAGGCCAAAAGGCATTACTCTGCATTCATATAAGTCATCATTGGTTTTAAATGTAGTTTTCCATTCATCACCATCCCTAATCCTTATTTGGTGATAGCCATTCTTCAAATCTATCTTGGAATAGTACCTTTCTCCTCCTGGTTGATTCAATAGGTCTTCTATTCTAGGCATAGGGAATCTATACCTAATATTCATTTTATTTATGGCTATAGAATTAGTGCACAATCTCTATTTGCCTTCCTTCATAGTGGATAAAAGGCCCAGTGCTACACAAGGATTGAGGCTCTTTGTTATCAAACCCTTATCCAAGAGCTCTTGTATTTGTCTTGCCATTTCCTTATTTTTCTTTGGATTTAATTTGTATGCTACTTTTTTAGGCAAGGTTTCTCCTAGGATCAGATCTATGTTATGGCTTATATCTCTAATTGAGGGCAACTCACTTAACAACTCCTTAGTGACAATGTCCTTATACTAGTCTAGTAGGTCTACAACTTCTTTAGAACTTACGTGCCTTAAGGGTTTTACTTCATTCACAACCTTATTAGGTCTTTCATCCTTAAGAAAAATAACTTGGGCATAGCATGGGGCCTTTTCTTTCTTCAAAATTTTCAAAAACTCTTTTCCATCTTCTAACAAAAATTTTAGATCGTTTTGCTCTTCTATAGAATTTGGCAAGGGTAAGAGAGTTACCTTTTAACCTTTGTAGTTGATTGTGTATGTGTTCAACCTTCCATCATGGTGAGCCTCCACATCATATTGCCAAGGTCTCCCTAGTAGAAAATAATAGCCATCCATTGGAACAATATCACAAAGGACTTTATCCTTGTACTTCCCAAGTTGGAATTTCACTCAAGCTTTCTCCTCTATGATAGTTTGTTTCTTCTTTGTGAGCCATGACACCTTTTAAGGGTTTAGATTTTTCACCCTTCTCAACTTTAGTTTCTTTACCACTTCTTCTGACACCAAATTGTATGTAGACCCACTACAAACCTTGTCTCCACACTTATAGATGGTCCTAAATAGATTCTTTCTCTAAGGTGGTCCACGAATTCTTGGAACATTCAATGGTGTCCTCCTCATCATAATGGATTATCCCTTCTTAGGTATTGCATAAGACCCTTGTGTATCTTATTCTTCACTATCTTCTTCTCTGACTAAATTTTCCCTCCTTTTAGTCGAATTCTTTTACTTTCTAGACAGTTAGATGCCAAGTGCCCTAGTTGGTTACATCTATAACACCTTGGAGATCCTATTGATCCCCATCCAAATCTTCCCCTTGAGTATCCCCTTCTCCCTCTATGGGATCCTCTAGAATGGTTCTCACCAAAGGATTTCTCCTAACTCGTCTCTCCAAAGTCTCTAAGAGTTTGTCCTCTACCATTGCTTGATCATCTTCCTCTATTGCCAAAGTCTCTTTGGCATCTTCCTTTACTACTTTGATATTGCTTCCTCTTAATATTTTTCTCCACTTTTAATGCCAACTAAAATCTTTTCTATCCTATGTTAGGAGAGCACATACTTAACTCATCTTGGATATTCATCCTCAAACCTTGCATATATCTAGCAAGTTTAACACACTCTGGTTCCACCAACTTAGATTTCATAGCAAGTTTGTGGAATTCCTCAATGTAACTAGATATGTCCATCTCCTTTTGTCTTAGACTCTACCTCTTCTTATGAAGTAGAATCTCATAAACTGTGGGTACATAGGCTTTCTTCACCAAGATCACCATCTTCTTTCATGTACTTATATGATTTTTGTCCATCTTTACCCTCTCTCCTTGAGTGAATTTCCACCAAGTTAGAGTTGACCCCTTCAACTTGGATTAGGCTATTTTAACTCTCTAAAACTATAGTATCTCCTAACAGTCAAAGAAACTAGTGAGTGCATCAATCCAATCCATTACTTATTCTAGATACATCTTCCCACTATAAACAGGAAGATCAAGTTTTGTGTCCATGGTCTTTCTCTCCATGGATTTCAAAGTCTTCAGGAATAACCTCTATTCTATTGGAATCTCTTCCTCTTCCTCCTTCCAAGGGGTTTCTTCATCACTCCCTTCCTTCTAAAGATTAGAGTTACCACTGAATCCCTTCTTCACTTGTTCTTTAAGTTTTTCCATTTGCATCATGCTCCTTCACCACCCTTAGTAGTTCATTATTTGTCATTCTATTAGGAAGTTCATTATCATTTTCTTCTTCTGGCATGGTTACAACATTGTCTGTCTCCAAATATCTAGTAGTTTCTTTGATACCACTTCGAGTAGAATCCCCAAACTATATAAAAAAAATTCAGTTAGAACTACACAAAACCACTTTCCTATTACAACCTAGGGCACTGGAAATGTTTCCCAAAACCCACAATATCTAGAGTAGATCTACTTCAAAGTTGAGAACACCTTTAAGTCCTATCAAGAAACAACCTTAAGACCAAATGTTTTAGAGATGGAATATGGTCTCTATTAATACTAAGACTTAAAACTTAAATGTTGTAAACAAAAATCCACAAGGATTTACTTTTGAAATTCAATCTAGACACCCAAACCTATAAATAGGGCTATAAGGAGAAATCATGGATTTATGAGGGAAAATTACTTGGAACTCTTCCATAGAAAGTCTTGACCACCTTCAAGCTCTTCAATCCACTAATCACCAACTAGTACCAAGTTAGGACTCCTGAACAATCCCCTAAGTCAAGTTGTTTACAATTCTCTCCTAGGGCTAATAGAGCTATTAGATCACTTTTACAAAGAAATTACTATAATTTCATATACTATTCCACCAAAACATATTGGAATACTTGAATAATTCCAAAAAAAATCTAAATCCAAGGATTTAGGCTTCTACTCCACTCCTGGGGCAAGTTGTGCCTCAAAAACCCAATTATGGACAGTCACATTTAGATGCACGTCCAAAGGGTTTAATTATTCCTCCCAAAAATATTAAAATACATTCACCCCCCTATCTTTCCACTAAGGTTCAAATTTTTCCCATAGTGGAATCTCTGGGAAAGAGAGATTTTGTCTCAAAAGCCTAATTAGGGCCTTCCTATGACCAACTATCACACAAAATTGAATATATTTCATTTCACCCAACTTCAAGACTTGAAATCACTTGCAATAGTCTCATAAGATACCAGGACAACTTTTCCAATCCTTAAATGGAAATCTATACAAATCTGTACAATTGAATTTTTAGATAGTTTCTATAGGAAAACAACAAGATTTTATTGATTTCAATGAAACACATACACTAGATTTTCCTCCTCTATTGGAAAAAGGTTTCTCAAGCTTATTTAACCATTCCCAAGTAGGTCCAACTGATTAAGATGGTTTTGAACATTGGGATTCAAATTTTGTACTTTTTTGCAAAAAGTTGTCAAATGTTAACAAAATTTCTAAAACTTTAATCTTGCACTCTACCTAGGAACCTAGAAAGGTTATGACCACATTTTATCCTTTATTAAACCTCCTAGATTACTTTTACCCATTTCTAACTTAGAAACTACCTACAAATGACTAAGGTAGACAACTAGGTTTATAACACACCTAATGTCACCTTTCCTTACAAATAGGACATTAATTCTAACATTGAATTCAAGATCCAATTACTACCCTAACCCTTAGTCTCTAATCTATCTTATGTGCTTGCAATTGGTGTTTTTAAGGGTTCTCTTGTACCAACTTTGTTGACAACATTCATTCTTCTTTTGTTAGTTTCAATGATGTTGAATACCCTACTTTCAGACATTATTCTTTTCTCATGCACATGATTCTATTTTATAGTCAATTAAGAAATATGTGGCATGATAATTTAAAATTAAATGTACATGATATTAATGAAGAAGAGAGACCAATTCAAATGTGGATTTTAGTATGGGATTATAGATACAGTGCCTCTTGCTACCTCACTTTTGAGGAATATTTTTCTAGCCTTGGTATACCCTATTTGGGCATCAAGGTTTCCCTTCTGTCGGCCCTAACATTAAGAGATTTTTGATACCTAAACATATTGGATTGTGGGAGAAGATTAAGCATAACTGGGGTGATTAGTATGCTTATGATTATTTCACATGTTTTAGAGTTTTGGGATTTGAGGGCAAACCATACAAACTGCCACCCTTAGTACCTGACAGAATTGCTTACTTGGAGATTGTAAAGCAGATGTCAAAGTCAAGCAAATAACATTTTGGAGGGAAGTAAAGGAAAGAAACTTTTATCCCTACTACTTTATCTTTCGAAGATTTTACAATTTGTGCAACCAAGTTGTATGATAAGATTGGGGAAAAATTGTAGAATGAGTACCATATGTACACTATGGATCCATGAACAGATTATGATCTTGAAGGTTGTATCCATGCATGCAAAAATTCATAAAAATTGGGAGACTATATCCATCATGGCATTAAATATGAAGAGAATTTCAAAAATATGGAGTGGCTAGAAGTTCAACAAAACTCATTGGATCATAAAAGAGAGCTTGAAGAGAGGAGAAAACAAGAATTGGAGCAATTCAAAAATGACATTCATAATTTGCCAGACTCCTTTGTTCTAGTGAATAGGACCTTCAATAATCCAACACTTCAAGCATTGGAATATGATGTTCAGATTCTTGACAGAGTTGATGTTGAAAAGGATGAAAGAATCCTCGAATCTAGAAAGTTTATAAGTGATGATAACTTTATCAAATCCAAAGAATTTATTTTTGTTTTATATAATTATAGAGGGCAGGTGTTGATGCAGAGTATCCAACACATCACTCTAGAAAATGAAAGGGATTTGATGGCCAAATTAAAGAAAGATATAAAAAAAGAAGTACAAAATATGACTCTAGCAAGAGGGAGACAATTACTTAATGAAGTAGGAATCATGGTTCCACTAGGATGGGATTTAAGTGCATCTTATATCTTTGATAGCCTTATCAAATCTAGAAAGAAGGATATGAAATTGGATGTGCACGGTGTGAAAGATGTAATCATTGGTTCCATATTTGTTGAAGATGAGAGATATATGTTATTATGGATCTTTACCCTCCATACAAAAGGCCATATATAATTGATATTGATCAAGCTTTTGGAAATTTGATGACATTGAAAGTAGGGATAGCATACCTTAATTAGTCAACAACTATGTAGGAGACATGGATATGTTTAACCAAGCACAAATGAAGCAGGTGACATTTGAGAAAGACAATTGGAAGGAAATGTATGAGAGCTTTCTAAAAACAAGAAGTCCAACAACCCAGCCTATGATTCAATAATCCAATGATGAATTGAAGAGTGAATTGAAGAGGTTATAGGAAGAAAAAAATGTCAAAGGATGTATCTTTGATTCAAAGAGAGATATCTAGCTCCATATTGAGAAATCATTTCAAAATGTTGCTAACCAGGTTAGGGAAGATTTGGGATCTATATAGTTTATATAAACCTTATGCTAGTATAAAAAACACTAGTCAAGGAAAAGAACAATCTTGTAGAGGATGAAGACATCTAAGAAGAAAATAAATTGATCAATGATAACAACATATACAACAAGATTTTAAGACTGCTTTTCAAGTAATTGAGGATTTGGTAATGGAGCATGGATTCCTACCATAGCATGATAGAGATAAAAAGAAAATTGACTAGGAAACATGGATTGGGATGTTCCATGTGATGCAAGATCAAGTCCTAGGAGCAAAAAAGAATGACGATCTAGAGATAACAAGAACAAGCAAACAATTTGAGAAGATGATCGAGTTGGAGATCAAGGTTTGTGATGTGATTGCTGATGAAAACCTTCTTGAAGATGATAAATACTAGGAACATATTAAAAAATGCAATGAATTTATTGAGGAATCATCATCAAATTGATCCGACTGAATATTTCTCTTATAAACTTGTTTTTCTTAATCAAAAATTATTATTAGTTAGCCAATTAGGATAAATTTTGTAAAAAAAAGGTCACACCTTTTCATTTTGTAAGCAATTTGATGTCTATAAGTATAAGGACTAAATTTTCAAGTGGCATTGTCATAATCATTATCATATATTTTTCATGTACATTTTATAAAGAAACTCAATTCTATTGTGTTATTTGTATGCACTAGTGATGCAGGAGCATCCTAGGTTACCTTATTATTCTGCTCATTTTTTGTTCATTCTAAAAGTTGGTGCCTAGCAATTCCTTCATGTGCCAAGTTACTATAGTCATTCCTTCATGTGCCTAGAAATTCCTTCATGTGCCTAGCAATCCCTTCATGTGCTGAGTTACTATAGCAATTCCTTCATGTGTTGAGTTACCCAGTGTATGCTAAGTGAGTCTTCATGTGTTGAGTTACCTAGTGTATGTTGAGTGTCAGCATTTGGATGTAATTTCTGTGAGCTAACTTGCTGGATTTATTTTGATTGTGACAGTTATGTTAAGATTTTTTCTTGGGATGTGTCCAGACTGTTGTTGGGTTGGCCTTCCTCTTATGTAATGTTCTAGAATAATTTGTAAGCCATTTTGGCAAGTATATATAAAGTGTTTAGGCTTAGAGTTAGGCAAGTTTTTGGAGAGTAGATTTTAAAGAAAAACTGGAAAGCAGAAATTTTTTGTTGGATCTTTGAATGTGAATGTATTTGTATTTGTCCATAACCCTAAAGGCCTTATAGTTGGGCATGTATGAAGATATTTTGATGAATCAATAAAATTATTTCACTCTTCTTCCTCATTTGGTTGTTGTTCATTTTGTTTGCTTCCATTGTGTTAACTCTTGTAGGGTGGTTTGGATAGCTGGGTGAGCCTTTGGCTCAGTTATTCATCCTTTGCCTATTTCAATTGGTATTAGAGCTTGAGGTTCATCCTTGTGGAGATTAGATCATGTAGAACCCTAATTTGGATTTGTTTGTAGGGTTGTAGATCTGCAAATTTGACCTATAATTTGCAGAGGGTTACAATCTTGTAGGAACCTAATTTGTAAGGATCATTTGTGGTAGAGGAAATAATGTTGATAATGCTATATTAGATTAGTTGAGAAAAATTATAGCCAGATTAGATGCTATGGAGATAGCCCAAAGGACAAGAGCACATCTTGATGATGTAAGTGATGATGAGGAAGCAACACCAAACCATAATCTAAAACCTAAAGAAGATCAAGATGAGGAAAGATTATTGCGAGTGTTTTCTAGTGCAAATTCAAAGCCTATTTTAGAAGTTGTTCCTTATGATGAAAAATTGGATACCAATGTTGTGTTGGATTGGATCTCTAATATGGAGAAGTTCTTTGAGCATGAAAACACTCCTGATAATAGAAAGATGAAGATTGTAGTCACTAGGTTGAAAGGTCATCCATCACTATGGTGGGAGCACTTACAAACTAATAGAAAAAGGAGGGGAATGGAGAAGATCAAAACTTGGCCAAAGATGGTGAACAAGGTAAAGAAAAGATTCCTCCCTGCCGATTAACAAGTTATCTTGTCGAGAAAGATGCAAAATTTGAAACAAAAGGACATGACTATAAAAGAATATACTGAGGAATTATATAGATTGGACATCAAATCTAGACATGTGGATGATGATGTTGAGAAAATTGCAAGGTACATTAATGGATCGAGAGCTAGAGTACAAGATGAAATAAGTTTTGTGAAGTTGGAAAGTGTAGGAGAAGCATATCAATATGCCTTGAAAGCTGAGGAGATCTTGACAAAGAAGCATGAACAAAGACAACGAGGTAGAGGTGGTAGATTCCAGAGAGGTAGAGGTAGATCTTATGGTGAAGGTGGTAGATCTAATAATTTTTTGTAGGATAAAGGAAAATTTGAATGGAAGAATGATGACAAAGGAAAGAATGAATGGAAAAATGGTAATTCTTACCGAGGAGGTACTAATTCTTACCAAGGAAGAGGTAATTCTCATTCTAGAGGTGGATTTCATGGTAATTGTTTTAAATGTGGTAAAGAGGGACATAGATCTTTTGAATGTAGACCCTTTGAAAGTGGGAAAGGTAATAGAAATGCTATGATTCAAGGAGATGATGATGGTTCACCAAGTGGACTTGAGGCTAGAGAAATTATGATGGTGAGAAGAACCTTATGTAATAAGGGAAGTGATGAGGAACCTATTTTAAGGAGAAGTCTTTTCAACACGAGATGTAAGATGGCTAGAAAATACTACAAAGTGATCATTGACAGTGGAAGTTCTACAAATTTGGCATCAAAAGAGCTAGTTACAAAGTTTTAATTGTAAAGGCTGAAGCATCCTAAACCCTACCATGTTTCATGGATCAAAGATGAGCATAAGATATTGGTAAGTGAGCAATGCCTTGTGAAGTTAAAGATTGGACATTACTTTGATGAAGTTTTGTGTGATATTATGTACATGGATTGTTGTCATATTTTGTTGGGTAGACCTTGGCAATATGATAGATATGTTGTACATGATGGAAGATTGAATCAATATACTCTTTGGGTAAATGGGAAGAAACAAACATTGCTACCTATAATTGAAAGTCCAAATGAAGTTAATTGTACTGCTATTAAAATTTGCATGGTTAATGGGAAACAATGTAAAAAAGAAATGAAAAAGAATCAAGTTTTTTTTGCCATAGTTCCTAAAGGATCAAGTGTTGGTAGTAATGATCGAGCAGTAGAAGCTAGTAATGACCGAGTGACAATAGAAAGTGATAGCCCAGTATCAATAGAAATTATAGAATTGTTGAATGAGTATAAAGAAATTATTTCTAATGATATTCCTGATGGTTTACCTCCAATAAGAAGTATAAGATATTGTATGGATCTGATTCTTGGAGCTAGTTTACCAAACAAAACACCATATAGATTGACATGTGTAGAGAATGAAGAACTTAATAGACAAGCGCATGAGTTATTGCAAAAAGGTTTGATCAGAGAAAGCTTAAGTCCATGTGTTGTACCTATTATATTACCACCTGAAACTAATGGAGAATGGAGAATGTGTACTGATTCCAAAGCATTAACTAGATAATAGTGAAATATAGGTTTCCTATGTCGAGGATGGATGACATAATGGATTGTTTGAGTGGAGAAAACTATTTTACCAAGATTTATTTGAAGAGTGGCTATCATTAGAACCAAAATCAGAGAAGGTGATGAATGGAAGACTGCTTTCAAGACAAAAGATGGTTTGTATGAATGATTGGTTATGACTTTTGGTTTGATTAATGCACCTAGTACTTTCATGAGGTTGATGAATGAAGTTGTGAAAAGATTTTTGGGTAAGTTTGTGATTGTTTATTTGTATGATATTTTGATATTCAGTAATACTAAGAAGAACATCTTGAGCATATTAGACAAGTATTGTAGAGGTTAAAAGAGGAAAAGTTGCTGATTGATCTGAAAAAGTGTTCTTTTATGTAAGAGGAGATTATGTATTTAGAATTTGTGATTTCAGCTGATGCATTGAAGATGGATCCTGAGCAGGTTAAATAAATTTTGGAATGGCCTACACCTAAGAATGTAGGTGAGGTAAGATCATTTCATGGTTTGGCTAGTTTGTATAAAAAGTTTATAAATAATTTCAGTGTTGTTTGTAATGTTATGACTGAGACAATGAGGGGAGATAAAAAGGAATTCAAGTGGACACATGGAGTTGATAAGAGTTTTGAGACTTTGAAACAAAAGGTTATTGAATTACCTGTATTGTCTTTATCTAATTTCAACAAAGTATTTCAAGTTGAATGTGATGTGAGTGGTAATGCAATAGGAGCTATATTAAGTTAAGAAGGTAAACCCATTGCCTTTTTTAGTGAAAAGTTGAATGATGCTAAAAGAAAGTATTTTGTGTATGGTCAAGAATTATATGCTATTGTTCAAGCATTGAAGAAGTGGAGATAATATTTGATTCCTAAGGAGTTTGTGTTGTATACTAATCATAAAGCTTTACAATACTTGGGAAGTCAACATAAGTTTAATAAAAGACATATGAAGTGGGTTGAGTACTTGAAGAGTTTTACATCTATCATTAAGCATAAGATTGGAGTTACTAATAAAGTTTTTGATGCATTGAGTAGAAGACATTTTTTGTTGACTAAAATGAAGGTTGAAGTTCTTGGTTTTGATGAAATGAAAGAGTTGTACGATGCTGATCTTGATTTTTATAAGGCATGGAGAGAGTGTAGAGCACCAAATCTGACAGATCACATAAGTAAGTATGATGAGTATTTCATTCAAGAAGGTATGTTTTTCAAATGCATTCAATTGTTTATTCCTAGAGGTTATATGAGATTGAATCTAATTAAAGAAAAGAAAAGTGATGGATTGGCTAGACATTTTGGAATTGATAAGATAATGAGTTTGTTGAAAGAGAAGTATTGTTGGCCACTATTGTATAAGGATGTTCATAAATTTGTAAGGAGTTGTGGAGTTTTTCAAGTTGCAAAAGGAGTGAGTGAAAATACTAGTTTGTATACACCTATTATTGTTCCTGAGAAACCTTGGAGTGACATTAGTATAGATTTTGTTCTTGGATTACCTAAGACAGTGAAGGGGTATGATTCCATATTTGTTGTAGTGGAAAAATTTTCTAAGATGGCTCACTTTATACCATGTAAGAAGACATCAGATGTTGAGCATGTTGTTGAACTTTCTTTAAAGAGATTGTGAGATTGCATGGATTACCAAGAAGTATTATTTCTGACAGAGAGAATAAGTTTCTAGGTTATTTTTGGAAGACTTTGTGGAAGAAGATGGGTACTAAGTTGAATTTTAGTTCTACATTTCATTCGCAAGTAGATGGAAAAACTAAGGTTGTGGATAGGAGCTTGGGTAATTTGCTAAGATATTTAGTTGGGAATAAGCCAAGTAATTGGGGGATGGTATTGGCACAAGCTGAATTTGCATATAATAATTTTGTGAATAGGAGCACAAGGAAGAAACCTTTTCAGATTGTTACTGGAATGCATCCTAGAGGCATATTAGATTTGAGAGATGTTGCTGGTGAAGAAAAGAGAAGCGCTATAGGAGAAGAATTTGCTAATTTTATGGAATGTTTGCATAAAGAAGTGAAGTTGAGGTTGGAATAAAGTAATCAGAAGTATAAGGAGAATGCTAATAAGTCTAGAAGACACCATGACTTTTAAGTTGGTGATGAGGTGATGGTTCATCAGAAAAAAGGAAGATTCCTAGTTGAAACATACAATAAGCTAAAGATGAAGAAATTTTGACCTTGTAAGATCTTGAAGAAGTTTGACAGTGGTAATGCTTATGAAGTTGAGTTACCTGATGACATGGATATATCTCTATTCAATATTGCGGATTTGTATAAGTATCATGAGTTAGAGGATGAAGTTGTTGTATCAAATGATTATCCTAAGAAGTAAATTGAAGTAGTTGAACAGATATTGGATCAGAGAGTTGGCAAAAGAACAAGAGGAAAAGATTACTATGAATATTTGGTGAAGTGGAAGAATAGAGCTATTGAAGATGCTTCATTGATTTCTCAATTTGAGTTGGATTCAACTCAGGTTGTGACATCTCAATGATTCAAGAGAATCATTTCTTTCAACCCTGATTGTCTGATGTAGGAGCATCTTGGGTTGCCTTGTTATCCAGCTCATTATTTGTTCATTCTACAAGTTGGTGCCTAGAAATTCCTTCATGTGCCTAGAAATTCCTTCATGTGCCTAGAAAATCCTTCATGTGCCTAGAAATTCCTTCATGTGCCTAGCAAATCGTTTATGTGCCTAGCAATTCCTTCATTTGTTGAGTTACTGTAGCAATTCCCTCATGTGCCTAGCAATTCCTTCATGTGCCAAGTTACTATAGAAATTCCTTCATGTGCCAAGTTATTGTAGCAATTCCTTCATGTGTCGAGTTACCCAGCATATGTCAAGTGACTCTTTATGTGTTGAGTTACCCAGTGTATGTCAAGTGTCAGCATTTTGACGTGATTTCTAGAAGCCAACTTGTAGGATTTATTTTGATTATGAAATTTATGTTAAGATCTTTTTTTGGGATGTGTCTAGACCATTGTTGGGTCAGGCTTCCTCTTATGTAATGTTCTAGAATACTTTGTAAGCCATTTTGGCAAGTATATATAGAGTGTTTAGGCTTAGAGTTAGGCAAGTTTTTGGGGAGAAAATTGTAGAGTAGAACTGGAAAGCACGAGTTTGTTGTTGGATCATTGAATGTGAATGTATTTTTATTTGGTCTTAACCCAAAAGGCCTTATAGTTGGGCATGTATGAAGATATTTTGATGAATCAATAAAAGTATTTCACTCTTCTTCCTCCTTTGGTTGATGTTCATTGTGTTTGGTTCTATTGTGTTAACTCTTGCAGGGTGGTTTGGATAACTGGTTGAACCTTTGGCCCTAGTTATTCATCGTTTGTCAATGTCAACTAGCAACAAATATATTTGTGGTGAAAGCATTTTAAGTTCAATACAAGGGTTTCATGTGCTTGATTGATCTTTTGGTGATATCATCTTTGTCTCATTTTTTTTCCTCAAATCAAATTTCAAGTTTTCTTTGATTGATTGTTTATCTTATTAAATGCATTAAGTAATTTTAGTATTTGCAGAACAATAATATTGTGTTGATAAATCAATCTTCATTGTTGTCTTATTGGGATCTTCAGGGAAATTAAATTCAATAAGGTTGATTATTGAAATTAATTTAAGTATTCAATACTTCATACATCATTAAAGTCATAAAAATTTATCTCAAAAGAATTTTTTGTTGGTCTTTGGGGGTTACTTTAAATATTTTGAATGATTAATAGAAGAACGATAAAAAATCCATTAGTTAAGGCACTAGTCTATTGATTATTGTTTTGAATCTTCATTTTGATTGTAGAAAGGACATACATGCAAGTGAGAAAGGTCATCAAATTCATTATATACTTATATATTATTCCCACAAACATTAATCAACTTTAAAAATTCTTAAAACACTCAAATTTCACAAATTGTCTACTCTAAAAAGCCTCTAGAGTGTGAGGTATAGGCCTACCAACCTTTGTTCTATAGAGCTAGAATTGAGGAGGTTCATATTCATTTGGAGTGGAACCTATAAATTGGCATATTTCTATAAGGATTTCTTGTAATTGGATCATCATTCCATAGGAAACCTAATATGTCAATTTGGGCTCCACCACAACTAAACATCTTTGGTGACTCATAGTTAGTAATCAACCAAGTTAACGAATTCTATTAGATGAAAGATGAGAAGTTGATACCTTACAAAAGAATGATTGATGATCAAAAAAATTACTTTTCACATGTCACTTTCTAGCAAATTCATTAGGCAGATAATAAGGCAGTCAATGCAATGGCCACTCTTGCTTCCATGCAACAAATGCCAAAAAATGACTTTCAATATGAGTTCTTGGTGGAGATGTTATCCTACCATGCCTATGATTCACCTAAGTCCTGAATGATATGGTTTTTCATAGGACATGATTCATCTTACTACCATCATATCTACTCTTACTTAAATGACCAAATTATTATGGATAACCTAACCTAGAATGAGAAATATCACCTTATCTAAAATGCTTCACTGTATGTCATCACTACTAATGACTTATTTAGGAGAACCTATGATGGTACACTCCTTAGGTGTTAAGAACTTGATGAGTCAAAACATGCACTAATAGAGGTACATAAAGGCATTTGTGGATCACACTCAAATGGCTTAACACTATCTCACAAACTTTTTAGAAATGGTTACTATTGGCCAGAAATTGTGAAAGAGGCAATAAAATATGCCAAGTCCATCAAATACTTCCAACAACATGGAAATTTTATTCATGCTCCAGACAGGGAGCTAATTCCTTTCATCACAATTTGGCCATTACAATAATGGTTCTTTAATCTGGTGGGCCAAATTCATCCATCTTCTTCAAATGGACACAAGTTCATCATCACAGCTACATAATACTTTATAAAATGGGTACAAGCAGTCCCTCTTTCTGAGACTAATGGAAAAATTATGGCTATATTCATTCTCAATTACATCATCTATAGATATGGTCTACCATCCTCCATCATTACTGACAATGGGGGACAGTTCAAAAACAAGGATCTCAAAGAGTTGTGTTCAAAATTTAAAATTACATAACATTGGTCTTCCATCTACTACCTTCAAGTTAATGGACAAAAAGAAGCATCCAATAAGGCTATTCTCAAGATCCTACAATGCACAGTCAAAAAATCTAGAAGGGACTAGCACCTTCAAATCAATCTCACACTTTAGGCTTACAGAAGTAGTAGAACTCCTACATGAGAAATACCCTTTGCTTTGGTATACAGAGTGGATGTTGTACTTCCAATTGAGGTTGAGATTCCTACTCTATGATTCTCTCTAAAAGGCCTCATTACTGATGATGATTATAGAATATCTCATCTATAAGAACTAGAATTACTAGATGAACATTGGTAGGTGGTGTTCGATCATCTAAGAGCTTATCAAAAGTGAATGTCCAAAAGCTATGATAAGAAAGTCAAACCACGTAACTTGCAAGTGGATGACCTTGTTCTAAGGGAGAACCCTAAGAATCAGCAACATTGAATACAAATAGGCAAGTTTGAACCCAACTAGCTTGGTCCATACATAGTCACTATAGTTTTTGGATCTGGTGCTTATCAACTCTCAACTACTAAAGGAGAATCACTCAAAGAGTTGATTGATGCCCTACATCTGAAAAGGTTTTATAGATGATGTGTTTTTGAAGATCTATGTACATATCTAAATGTCCTAAAAAAAATCTAAAAATTGCAAAAGTCCTAAAAAATATATATTATCTTGGTGAAAAACTAGTTATAGGTGCCTTGATAATTTTAAAACAATATTAAAAAAATTCAAAAAAAATGAAAACAAGAAAAGTGCCATTGATGAAAACCTAGAAAACAAGCATCATGGTAGAAAAAATAGAATCTTTTCCAAGAAGTTGAAAGCATGGTAAACAAAATCCTCTTGTTTCAAATGCTACATATTGCAATGCATCTTCTAGCTCATGTATAGTTACTTTCTTCTTTTTGCACTCCACATTCCTACTTTAGTTTGTTGCTTTCGCTCATGCATATACTCTCAATTATATTCAAAAATCTACGCAAAATTTACATGGATTGAAACTGGTCATAACCTTAGGGGAAACACCCTTGTTCTAGTTGTGTCTGCCTACTATCACTTACTCTACTACTAAGATTCATCTTGAAGAAGATACTTTTCATGCCATTTACCAATTATTCTAGTTGTTTATATCTATTTTCACTTACTCTACTACTAAGATTCCTCTCAAAGAAGATCTTGTTGATTTCAATCACTAGTTTTTCTAGTTGTGTCTATCTACTTTCGCTTAGTTTCCTATTGAGATTATTCTCAATGAAGATTTCTTTCTAACCTTAGTCACTAGTTGTCCTAACTAATTTTTTCCTAAAAAAATCTATCATCCTATTGAAAACCTAGCAATAGGTGTCTTGATAATATGAAAAACATTGGAAAAAAATTCAAAAAATTGAAAACAAAAAAAGTGTCATTGATGAAAACTTGACAAATAGGCATTGTGGTAGAAAAAATAGAATCTCTACCAAGAAGATAAAAAATTGGTAAAAAGATGCTTCTTGTTCCAAATGCTACATCCTACAATGCATCTTCTAGCTCCTATATAGTTGCTTTCCTTCTTTGCGTACTTCACATTCCTACTTTAGTTTGTTGCTTTCACTCATTCATACACTCTTAGTTATATTTGAGACTCTACTCAAAACTTACATGGATTGAAACTAGTCATAGTCTCAGGGGAAACATCCTATGATTTATTAGAGAATAGATTAAGTGTCAGTCACTAGTTTTTCTAGTTGTGTTTGTCCACTATTGCTTTCTCTACTGCTAAGATTCCTCTCAAAGAAGATCTCTTTCATGTTAGTCACCATTTGTTCTAGCTATGTGTGTCTATTGTCACTTAGTGTCCTACTAAGATTATTCTCAATGAAGATTTCTCTTTTACCTTAGTCACCAGTTGTCCTAAGTAAGTCTTTCTAATGTCATCCTATTACTAAAGAGATTTATTACACATATGTTATGAACATCAAAACTTGACATCAATCCACTAAAACTAAAACTAAAACAAAACTGAAAATGTTGAAATGTTTGAGCTATGTTATGTTTTTCATTGTGTGTTTTGATTTCTCTTTGTCATTCCCCTTTGAGCAACTCAAAGATGTCTATTTTGACTAAAGAAGTGAGGACTGGGGGCATGATATTTTCTTTTTTTTATGCTTTATGGTTTAGTCCTAATGATCTGAAAGGTATATATAAAAGGGGTTTCCATTATAAGAGCCTCTATCTCATGTTGAATGGCCATGTGTACCTCGACTCATTTTATATGAAAATTTTAGTGCAATTGATTCTTCTCCTGTCTTCTTGAGTGAATTATCTATACAACAGTACAATAGTTATGCTCATCCTATCAAGTGAATGTATGGGTCACTATGAGTATACTTGGTGCACTTATTTCTTAGGTTAAGAATACAAGGATTTTTGGAGAAAAAATACTTATTGATTACTTAACATGAGAAGGATATCTCAAGTGTCTAGTATGTTTTCACACAAGAAACATTCTAGTCATCCTAGTGTTTATGCTCTAATGCTTATATTTGCTTGCTACATTAAAGGGATAGATGTTCTGGTCATTCTGGCTTCTTGTTCCTTAATGCTTACATCTAATCCTAAAAAAAATAGGACACGTTTCATATTCAAATTCTCATGATTGTAATTTCAGTGTGAATTGTATGAAATTTGATGGCCTAAATAAAAAAGGTCTATGATGATAACTATTTTACTGGTTCACTAACCAGTTTAGGGATTGTATCTAGCATAAGATTTCATTTCATACTCAAAGTTCATTAGGATATAACTCTAGTTACTTCTTTACTTGTATCTTTTGGCTTAGGAGGTCATTTATTTCTTCAATTTATCACATTTCTTCTTGATTGCACAAGCATTCAATTCCTTGGCTAATCTTTATGACTTTTTTGGAGCACCTATCATGAGAAAAAAACTATAAAACCTACATGAGATGTTAGTACATATATATTTTTCATTACCATGTCATTCATCTATATATCATCATGTCATATCATAAGAATATGTCATATCTCATTAATCACATTTTCATAATAACATTATCTCACCTACACTACAAATCCATACATCATATACATTTGCATTAATCAAAATCATCTAGCTACACATCTCATGTAAGAATTATCATAAGAGAAACATGTGTGACACATGAAATGGTACCAATTAAGAGATCATATATATATATCAAATGGAGTCAAAATGTACTTCAATACAAAAAATGAGTGCTACTAAAGCACTATCAATCTCAAAATGATACAAAATGGTGTTGCTAAATCTAAAATACATGATCGAAACTTGACAAAAGAGAGTGGGCTAACTACACCCTTCTCCTTCATCCCTAGGTGGATGAGGTACATTTTCTCTACTCAAAGGTTGTACACCCTTTGAAACTCTAGCATACTCTAAAAAATGAGGCACCTACTATGCTTCGTCAGGGACTACACAAAGATAATATGCATAATAATATGTATCTCTCATTGTCTATGTACAAGCATCATCCTCTGGTGCTCTAACTACTCTTGTGACTCTTGGGTCTCTCGATCCTACTCTTCTAGGAGTGTATCTTGTATAGTGATCAAGATCTGCATCTCTCCAAGCTACCACTATGCTATCGTCACTCGCTCCCTTGACCTCCTTAGCACATCCTATGTTTGTGCTAGGATGTGTCCACCCTATGGCTCAGGAGAAAGCTGATCCTACATCTCCTCATTGCCTCAGCCCTGCTCTATCTATTATGGAGGTTGGTCATCCACTTTCTACCTCTATGGCTCACTGTAGATGAAACTCAAGGTCCCCATCTCTCCCCATAGTCTCCTCTATCTAGAACCACTCCCACAAACACCTGGGTATACTCTCATCTATCACAAAGAGATCAAAATCAGCGTAGTCCTGTATTTAGGACTTTATTGTTGTGAGGTTTGGATTGGTTGTACTGGTGCTACCATCCTCACTAGATCTATAAAATGTGGAAAGGGATGACTGATAAAATACTCCCTATACTTAGGAGTCACCCTTTCAACTACTATTGCTAGCATGTACTCCCATTAGGTTAGTGTAATACTGCATGCATTGATTATCTACCTCCTAGGGTCCAATCTCACTAACTAACCCTTGTTCACCTCCTTGGTAAAGTGGGCATATGTGCAGTACTCTATGCAATGTCATATGGGTGATCATACTTTCTCCACATGTGTGTTAAGAGAAACCTCTCAATTATGTGAATCTATTGACCAATCAGTGGTCAAGAGGTAAACATATGACCAAGTTGTTTTTGTACATCATCCCATGGCTCTCTCTCTTGCCAAGGCCACCATACGACTCATATAAGATCATCTAAATGTGGTCATCACTGCTTGCTCTTATCCAATGTAGTCTAGATCATCTGTCTACAATATTTCCATATAAATGGCTCATGAGGTTGTCTCTAGTCCTCACATATTGGTCTCATGATGAGAAAGTTCTCCCATGCCAATATATGTACAACACAAATCCCTACTATCATGCTCTAACTCCCTTTGTACACAATCTCATACATCTCATGGAATAAATGGACTAACATACACTGACCCCAACCAAAGTGTGTTGGCTACTCCAACATATGCTGTAACATCAACCCATCTGCACTCTAGGCCATGCTAACCTCTTTTAGGCATCAAATAATAACCAAGGAACACCCCTAGCATGATTTCCAATCTATGCATAGGCCTGTATACCTATACTAGCTCCTCCCATGGGATAGCTCTACCCAAGATGGCCCTTAGTGGAAATGTACCAAGTCATGGCTACATGTCATATTCAATTTGGGATCTAAGGAATGAGATCCAAAGAATCTTGTATATGTCCTTAGGGTTGATCATCATCTCTCTAAGGGGTAAATGAAAAATGTTTGTTTCTAAATGGAAATGCTCTACCAAAGTTTTCAACAAGCTGTGATCCACCTGTAGATTAGGGATATAACATAAGTGTGATAGACCAAGTGCCTCAATATGTGTGAGCTCTACAACATCTAGCTACCTAATTAGAACCCTAATGGTGATATAATGTGACTTAAATACAAGGATCAATATCTAATCTCAATGATGGTGATATAATGTAACTTGAATCTTACATATAGAAATTCAACCTAAGAACATGAAAACAAAATAACATGATCAATATCTGATCTCAACATAAACATGGTAATCATATACCACTACAATTCACACATCCTAAAAATATGCTAGAACAACCTCTGACGATGCAAAATAAGATGAAAAACATGTGACTCTACATCTAACTACAACAATATCCAAGAAAGTAACCTCATGCGAGAAAACTACACCAATATGCAAAATTACCTCAATTCTAAGGGTTTTTCATATGAGTCATGGGTATGGATCACACATGAAAACCTTAGGACCCACACGAAAAATTCCTCTAGTAACATTTCTTCACACAATCTCTCTCAGTGGCTCGCATGAGAAATTGAGTCCTCGCATAAGGACCCTGGTGATAAATAAATTCACTATCTAAAAATATCTAAAGATTGATTGAAATGCATGAAATTCTAAAAGACTAACTGGTTTATCAATTACTCATTGGAAGTCCATAGTCTATTAGCTCACTATGTCACCTAGATCTCTCAAATCGGTGAAGATGTATAGGGACCACTATTATCACCTCAAAGCTCTTTCTCCACAAAAGATAAATGATCAAATGATTTGAAAATAACCCTTGGGCCCTTATATAGGTTTTGACCTAATTTTTCAAAGTACTCAAATGAATGTAAAAATTACCCCTGGCTAATTGCACCTCTCTGAACTCATTTTTGGGATAGAAATTGAAATCTGGCACACTTAAATAGCTCAAAATCACATTTTAAAATTTTGGGACCGATGCAATCAAATGCTTGTATAGCCTATCTTTTTGATACTTTATCTATCTCATAACATCATCATACCAACATTTTCTTAAACATCTCAACTTTTTCATCAAAACTCAACTATGTTCAACCTTGGTCAAACTTGGTAAACTAGACATCAAAATTACTCTGAATCAACTCCAATTTTTCTTCATGTCATTCTAATCTATTTGACATTCTTCTAAATCTTTGATCACTTTAGTGTCTTCCAACCTACAACTCTATATCACTATTTTGGTGTGTTATCTTTTAATTTCACTCCTCAAGGTGTGGGATGATTACATCATCGAATCTTTCAAAATTTGGCTTCAACTTAATATGAATATAATGTCTTAATCACATGGGGCACTTCATCACTTGGGGCATATTTTTTCCCTCTATCTACCATCAAATTTCATCTATCTCATCTTTCGATCAGCTAATCAAACTCATAACAATTCTTGTCATAGCTCGATGGATAGGTATCCAAGTGTTCTATGTAGACTCCTAAGGATAATCTTGTGAGTTGTGATTAGGTCTTGTTATCTTTTTTTATGGACTAGTATCCAAGTGTCCTATCTAGATTTTGGAGGATTAAGCTTTGTTTTGGAGATAATCCTAATTTTTCTTTCAAATCATTATTTAATGGACAAGTATTGGGGCATTCTAATCCTCACTCCTAAGGATTAAGCCTCATTCTGGGTACAATCCTATAAATCATGATCAATCTTGTCATCTTTTCATAGATAGGTATTGGGGCATTCTAACCCTAACTCTTGAGGGTTAAGTCTCATGTTGAGAATGATTCTATGAATTTTGACAATCTTTGTGCTAATAAAATAGGTACCTAAATGTTCTAGCTAGACTCTATAGAATTAACCTTAATTTTGAAGATAATTCTAAAAATCTCATCAATTGGTTTCTATGTCATCAATCTTGGAATCAATCTTGAAACTTGTTCTATGCTTCAAGCTTTTGATTTCTTTGAATCAATGTGTTGCTCACACATTTAGACAAAGAGGGGCAAATGTAATACCCCTAAATTGGTATATTGGAATTCAGAACCAATTTTAGTACATCAATCTAACAACATCATTTTGTTGATCAATTAATTTATATTGTACTAGGAATTTTTGGTTCTTATCATCTTTACATGACGTAAGTGTCAAATGAAAAAAGTCCTAATCTGTATAAATTGCATACTTTATTTAATTTCTAAATATTCATTAAAATTGGCACAATTAAGCACCTAATTGAATTAATTTAATTATAATTCCAAAGTACACAAATTAAATAAGAATCCACCCCCTTTAGCTAATACACATAAAAAAGGAATTAAATACATTGATTTAATTAAATAAACATGTCATAAGTGTTGAAACTAATTATTTAATTAATTGGAATATTAAATTATGATGTCATGTTTGAATGGATCAATATTCTTTCCTAATTCATCTCACATGAAAAAGGAATTAAATATATTGATTTATTCAAATATGTTCATCATAATTGTTGAAACTAATTATTTAATTAATTAGAATAATAATTATGAGCACATATTTGGATGAATCAATATTATCTCCTATTTCATCATATTCAACTCCATAAAAAATGAAGGACTCAATCTCTAATTCAATCTAAACCATACACTTAGTTTAATCTTGACCATTGATTGGGCTCAAGATTCTATAAAAGAGACCTCCAACCTTTCATTTGAAAGGATGCAAGTGAAGAGTATTGAATCGTTGTTGGATTGATTACTCAAGAATCTTGCATTTGACTCTCTATTGTTCTTACGTTCTCTTCATTTAAATTACAATGCACTCATTTAGTTTAATTTTATTATCATTGTTCTTATATTAATTTAAGTATCATCTTGATTAATTTATATCTTTTCATACAAAAATATCAAAAATAAAGATTAATGTTGCATTTGTATTCCTTCAAATCCTTCGTACTAGTTTGGTCTAGTTACTGAAGTCTCAATAATGAGAGCAAATAGGAAAACCTCATCTAGTCAAAAAGAAATAGATCACTTTGTGCATACATGCCAAATGAATAATATCATGTTAATTCTAGGATGAAACTAATAAAAATGATCATGTCAAAGTGTGTGGTTGAGTTAAAGGCCCATATTTAACACTCACAGATGTAACATTCATGGAGGTAGTTATGTTGAGGGTTAAGTTCATAGACCCTATGGACTATGAGTTAAGTGAAGAGATAACTGAAGGGTATGAAAAGATCATACTTAGTCTAAGAATAATAAAGATACTCCTACATAGGGAACTTATGCAAAAAATATCAAACAAGTGGAGAGAAAGCTCTATAATAAGGAAATTAAGAAGAATGATGAGAAGAAAATTGAATCAATTCTCAAAGAATCTAGAATTACTAGGGAAGAATTCAATTAGATAAAGGGCATAACCTTGGAGATGAAGGCTAGTGGGAAAATATAAGTATTGGTAGCAACACCTATTGCTAGTAGGATCTACTTCATAGATACCTACTATCCCTTATGCAATAGTAGCACAAGTGTAACCCACTACTATACAACTACTAAAGAAGACTCATGTAGAGGAGGTACAAATAGT
Organism: Cupressus sempervirens; assembly: GCA_028749045.1. Classification (NCBI taxonomy): domain Eukaryota; kingdom Viridiplantae; phylum Streptophyta; class Pinopsida; order Cupressales; family Cupressaceae; genus Cupressus; species Cupressus sempervirens. The sequence continues at coordinate 211,241,625 of CM053793.1, forward strand.
AAAAGGTAAATTAGAGAGGCTCACTAAGGTGAAACAAGAGGTTGAGTCACCCAAAAAGTAAAGGATCAATAAATTGTCAAGTAGCTTCAGAAAGAGAAGAAACACATTGCCGATGGTTGAATCAGATGAGTCTAATGAATCTAAAGATAAAGAAAAAATAAAGGATAGACCTTTACAGAAATTAATTGGAGAAGCAAAGACATCCATGGGAAAGAAGCCTTGGAAGAAAAATCTAGAGAACTTAAATATGCAAATCATTAATGATGACAATTTCATTCAATTGAATAAGTTTTATAGTATGTATAGCAATATGGATAGAATACAGCTAGAGAATGCAATAGTAAGAAATATGATCTTGAAGAATAGAAGATTTGAAGATTTGTAAAGACATATACCAGAGGACCTATATAATACATTGATAAATACAAGAAGAAGAGTTATAGGTGAGGATAACAAAATAAGAGAGAATATGATCAAAAAGTTTTGCAAAGTTAATAGTGATAAAGACATGCAAGATATAAAGAAGGGTATTGAGCCCTTACTAAGAAATAAAAGAAGAGTTATTCTTTTGATGAGAGGTAATTATGAAGAGATAAACAATGATATAGATGAATTCATTATCAAATACATGAATTTTTTACCTAAAGTCAAACTACTGAGTGCAGAGTTAAGGGGAGAAATTCCTATGTTTGTTGAGCAAAGTACATCAACAACAACATCAATGGAATCCAAAGACACTTAGATGATAGATCTATCTTTGAAAATATTTTTTTGGACTAACACCATGAAAATTGGTGCCACAAGTGTGATAGTAAATGTCACATAAGATCCCTTTCAAGGATCTTGGACCAAACAGTGTTGGCAATATCATTGATTACTCTAGCTCAAATGAGGAAGAGGAGAAGAGAAAGAATGAAGTAAAAGAGAAGAAGAGAAAATAAGATAAGAAGAGAGAAGAAGATAGGAAGAAAAAGGAAAAAGAAAAAATAGAAAAAAATAGAAAAAAGAAGAAAGGAAGAAAAAGAAAAGGGAAGAAGAAGAAGAGGAGAAAATGAAAAGGAGGAAGAAAAGAAAAAGAAGTTCAATAAGAGGACAAGAAGAGGAAAGAAGAAGAAGATAAGAGAAAGAAGGAAGAAGAAGAAAAGATGAGGGAAAAAAAGAACAAGAGAAGAATAAGAAAGAAATAGAAGAAAAGAAGAAGAGGAGAAGAAGAAAGAAGTAGAAGAAAAGAAGAACATGAGAAGAGGAAAAAGGAAGAATAAATCAAAAGAAAGAAAGATGAGAAGAAGAAAGAGGATGAGGAAAAGAGAAGAGAAGAAGAAGAAAAAAAGACAAAATTAGAGGAGGATGAGAAGAAAATTCCACCTAGCCATCTCTCACCCTAGTTGCACTAAATGGTTTAGATGATGATGATCAAATGGAGTTGATATCATCCCTCAGCAAGATTATCAATAAAAAAAAATAGGTCAAGAGTTTGCAGAAAAATCTTAGTGAGATAACTAAAAAATTACAAGGAATCATGACTATGAAGTCTCTTGATCCAAACCCTAAGGATAGAGCCAAGCCTATGATTCAAGAATTTGATTCTAAATTCACAAGTTTATCATAGATAGCAATAGCTCAAGCACAAGTTAAACATGATGCACAAATGTTTGACATTGTATGTCAAAATATCAAAAATGATTTGGTAGCTCTTGATGCTTACATCAAATAGTTAAGAAGGTGTGAAATCAAAGGCAAGACATTATATGCCAAATGTCTCACGTATTTTAAATTCACCAAGGACATTGATGAGGAACAAACGAGAAAGCATGATGAGATAAAAGCATTGGTAGATCAGTTGAGCCAACCTGGTGTGAAGATTGCAGAAACTAAAACAAAAGTTAGTAAGATTAATGATGAAATAAGTTTGTTAGACATCAAAAAGGAAAGAATTATAAAGAGGTTCTCACTTCTAAGAGAACATCTATCTATGAAGATAATCACAATTGAGAGGAAAATAGAGGATTGTCTAACAACAAAGGCATCATTTGGCAAGTTTATTTACTCAAACTTGAATGTAGTGGAGATAAAATCCTATGGGTTGTGTGCTCTTCTTAGAATTTTAGGAGTAAAGAACTCATGGGAGAAGAACATGAAGAGCTTGCAATCATTTTTGGTGAGTACATTTCTCTCTTATAAGCCTAGGAAGAGGTAATGACTCACAATTTTGACATATAAATAAAATTTGACACCTTTGTCATTAATGTCAAAGGGGCAAAAGTACATAGGAAAATTGTATAAAGTAAAAATTATAGACTAAGGGGGAGAATTGTTACTTACTATGATATTGTATTAGGAGATATAAGGAAAGATAGTTATAAATGTAATGGTCCACAATTTTTTGTAATTTTGAAATTTTGTAAAGTTTTGAAGACCAATTTTGAAAAAGTTTTTTGTATAACATTTTAGACTTAGCCAACTTTCCCATATGTTCCTATCAATTCCTAAGGGGGATATTGTTGGAAATATGTCTAGGTAGGATGAGTTAGGGTTTTCATTTATGGAAACATATCATTACGGTATAGAAGGCAAGATTTACAATCGAAGAATCCATTATTAGAGACAAAAAATTGTATAAGTGTTAGACAATTTCACTGGCAGTACAAAGATAGTCTTTAGTACTATAAAGGCTATAGAGATATTCATAACATGTTTAGTCAAGGAAAGGTATCACAGAGTGTTATGATGACATACCTAAGTGTGCAGATTAGTATTGATAGTGCAGACAAAGTTATAGGTCAAATACCAGTAAAGACAATTAACACAGGAGAAATAGATGAATAAACTACTAAGAAATTATTTCATTCATGCAATAATTACTTAATTATGTAGGGATGACATCTTATATGTTTACCCTAAGTTAGCATATTGTGTGAATGCTTCATGTTGACTATATAAAAGTTTTTGTGAAAGAAAAGAGTATAACTAAAGATTCTCTACTTGTGAAGTATGTGAATGTGTGGAAGTGTGAATGTGAAGTATATTATGTATATGTGAACTATGTATATTTTAAGGATTATCCTTAGATAGAAATAATAGTTACATGCAAATATAACCAATACCAAAAAATAGTAGATCGCATAAAACAGAAAACAAGACACCAAGACACCAAGATTGACCCTATCTTGGGGGAACCACCCCCAAACCCCCATAAAAATAATATGGAGATAGAACCATGCCGAATAAACCTCTAAGTTTTATTAGGCTCCATATCACAAAAATCTCCCACTTGGAGACTGATTAGACTCCACAACAATAACCTCCCACTTGGAGATTGATCATAGCTTTGCTAAACCTATAGCTCCCACTAGAAGATATCAAACAACCCTAGATTCTATTTTTCTTTTAGTCTATTTAGTCAAGAAGACCATTTTAAGCTAAAGAGGAATTCAGCTTCTCCCTTGTCACTACCTTTGTAAACATATTTTTTGGATTGTCATCTATGTGTATATTGTCCATCATACAAAACTGATTGAATGAAATGGCATTGCAACTATAAGTATTTTATTTTGAATGTGAAGCTAAATTCTTTACAAGATGAATGACACTCTAGCTATCTACGAAAAAATAATTATCCCTCTGTGGGTGTCCCAACTCTTCAATAAAAAATTGAAGCCATATCATCTCCTTGGTTACCTCTATAGAAACAACATACTCTGCCTCTGTACTGGATAAAGCATTAACCTTCTATAACCTAGAAATCTAGCACAAGGCTGCCCCACCAAAAATAAATGCATAACTTGTAGTACTCCATTGGTATCAATATCCCCTACCAAATCTAAGTCAACATAGCCCTATAAATCAGTAGTAGAGCCTGTAAAGTGTAAACACATACAAGATGTACCTCTCAAATATTTGAGAATCCATTTGACTACATTTCAATGCTCAATTCTTGTATGATTCATATACCTACTAACAACTCCCACTATAGGTGCAATATCTGGCCTAGTACATACCATAGCATACATCAAGCTTCCTATAGATGAAGCATAAGCTAGCTTGGACATCTTATCCTCCTCTTCATGTGTCTTTGAGCATATCTCCTTAGTCAACTTCAAATGACTAGGTAAAGGTGTGCTGACAATTTTAGCATTCTTCATAGAGAAATGTCAAAACACTTTCTCACTATAATCAGCCTAAGATAATGTCAATTTCTTGTTCTTCCTATCTCTACAAATCTTCTTACCAAAGATTTGTTTTGCTACCCCAAATCCTTCATAGAAAATGCATGTGCTAACTAGTGTTTTAGCTCCTTAATGTGATCCATGTTAGACCCAACTACAAGCATATCATCAACATATAAACATAAAATAATGTAGTTTTCATCATCCAACCTCTTAAAATAAATACAATGATTTGAACAACACCTACTATATCCATGCTCAAGCATAAACATGTCAAATTTCAGATACCATTGCTGAGATGCTTGCTTCAAGCCATATAAACTTTTCTTCAATCTTCACACTAAGTTCTCCTTACCTTTGACCTCAAATCTTTGTGGTTGTGCCATATATATCTCTTCATCCAAATCACCATGAAGGAAAGCTATTTTAACATCAAGCTACTCCAAATGCAAATCTTCAGTAGCCACAATACTTAAAACAGTGTGAATAGAATTTATTTTAACAACATGAGAGAATATCTCATCAAAATCAATGCCCTTTTTTGTGCAAATCCTTGTACCACTAACCTAGCTTTAAATATTTACTTACCTCCATCTTCTTCTTTCAACTTGTAAACCCATTTATTCTGTAAAGCCCTTTTACCTGAAGGCAACTTGCATAAATCCCATGTCTTATTTTTTAGTAAAGAGTCCATTTCTTCTTTCATTATATACTCCCACTAAATCTTTGTATCCACCTACATAGCTTCATCATAACATTCAGGTTCACCAACATTAGTAAGTAAAATAGAATACAAGAAAGTAGAAAAAACTTTTTGGAGGTCTACTTAGCCTTGTTGACTTTCTAACATTCATTAGGGTGTGTGGTATTACTTATTGTGGTTGTTGCACATCATGGAGAATTATTAGAACATCATCTTTTAGAGTATCATCTAGCACTACATAATCATTTTCTTTCTTCTCATGTTGCTGCAACAGATCTTTGTACAACACTTTCTCATTGAATATGACATCCTTGCTTCTTACAATTTTATGATTTTCAACATCCCAAAGCTTATAACTAAATTCATCAATGCCATATCCAAAAATACACATTTCTTTGACTTAGCTTCTAGCTTGGTTCTATTTTGAGAATCTATATGAGCAAATGTTTCACAACCAAAAGTTTTGAGAAAAGAATAACTCACCTTCCTACTAGTCCATGCTTCCTTTAGAATACCACAACCCAAAGGAGTAGAGGGACCTCTATTAATCAAATATACAGTAGTATTGAAAAACTCTACCCACATGTTTAAGGGAAACCAAGCATGCAACCTCATGCTCCTTGCATGCTCCATTATAGTCTTGTTCATGTGTTCAACCACTCCATCTTTCTATGGAGTCCTTGGAATAGTTTTATGTCTACAAATACCATTAGTGGAGCAATAATTTTTAAATTTACAACTGCAGTACTCACCACCATTATCAGATTTGAGACATTTTTATTCCTTACTAGTCTCATTTTTAACCAAGCATTTCCATTTCTTAAAAGTTTGAAATACATCAGATTTCTATCTAAGGAAATAAACCCATAATTTTCTAGTTGCATCATCAATAAATTTAACATAATAATGAGATCCACAAAGGGAAGATACCTGAGCTAGTCCCCATACATCTATATGCACAAGCTCTAATCTCTCACTTTTCTTTTCCTTCCCAGTTTTCACAAAACTCACTCTCTTTTGTTTTCCACACACACAACTTTCACAAAAATCCATACTAACACATTTTATACCTTGTAAAACTTACTTTGAATGAAGTATTTTCATACCTTTATCACTCATGTACCCAAGTCTATTGTGCCATGGTGTTGTATCAGAATCTACAACTATTTGTTCTCCTTACTCAACTGAAACAATTGTTCCTAAAAATTCATTTTTCTCTGAAACAATCAAAATAGAAGGAACAATATGACCTATACAAAGATATAAGGTGCCTACTTTCACACCTTTTTCTACTACAAGGGAACCTTTTATAACCTTCCAATTCTTATGATTAAAAGTAACTACACAACTGATGCAGGAGCATCCAGAGGTATAAGGGCAATCCTGTATCACCCAAAAAAATGTACTTAGACTTAGTTTCTATTTCATGTGTTTTCATTTCTAGATACCCATTTGGGTCAAATAAAGGTTCCAACTCTCACAATTCCACTATCAGTGTTTTGGGTTAGAGTTGTTAATCACCTTGGGATACGTGTAAATGTCAAAAAAATAGGAGTATGAAATTGAGCCATCATTTTGGTGAACTAGAAGCTGTAAATTTGTCAAATGATTATCATTGTAATTTAGAGCATTCCAAAAAAAGAATCAGGTCAAAAGGCCCCGCGATTTGAAAGTTATTGCAGTTTTTTAGTTTTTGGAGACCTCCTAAGAATGCTTCAAAGTCAGGTTAGGGACATTAAATGACCTTGAACAAGGCCAAAAAATGAGGGACAAGTGAAGCTGGTCCATAGAGCTATAGAGCGCTTCAAGAGCTTTCCAAAAATGTAAACAGTTTGTCAATCGAAGCTACGGTTCAAAAGTTGTGCCTCCTAGAAGTTTGGTTACCGTTTTTGGATTCTTCTAATTTTGGGCCGACTTCTAATGCAACTTCTAGAGCCTTCTATTTGGTCGGTGGATGCCAACTAGCACTTTTTAGAATGTATTCCTAATCCTTAACCCTCTGAGCTCTATTTAATAACATTTCTGGCATTGTAAAAGATAGTTAGGAGTGGAGTTTGAGAGAAGGTACTGGTAGAAGAAATTATCTCTAGTTTTATGCTATTGTAAGCCCATAGGACCTATTTTGGAATCTATTTCTTTGTACTAAGTGTACTAGCATATTTTTACAGTTAATAAAATTCTCCCTTTCCTATTTTGTCCATTCTATGCTTGGGTCATGTCCCCATCAAGTGGTATCAGAGCTAGTTTTCCTGAGTGTGTAGTTAGAGCACCAACTGTGAGGCAGTTTGCACCAAGACTGTGTGGTTGTGGGTTTCAGTTAAGAAGATGCCTCCACAAAGAGATTGTGGTGGAAGGGCTGAAGCTATTAATCTTGAGGAGGTTAGAGCCCTCCAAAGGTAGGTACAAGCATTGCAGGAGGAGCTCCATAGAGGAAAAAATGTTGCCGCAGGTGACGAAAGTGAGGACGATAATGAAGAAGAAGAAATTGGACTAGAAGGGGAAGTTGATGGGAAAGTTCTAAATTAGGTAGAGGAAAGACTTTTTAGGGCCATTACTATGTTTGGGAAAAGACCTACAATTGATGTGGGTGTATTTTAAAGAAATTTGAAACTAGATGAGTTGATCGACTGGATTAATGAACTAGAAGAATACTTTGAGTATGAGGGTATCAAGGACCCAGATAGGGTTAAGTTTGAAAAGGCCAAACTAAAAGGACATGCTAAAATCTGGTGGCAAGAGGTTTAATTGGAAAGAAATAGAAGAGTAAATGATAAGATCACAAGGTGGGATCGCATGTTGGACAAACTAAAGAAGTAGTTCATTCCTGTTGACTACGAGCTTGATTTGTTTAAGAAGATGTATGGGTTAAAGCAAGTAGGAAAATTAGTCTAAGAATATACAAAGGAGTTTTATAGACTTCTGATTAGAGCGAGGCATGCAAAAGAAAATAAGGAGAAGGTTGCTCGTTATATCAGTGGGTTGCGACCTAGCATCCAGGAGGAATTAAGTCTGGTAAGAATGACCAGTGTTGAAGAGGCATACCAGTTTGCCCTACGAGTTGAAGAGAAGCTAAATAAAAGGTTTGAAGGGAGACAAAGAGAGCATGGTCAAGGAGGAAGGGGTAGTGGTAGGTCATTTAGAGGCTGAAATGAAACTCGAAAGAAAAATGAAGATGTGTCTATTAGCAGGAACCAAAAGAATGAGGGTTTCAACCACTCTTGTGATCAAGACTTTGGAAATCAGAGAGGAAGAGGTAGAGGATGTGGACAAGGAAGAGGAGGCTTTTGTGGTACCTATTTCCATTGCAATGAAGAAGGTCATCATGCCTTTGAATGTCCTCAATGAAAAGGAAGGATAGATAGGAGAGTTGAGGGTCAAGCTAGGGTTGCTCATGTGGATGAGGATGCATAATCATCACATTCAGAGGATGCAGAAAGAGGAGAGACTTTAGTAAATGAAAGGGTCCTACTAAGTGGTGAGATTGAACAAGGACAAAGGAGAAGTTTATTCCGTACTAGGTGCAAGTGTGAGGATAAATGTTGTGATGTGATCATTAATGGTGATAGCACTGATAACTCAGTATCAGAGGAGATGGTCTCTAAGATGAAGCTCAAGAGGGAGAAACACCCCCAGCACTATCGAATTGCTTGGGTGAAAGATGATCATAAGGTCCTGGTAAGTGAACAATATTTAGTGAAGTTCAAAATTAGAAGTTACCATGATGAAGTTCTCTATGATGTTATTCCAATGGATGTTTGCCATCTATTGTTGGGAACACCGTGGCAGTTTGATAGGCATGCAGTACACGATGGTCATGCAAACACATACTCTCTAACAAATGATGGAGTTCACCACAAACTGAAGCCCATGAAAAAGGAAGGCGAAAAGGTATGTAGCAATGCTAGGATTTTTCTTGTTGATGGAAGAAATTTTTTAGATGGCATGACACATTAGCATACGTGCTATGCTTTGATAGGTTCTCCAAAATGGCACATTTCATTCCATGCCACAAAACTCATGATGTTATTCATATTGCAAACTTGTTTTTCAGAGAGGTGGTAAGACTACATGGCCTCCCAATGAGTATAGTTTTTGATCGAGTTACTAAATTTGTGGGGTATTTCTGGAGAACATTGTGGAAGAAGTTGAGAACAGACTTGAAATTCAGTTCCACACATCACCCACAAACTAATGGCCAAATAGAAGTGGTAAATAGAAGTCTGGGCAATTTGCTAAGATTTTTAGTTGGGGATAAGCCCAAGGGGTGGGATTTGATTCTACCACAAGTAGAGTTTGCTTACAATAACTCTATAAATAGGAGTACTGGTAGATCACCATTCCAAATTGTATATGGAAGTAGCCCAAGGACTGCACCAGAATTGAGGAAGGTAGAGCAACGGGAGAGGCCAAGTGCTGAAGCTGAAAAATTTGCTGAACATATCAAGTGTCTACATGAGGAGGTTCAAGCACACATTACCAAGATGAATCAAGAGTATAAAGCTAGGGCTGATCAAAAGAGAAGATATAAGGAATTCCAAGTAGGGGATCTAGTCATGGTACACTTAAGAAAAGAAAGATTTCCAGCCGGTACTTATAACAAGCTGAAAATGAAGAAATTTGGCCCCTACAAAATTTTGAAGAAACATGACTTTGGAAATGCATGAGGTGGAGTAGCTAAATGGTATTCACATTTCTCCTATTTTCAACATTACAAACTTGATAGAGTATCATGATGATGGTGCAAATGAGGAGCTGATGTTAGAGCCATTTCCAATTCTTCCTTCTAAGAAGGAGGAGATAGAGGAGATTCTGGATAGTCGTGTGGGTAGGAGTACCAAAAATAGGTAGTATGAAGAGTATCTGGTCAAGTGGAAAGGATGACCGATAGAGGACTCAACTTGGATATCAGCAGGTGAGGTTTCCCATTTGGGATTTCCTCTACCATTCATAAAGTGACAAGGTCACTTTTCAATCTACCCTGGGTGTCTGATGCAAGAGCATCCAGAGGTATAAGGGCAATCCTGTGTCACCCAAAAAAATATACTTAGACTTAGTTTCTATTTCATGTTTTTTCATTTATGGATACCCATTTGGGTCAAATAAAGGTTCCAACTCTCACAGTTCCACTATCAGTGTTCTAGGTTAGAGTTTTTAATCACCTTGGGAGATGTGTAAATGTCAAAAAAATAGGAGTATGAAATTGAGCCATCATTTTGGTGAACTAGAAGGTTTAAATTGGTCGAATTATTTTCATTGTAATTTGGAGCATTCCAAAAAAAGAATCAGGTCAAAAGGCCCCACGATTTGAAAGTTATCGCAGTTTTTTGGTTTTTGGAGACCTCCTAAGAATGCTTCAAAGTCAGTTAGGGACATTAAATGACCTCGAACAGGGCCAAAAAATGGAGGACAAGTAAATCTGGTCCATAGGGCTATAGAGTGCTTCAAGAGCTTTTCGAAAATGTAAACAGTTCGTCAATCAAAGCTACGGTTCAAAAGTTATGCCTCCTAGAAGTTTGGTTACCATTTCTGAATTCTTCTAATTTTGTGCCGACTTCTAATGCAACTTCTAGAGCCTTCTATTTGTTCAGTGGATGCCAACTAGCACTTTCTAGAATGTATTCCTAATCCTTAACCCTTTGAGGTCTATTTAATAACATTTGTGGCATTGTAAAAGGCAGTTCAGAGTGGAGTTTGAGAGAAGGTACTGGGAGAACAAATTATCTCCAGTTTTATGCTATTGTAAGCCCATAGGGCTTGTTTTGGAGTCTTTTTCTCTGTACTAAGTGTACTAGCATATTTTTATAGTTAATAAAATTCTCCCTTTCCTATTGTGTCCATTCTGTGCTTGGGTCGTGTCCCCATCAACAACCCTCATCACTTAGTTGCCTTGCTGAAATTAAATTCCTACTCAGCCTTGGAACATGTCTTACTTGATGTGGTAGCCAATGATTCCCATTTTGCAACTTAATCTTAACTTTTCACTTTCCAACAATCTGATAAGGTTCATAATCCCCTAAATAAACAAGTCCAAAATCCTCATGGACATAATCAATAAAAAAAATCTCTATGAGGTGTAGCATGAAATGAAGCACCAGAATCTAAGACCCATGAATCATCAACACTTTCTAAAGACAAAAGCAAAGCATCCTCTTGGGATTTTTTACTTATCACATTTTCCTCCTTGTTCCCTTCTAGTTTATTACTTTCATTGTTCTTTTGAGTCTAGCAATCTTTCTTCTTATGTCATGTTTTTATCATAGTACCAGCAATCTCTTGGTCCTCTAGATTGATACCTCTTGATTTCCTACGATATCCAAGATTAATTCCTCTCTCAATCATTCTACTTCTAATTTTTCCATTCAAAGCACTTCTTGATGTAGATCCACCTAAGGATTTCCTATGAGTTTCTTCACTCAAAATAACACCAATCATATCATCATATTTTAGGGTAGTAGATCCAAAAACAACATTACTCACAACCATTACCATGCCATTCTAACTTTCAAGAAAATAACACAAAATCAAGAGAGGCCTAATTTCTTCATCAAAATTAATATGCATAGAGGATAACTAACTAGAAATAGTATTAAACTCATTTAATGAACCAAAATAGATCTACCTTTTTCCATTTTCATATTAAATAAATGCTTCATGAGAAATACCTTGTTTGAAGTGGAGGGCTTTTCATATAATTTTGCTTGGGTTTCCATCAACTCTTCTGTCGTCTGTGCTTTTGTAATATTAAATGCCACTAATGGTGCCAGTCATAATCAAATTCTTCCAAGTGCCTTTTTGTCTAAAAGATCCTAGTTGTCATTTTTCATAGATCTTTGATTCTTGGTTTTTTCTGCCAATAGCTTCCATAAATCCTTTTGATAAAGATAGTCTTCCATTTGCATCTTCCATAACTAAAATTTTTGCCCTTTAAACTTGTCAACCCTTAGCTTACCCTCATCTGCCACTGCTCCCACTTGACCATGAGACTCCTAATCAACCATGAGACCTTCTTATAGAGGATCACTAAAAAAAATGATGTCATCTAGCTAAGAAAAATGACGATCGTCTGGCTCTGATACCACTTGTTAGGGTTAACCTCAGACAAAAATAACACTTACATGCAAATATAACCAATACCAGAAAATAGTAGATCACATAAAAGAGAACACAAGACACCAAGATTTAATGTGGTTCACCTAATCCCTAGGCTACATCCACCAACAAAAATTCCAATATTATTATTATCTAGTGACTACAATCTGCAATCTCTTATAGCTCATTACCACCACAAGAAGCTACAATATCACCATTACATTATGAAATCTCTAAGCCTAAGCCTTTTTATACAAGTTTTTGTGTCTTACAAAATTAGGGCTATAATAATAGAAAAAATACTAACCAATGCCTTTTTACAATATAAGAGGCAATACACCTAGGGCGCTACCCCATGACCCTGTCTTGGGGGTGCTACCCCAAACCCCTACAAAAATAATATGTGGAGAAAACCATGCTGAATAAACCTATGAGTCTAATTAGGCTCCATATAACAACATATATGACATGTGAACTTATATGAGAGATCCATGATGCAAATTTTGATGTTAGATCAGAGCTATACAAAGTACAACAGTCAACAATAAAGAGGTTTTTGTATGTTTTTCATTTTGTATAAAGGCATTATACTATATAACTACATGTTAGGGTAGTGTTCTCTTCTCACATAAATTTGTAATTGTACTACCAACTCCTAACATGGTTGAAGTAACTCTTAGTAGGGTTAAGAATTTTAATAGGGTCTAGTCCTCTAAGAATTGAGACACTACATGTAATTCACAAACTCCTAACATGGCCAATATCCTTAATAGGATTGTTTTGTTTAGTGGATCAGTTTGTGGGTACAATCCCCATCGAGGTTTTCCCTTGGATAAGTTTTCCCTCGTTAACAAAATATTGTGTTATGAGTTCTTTGTTTGTATGGTTTTATTTATGGTTTAATATTATTGGTTTACTTTCATATGCATGTTGCAAAGTAATTAATAATGTCTAATTGTGGGCAAAAGTTTGTAGAATATTGATTAACCCCCCATCCCCTCTCTTAGTATTATATATTTCTAATAGAATCAACTAGTGCTTAGAAATTAGGAGTTAAACAGAAAGGATGTGAAAATAGAAAATCTAAGATCATAGAAGTATTCATTGAGGAATGAATTGAAGACTGAGAAAGAACTTGTGGAGAAATTTTTCAAGCCTATTGAAGTAATGAAATAATTTAAAGAAATAATGAGATCATCTGACAACAATTTAGATCAATTCATGCAAAGCAACATTCATCTACGAAGAAAGGAGAATCATCCAAGAGTGGAGAACTAAGAAATGTAATGTCAAAAGACAAGCCAACATGTTATCATTGTGGTAAACTTGGTCACACTTAAAACATCTACATAAGCAAAAATGATATGCAAAACTCTAAACCTAAGTTTACTATTTTTTTTACTAAAAGAAGCAAGGACATCAAATACATGAATGTAGATCAAGGATGAACAATATAGGTCTTCTAGACCTATATTTGGAGGCTATTGTTACAATTGTCAAAAGTATGGACATAGAGCATATGATTGTAGATCATGCACAAGGCCCTCTTGGACTAATAAAAGGTAGAATTATGCACTTAACAATGTATGTTCAAAATGTCAAAAGTTTGTAAATTCAAGAAAATACTGTAGAACTCAAGTACTAGTAGCAAATCATAATCATGCCAAGGGTAAAGGAAAAGTGAACATTGAACAAACAAGGAAGGAGATGAAACAAACCTAGAAGAAAAAGGTAAAAGATGGAAACAGTAGAAAAAATGGAGTTTAGATCATCCAATCCAATGGAGGAGGTGATTATATCATCTCAAACTAATTAAGAAAGGTATGTAAAGAACTACACATTTAATTATATATATTACATTGGCTCCTAACATAAAATGTGCAAAAGATCATATTTGCATAAGTAAAGATGCATAAGAATTGATTTATGTAGAGACTGGTACAAAAGAATCATTTACATAGTTACTATCAAAAATCAATAAAATTGTCTATATCTACATAGCCTTGCAATATGGTCCAAATACTTTGTTTTCCAAACTGGTGTATAGGTTGAGTTAGATGGAAGAGACTGAGTTGTATAGTAAAGATCTAGTTCAAAAGAAACAATATTGACCAAGATAGTTGGCTTCCAACCACCAAAGTACACAACATTATTAGAGATCCTAATTCAAGAAAAAGGAAGTATATATTAAAATTTGAAGACATTTTTTCACACCTTACATATATATTACAAGAACACAAACCAATTTGAGCAATTTGCAAAAGAGATCATAAGGTGATTAAGAGAAAATTTGGAACATAAGTTTGATTAAGTGAAGATTTGAGTTGTGTTGAGTTATTTGGAGAAAATAAGTTTCAAACCCTAATAGAGAAATATGGAAGCTTCATCATCCATAGAAATGAGTCAAGGAGTGGAGGTAAGTAACTTTCAATTGGTAAGGAGTGACACTTTTCTTCCACCTAAATTTTGTGCTATTCCTAAGATTGTGATGAAAGATGATTCAATGGGTGCATTATCATCAATACCACCTATAGTAATCATGATACATGATGTAAAAATTTCTTACATGTGTAAGATTGGAGAGTTTGGTGACTATAAAATAAGAGAGGCATATGAAAAATTGTTTGACAAAGGAGTTCTAAAAGACAAATTCAAAATTGTTGAGAGGAAAGTGTTAATTGATGAACTATAGTTTCTAAGGAACTTTAACATTGAATGGATCAAGGTTGTACTAAGAAGGATCCATGATATGAAGTTATGGCTACATAATGGACCAATTAAAATAATAAAGAAGATGATTCACAAGGTTACAAGCTATCCCAACCTAGAAAAGAAGAAGATCATGCGATGTCAGAGTCATGAAGAAATTTAGGTCAACACAAAGGGTGAGTGGAATGGATGAGGGTTTTCCATCTCTACTATTACTAATCCACTAATTGAATTTGTAGTGAGAATAATTTCTCACAAATTCTATCAATTGAGAAGACTGAACAGTGTAATGTGTATGGAAGTCGACTAGGCATGGAAGATTGTCATGAAAGATCATGAATATGATCTTGCCAAGTTACAAAAACTCCAATTGGTAGAAAACCTGATATCCATCAGAAAAGAGAATAATTATGTGTAAGTTGGGATCACTTATCATGTGCATTTTATTTTATGTTCAGAAGTATTTTCCTTATATTAGAGGTATTGTTTTAGAACAAGGTCAACTAGTGACAACACAAATCAATTAAGATATAACTCTATTAGGAGAAAATTTTGAAAAGATCATGGACACATACTTTGAGGAATTCAAATAGAGAATGAAGACAAGGATGAGAATACTAGAAGAATTGGTAATGAAATAATATAATGATGTATTTTTTTAGTGGACATAGATAATACATTTGTGCAAGAAGTAAAGTCAAGGAAGGCATGGCTAAAAGCATTTGAATATGAAATTGATAGTGAGTAAATGAGTGCAAACATTGTTGCACTACTCAAAGAAGATATTGATACAGAAGTAGAATATTTTGGATAGTATGAAGAAGTGATGGCAAGAACTACTACTGACATCAAAATAGCTTCCAAGGAGAAGAAAAGAAAGAGAATTATTGAAGAGCTAGAGGAAAAACTAGGCACACAAGGCAAAGGCAAAGAACCTTTGCAGCTCACACAAGGTCTTGGAGAAGATGAAGAGAAAGATAGTAGTGATGAGGAAGAGGAGGAAGAAGAAGGAGATCAAGGTAAAGCCCTAATTGTTGTGACACCACCCACCATGAAGGCTAAATTGGTTAAGCCTAAAGAAAATAAAGTTACAAAGAATATAGTGGTGGCACCTCTCTCCTCCACCACTAGCCAAACCAAGGGGTAGTAGTAACAAGATTTGATCATCTATAAAGAAAGGAGTAATAAAGATTACTAAACCAAGCGGCTCAAGTGTAGATAAGAAGAAATCACAAGCTTCTATGAGCTAGCCAAAGAGGAGAAGATTGGTCAAGGTGAAATAAGTTGAATAAGATGATGCAAACAAAATAGAATCATATGAACTAGTTATAGTACCTAGAGGAGCAAGGAAAATTGATAAAGTATGTGCTGACCTACAAAGCTCTATAGGCTTATCCATTTTTAGATTTGTCAAATATGATACATTGGATAATGTTTATAGAACTAAAGTGAGGAGGCCATGATAGATATGATGGAAAATAATAAATTAGCTCCTAATGAAGTAGATTAGAAGATTCTTATTGGTTTGTCCAATAGACTAAATAAAAGATGGGAATAGGCATCGTTAGTAGAGAAAGACATCAAAGAAGACACATTAGCCAAGTTTATGCCTAATTTATCAAAGGAGCATAAGGAAACATTTTTAGAGAAGTATAGGAATCAATTTATTCCTTATTTTAGAATATTATGATTCTATAAAATAAATTTGAAGTGGTAGTTCAACAAAATCAGTTATTATGGAAGAGCATTTTTGGTCTCATCACTATAGAAGTGACACAAGAGAAAGAAATTGAGACAATAATTGTCTAAGATTAACAAAGTGATGAAATGAGTTCAGGTATAACAAGTTTTCAAGGTAGCATTTCACCTATTCATGTTGCCACACCTAACACTCTAGTTGTCAAATAATAAAAGCCCTCAGATACAGAGGAAACAAATAATGACACAAGTGTAGACATTTCTACCAATGTTTAAGAAGAACCAAATGTATCAAAACCTCAAAGTGAGGAAAATAAGGAGGGAAACACAACAATACCAAGTGCTACTATTTTTTTTTTCAAGCACTAATATTCAAGCCAAACTGAGTGGTGATACCCCCTCAACATCTCCAAAAGTAGTACCAAGTAGCAACACTAATTCACCAAGTAAAAGGATAGCTCTCTAGATATTCAAGTTAGTCTGGACAAAGCAATTGAGATACCAAAATGGGATTTGGAAAATATTACTCTTGAATAAACAATTTTTTTGCAAGAAATTTTGGTGAAGAAGAAGAAACAGGAAGAGACAAGAAGAGAGCGCCAAAATAAGAAATTATTACTTTATATCAAGGATATTTTTGTTGACAATTTTGATATTAAAAAAATTGATGGGCAAGCCCCAATTATTTCCCATCTTGTACATATTCTAGAAAAAATAAATTCTAGAGATATAGAATCAAATGAAAAGTTGATGGATTGGTCAGCCAAGCAATTTGAGAATAAGGTTGGTGGAGAAACTCTCAACAATCATTGCCAAGAAAAAATTGAATTATAGAAATGTGTACAAAATACAAAGGAATTTATATAAAAAGTACAATATTTATACAATATTTTATGTGATGTGCCAAGATTCACAAGTGATCTTCAGACAAACATCCAGTGGATTCAAGCTAAAATACAACTAAAAAGCAACGCCATCTCATAGTCAATTGAATCCATATCTAGCTACTAAAATAAATTATTGTTTTCTCAAGGAAAATTGGGTGAGCTTCAAATAGCTAACAGTAACATGAGGTCAAAATTGATCCCTATCCAATCCATGTTAATACCTCATTTGGGGGTCATGCAACATTAATTGTAATTAGCACAAGATCTTATACAAGAAGATCAAAATCTTTTGGTTGTTGATAGTTTGATTGATTTGGTAGCTAGATTGAAGTTACAAAATCACATTTTGGAATCAATTAGAACCACTTTGTATCATGCACTTTCCATGATTAACCAGGTTCACAAACCATTTAGTAAAAAATATGGTTTGATTCCACCCATTCAACTCCAACATCAACCATAAGTGACAAATAAAAAAGAGGGGAATGTAATATTGATTACATATATTTTGAATGGAGAATGGTTATGATGGGGAATGTTAGAGTCAAAATCAAAAATTAAAAAAGAGCATAACTTAGAATGAAAATATGGTATGACACTAAAACAATCTGACTACTTAGAGTCAAGTGCATATATGTATTGATGTATTGTTATATTATTGCATTGTTCATTGTTTATTCATTCGACAATAGTGAAAAAAATTGTAGTTCTATAAGAACTAAGTCATAAGCTTAGGAGTACTCATATTACCATTGTAATGATGTAATCATCACAAAGTGTTTTTGCCACTAATGTCAAAGGAGGAGATCTAAGTTATCGAGCATTTTTAGT
This sequence comes from Cupressus sempervirens, assembly GCA_028749045.1. Lineage (NCBI taxonomy): Eukaryota > Viridiplantae > Streptophyta > Pinopsida > Cupressales > Cupressaceae > Cupressus > Cupressus sempervirens. The sequence continues at coordinate 211,259,708 of CM053793.1, forward strand.
ATAAGTTAAGCTTTATGATTGTTGTGTAGTTGAAACACATTGATGTCATGTTACATAGAAGGTGTCAAGTATAGTAGAGATTGAGCATCAATAGCAAGAATTGTGAATGCCAATTATTAGAGATAGTAAGTGTTGAGTAATGTAGAATTGACATTCAAGTCAAGAATGATGCAAAATTTGATGTAAACTATTTTAAGCCAACATGGACAAGATATTTAATATTTGTAGAGGTCGGTATGGAGTCTATTACACATTTTATAACATGGATCACATATCCCTATGCAAAGTGATTAACCAATTAAAAGTAGACGTGAAATAAAGAAGCATCTAAAAAAATATTTAGGAAATCTTTAAATAGATAATATCTAAACTCTATTTGACATGATGATGGAATGAGCAAGCTATTCATGTGCTCATAGAGCAGATCAAGTAGGAAAGTGTGAACTTTACAAAGGAAAAAGAGTTAAGTTTTGTTATTGTAGAATAGAGGAAGCAACCTTATCAAGAAATGAAGGACAATAAATCTATATTAGATTAGATATTATATCATATTGAAGAGATGAGATACAAAACCATCTTTTCATAATAGACCAAGAATCAGGTATTGAATCAGTTTTGATAGATTGAGTTAGGGATAATCTCTTAACAGATATTTTTAAATCTCTTAATCAAGTCCTTGTTTTGAAGTGTAAAATCCTCTCACAAGGTAAGACCTAATATTATTAATAGCCTTTAGTAGGGAAAACCCCTCATAGGATAGATCATCAGAAGTGATCAACATTGTAACCCTAATGGGTTAACTTTATTACTCCAATAGTGAAGATTTTTGGGTGTCATCCCCACCCATGTTTTACTTATTAAAATAATATTTAGAAGAGGCAGAGGTAAATACAAAGGTAAATTACCTATTAAAAAAAATCATGCAACAAGGTTGGTCATATAGCTACAAGGTGTCCTAATAGAGAAGACAATGATAAAAGAAAGGAGAAATGACCAAGACTAAAAGAATAAAAAGGATGAAAAATGTAAGGAATATTGTTATATTGTTGAAGAAAAAAATGACACTAAATCTACAATTACTGATGATGAAGCTGTCTATTTTTCTTGAAAGAAGATTTTGATGAAGATGAGAAAAATTCTTTAATTTCTTATGTGAACAAAAGTAACAGATGGATAATTGATAGTGGTTTCTCTAATCATATGATTGGTGATAGAAATTAGTTTTGAGGACATTGGACCATACAAAGGTGACTATGTTAAATTTGGTAATGTTATTCCATGTGTTGTGAAAGGTAAAGGTACAATTCAATTGACTAACAAAATCAAGTGTGACGATGTTTACTGGGTGCAAGGACTTGACTTTAATCTATTGATTATTTCATAGCTAAACAAATTAGGGTCCATAATTGAATTCCATCTCAGAAAGGCCAAAATATATGATGTTAATGGTAAGTCTATTGGAAGTAATGATCAAACAAAAGGTTACCTATTTTATCTAGATTTATTTAATGAGACGTGTTTGTTTGCACAACAAGAAGATGTTTGCTTATGGCACAAAATGTTGTATCATGTAAATTTTGACAATTTGGTGAAAATTAGTAGAATAAACAAAGTAAGAGGGTTGCCAAAACTAAAAAGCCTTAAAATTATAAGTGTAAATAATGTCAATTGCAAAAAATGACAAAGTTTAGTTTCAAGAGAAAAACATACACATCTAGTGATATTTTGGCATTGGTTCATACTGACCTATGTGGACCTATTGATGTTCAAATCTATTATGGAGATAATTATTTCATTATGTTTGTTGATGATTACTCTAGGATGATGATTATGATGTTTCTCAAAGCTAAATCTAATGGTTTTAGTTATTTAAGAAGTTTTTAGCTAGAGTTGAAAAAGAAATAGGGAAGAATCTAAAGTGTTTGAGATGTGAAAGAGATGGTGTATAGAAGAATTAAAAAAATATTTCAGCACCAAAGACCCCTCCTCAGAATGGGATAGCTAAAAGAAGAAACATATCAATAATGGATTGTGCTAGAATATTGATGATAAAGAAGAATGTATCATAGAAATATTGGAGATAAGCTATTAGTACTATTGTTTATACCTTAAATAGAGTGCAAGTCAAGAAAGGTACAAATGCTACACCTTTTTAAATTATGGGATGGATATGCTCCTAATGTGAAATATTTCAAAATCTTTGGAAGAAAATGCTATATATCTAAAGACAATAGGAATGGAAAACTTGATGCTAAGAGTGATGGAGGTATATTCTTAGGATATTCCACCAAGAGTAATGCTTACAAGTGTTTAAACTCTAACACTAACAAAATTGTGGAAAGTGAAAATGTGAAAGTTGATGAATTTGCAGAAAGAAATGATTTTGAATGTAAGGAAGAACCTGAAGACTATAGTACATTCATATATGTGGATGATGGTGCTCCAAGCACTCTTATTGAACAAGAAAATAAAAATTGTACTTTTATAATAGATAATGAATGTCAAGGTGCAACAACAAGTTTCCAAGTAGCAGACAGTGGGTGTCAAGAAATAAGAAGAAGATGTCAAGTTGCAAATAGGAAATGTTGACAATCAAATAGAAAATGTCGAAGATGCATAACTAGAAATAAAACCTAAACAAGAAAGAGATAATGAACTTGAGATTATTTTCCAAGATGAACCTATTGAAGAACATAGAAGGAGACCACTTGTGCTAGCTAAGTATGTGAGGATACATCATAAATCTAGAAAAATTATTGGAGACACATAATCATGTGTTATGACAAGAAGGAGATTAAGAGATGATACATGCTTGCTTTGTGAATTTGAGCCCAAATTAGTGAAAGATGCTCTAGATGATGAAGATTGGATCCAGGAAATGAATGAAGAAAATGAACAAATTGAGAAGAACAACACTTGGACCCTAGTACCTAGACCAAAGGAGAAAAATGTAACTATAACAAAATAGGTTTTCACAAATAAGCTAAATGAAAAGGGTGAAGTTACACAGAGCAAGACTAGACTGGTATGCAAAGGATATGCTCAAGAAGAAGGAGTTAACTATGGAGAAACTTTCATCCCTGTAGCAAGATTGGAAGGAATCAAAACTTTGCTTGGATATTGAGCCTACAAAAAATTTAAGGTATATCAAATGGATGTCAAATCCACATTTTTGAATGAAATACTTGAGCAAGAAGTGTACATAGAAAAACTTGAAGGATTTTTGGACCCAGATAAGAAGAATATGGCATGTAAACTAAACAAAGATCTATATGGATTGAAACAATCCCCAAGATCATGGTATGAAAGACTTCATAATTACTTAGTGAATATTGGTTTTCAAAGGACAAATGATAATAGTAATCTATACTTGAAGGTTGGTAAGAATGATGAGGTACTACCATCTAAATATTTTGTTGATGACATTATATTTGGAGGAAAAGAAGCATTATGAAAATCATTTTTGATGAATTAAAGAAAGAATTTGAGATGTCAATGTTTGGTGAAATCAAATTCTTTGTTGTTTTGCAAGTATATCAAATGAAGTTTGGTATTTTCATTACTCTGTCCAAATATAACAAGGAGATACTAAAAAAATTTGTAATGGAAGAATCAAGACCAATGAGCACACCTATCTCTAAAGGACATAAGTTATCTAAAAGTGATGAATCTAATGATGATGTTAACCAAACACAATATAGATCCATGATTGCAAAATTGAAATATGTTGTTCATAGTAGACCTAATATTATAATGATTGTTGGGATAGTTGCTATATTTTCAAAAAATCCTAATGAAAATCATATGATGGCAATATAAAGGATATTTAGATATCTAAAAGGTACAGAAGACTATGGATTGTATTACAAGAGAAGTGATAGATTTTAACTAAAGGTATACGCTGATTCTGATTGGGCAGGAAATATTGATGACCAAAAAATTACTAGTGGAGGTGCATTTTTTTCTAAGAAAGAGATTGGTTTCATGGACAACCAAGAAACAAAATTGTATTTACCAATCAATAGTCAAGGCCGAGTATGTGGTAGTTGTAGTGAACTATTCAAACATTATGTTGATTAAAAAATTATTGAATGAATGAAGGAAGAGATTATAGATGCAATGATTATCAATTGCAATAACAAAAGTACTATCAATATATCAAAAAATCTTGTGATACACACAAAAACAAAATACATTGCTATCAAGTATCACTACTTGAGAGAACTAGTTCAAGAAAAAGAAGTGAAGTTAGAATATGTGCTCACCAAAGAAAAAATTATTGATGTATTTACTAAAGCCTTACCTAAATATGCTCATAGATATCTTAGAGGTAAACTAGGGGTGATTCCCCTAAGAAAAGATACTTAAGGAAAAATAGTACATATCATCAAATGTGCTAATTAGAATATCTTACACATTGACGTAGATAGTCCTACTTTAGGAGGTGCCTCATGTAGTTAAGTAAAGAAGAAAATTGAGAAAAACTTAAGCAGATGACATAATTCAGCCAAACATGCAAACATCTACAAAGTCAAGATGTATGAACCAAAAAAAGATAGAAGAGATAGTGTCTTTGGCATTATTGTCAACGATGGATGGAATTACTAAAGAAGGAGAATATGCATGAAATATCTAAGTAGGTGAAACTAAAGATACATAATGAAAGAAGGTGAGATTTGAAAATTAGAAGTTAGAGGGAGTTTTTGAGAATTCATAAAAGAGAATCAAAATAAAACTAATAATATTGATTACTCATAGAAGTGAAATCTTTTGGATTGCATGGTAACAAAGAGGGAAATTGTATTCCTATAGAGAAAAATATTTGAGATGTTGCCATCAATGCCAAAGTGGGACACTGCTAGAAACTACAATTGAAATAATTTTTGTGTTGTCATTAATGTCAAATCTACTGATGAGACATGTGGCTATTTGATCTAAATGTCATATATATTTGATTGATGAAATGTATTTGAGAAACTTCTCATAAAAATAACACCTAGAGGAAAGGTTGAGTTATGAAGAGAAAGCCACAATGGACATTTGACTAGTTAGACTTTGACAAGGCAAAGTGATTGATTAAATCATGTTGATAAATAGTAATGCTTAAGTCTTGATAGTACAAGGCAAGATAAATCACTTGTTTAATACTTGACTAAGTAATAGACTAGAAGATGAAGGAATTCTAAAGTTCATGCCGAGTGATGATGGTTTTAACTAAGCCATAGTAAGTGTCAAATAAAATATTAGTGTTGATTGATCATTGGTTTTGGCCGAAAAAAATAGTGTTGATGTTGAGCTAGAAGTTCTATAATGAGTGAGGAATTCAATGATGATTGAGTATCAAAACTCAGTGTTAGCCAACCAATATTATTTTGAATGTGTATGAGGAATCATGATTTCTAGCCGACTCAATTGATTTCTTAGGAGAGTGAAAATGTCTTGAAGATAAGATTGATGAGTTGGATCATCTAATTCTACATGAGGATTAGGCAAGATGCCTAATCAATGAATTGAAAAGAAGTTTCTAGAAACAAAAGAAAAGAAAGAGATGAACAAAATGGTGATTAGATATAATTAATCTTTTGAATTAGATCTATGATGATCATGAAAACTAGTAAAAGACTAGAATTACCTATTTTAGGAGGCACGAAGATGAACTTAAAAGAAGTGGAGAAGAGTGAAAATGATATACAAGAAGAAGATAATAGAACAGAGAAGATGTGTGTGTGAGATATTTCCAGTAAGATGGAACAAAGTTTCTGAGGTTGATAAAGTAATCTAAGAAGAAGGCTTAAGATTATTGTTAAGAGAAGAGTGAACGCTTGAAGGACTACCAAGAAACTTAAGGACATTGGTGAAAAGGATGACTTATTACAAAATCAACACATGAACTGAATAGAGATCTAAAATTTCAAAGTGAGTTGTAATCATAAAAATCAAACCCTATAATTTTCTTTCTAATCATTGTAAATAATTTGTATAGAAATCCTTTTAATCAAAGGTCAATCTAATAGTCATTCAAGGACTTAACAATCTATGTAAATCCTTTAACAAGGTGACATTCTAATGGAATGATCTAAATTCCTCTAACAAGGCTACTCCTAATAGGGTGATTAAATCATCTAATTGAGTCATATTTAATAGTGTGTGTTGTAACCTTTAATAGGTTTGGCTCCTAATAGAGCTCACTTCAAAAGAGTGAAGAAGTGGTGACATTTTGTTGGTGGTTTTTTCCAAATTAGGTTTCCACATTAAATCCTAGTGTCAAAATAGTGTTGAATGTTTTATGGTGTCTTATATTTACATGTTTACATGTAGCATAGTTTGTTATATTAGGATAGAAAACTACTTGTTAATATTGTTATTTAGATTACAGTAGAGACCTAGTTACAATAGAATAAGAAAAAAAAAAAAAGTGTTTAATTGTATTTTTGTTAAATTGATATATATGACCCCCCTCTTTGTTATTCTAAACATTCTAATAGGATAGAGCGAAGATAATGAGATGTATTGCAAAGGACATTGTTGAACAACAGACAAAGGCCAAGTGGAATGGTTGTGGAATTTTAATATATGGAATTGAATATCTAGTTATTGAGTCTGTTGTGTGTGTAACTACACACAAACTATATCAATCAAGCTGACTAAATAGTGTTCCTTGTGTGGCAATCAACCTAGGTTACAAGATAGTTACAATTGATAATTGCATGATTGTCTTTGATGTTACACAAATGTCATATCAGTCATCAGACAGAGTCTACCGAGCTCAGAAGGTAAGTACAGCTGTTGACAGAGTTTACCGAGCTTGCAAGGTAAACAAAGGAAGTTCAGTGTTTTTCGAGCTCACTCGGTAAACAAAGGATATGAGATAGGCTGTCAGTATTTACCGAGTTTACTCGGTCATCAAAGAAAAGTAGCAGACTGTGAAAAGTAGCAGACAGTGTTAACCGAGCTTACTCGGTCATCGAAGAAAAATAGCAGATAGTGTTAACCGAGCTCACTCGGTCATCGAAGAAAAGCAACAGACAGTGTTAACTGAGCTCACTCGGTCATCAAAGGAAAGTTGAAGAAATCGGTGTTTACCGAGTTCACTCGGCGACTGAAGGATTTCACGAAATTCTCTGTATTAATCGAGCTCAGTTGGTTAACACAAGAATTATTTTCTGTGCAGTATTTACCGAGTTAAGTCGGCCAGTGAAGGATTTCTCGAAGGTTAAATAATTAAAGTTAATTACTTTATGTAATGTATGAAGCCGACTTATAGCACAATTATTTATAATTGTAACTTGTATTTCAGCCGACTTAATAATCTGAAAGGTATATATGAAGGATCAAGTTGCGAATTCAAGTATGGATGTATGAATGTGAACAAGCTAGCAGATATGATTGAATATCTAATATGCGAATTATAAGAAAGGTCAGAGAAAATTTTTGAAGGACCAGTGATGCAGAGTTGCATTTGATCAGAGAAGATCCAGAGGAACAGAACAAAGATCTGTATCAGCAAAGATAAGTTGTATTTATTTCAGATCACTCATTGTTACTTTCTAACAATTGTAACAGTGTTTTCAAATCTCTTAACAGAGTGGGTTTAACAGCCTTTTGTAAAATCCTCTAACAAGGTGGCAATTCAGTTGAATTGATCTAAAGACCTCTAGCAAGGCCACTCCTAGCAGGGTGATTAAATCCTCTAACAAGGTCGCACCTAATAGTGTGTTTTGTAACCTTTAACAAGGTTGGCTCCTAACAGGGCTCACCTCAGAAGAGTGAAAAACAGTAACTAGTTGCATTGGTGGTTTTTCCCATATTGGGTTTCCACGTTAAAACTGGTGTCTCTTGTCTCTTGTTTCTTGTGTTTTCAGTTTGATTATATGAGTATCAGCAATGAGTATTTCCTTTGACATCTTAAGGGACTTGTGGGAAAAGTTTTTGTAGTAACTGATTCACCCCTCCCCTCTCAGTTACTCCATTCTCATTTCCAACAATTGGTATCAGAGCTTATTGGTGCTTGCAGGAAAAGATTTCAAGGATCTAAGCCAAAGATCAAGATGTCTTACAAGAGAGAAATTCCAAGACTCAACAAAAATAACTTCTTTGCATGGCAAGGATTGATGAAACTTCATTTGGCTACTATTGGTGATACAGGACTGAAATATCTTGATGAAAAATACAAAGAACCTTCTGGCACATTATCTGTCAATGATATTGCTGAAAAGAAGACTCATAACAATATGATGATAGACATTGCATCTGCACTAAGCTATGAAGAATTTGATGATATCAAGGATTGCCAAACCGCTTTTGACATGTGGAACAAGCTGAAAGAAATTTATGGAGGAGATGACAATGTGAAAAGAGCAAAAGAAGAAAGTCTAAGAGGACAATTTGACCAAATGAGAATGAGAGAGGATGAAAACATTGCCAAATATGTTGATAGAATCAAAGCATGTGTCAGTGCAATCAGGGCATCTGGAGGTGATATCAAAGAAGAGACGGTTATAAGCAAAGTTCTCAGAACCTTGCTTCCCATCTATGCAATCAGAGTTTTCGCAATTCAAGAAAGAAGGTGTGAAGCAAATCATAATATCAATTTGGAGGCTATAGTTGGAAGACTAATCGCATTTGAACTAGACAATTTTGACAACTATGTTCCAGCTTCCAAAAACACTGAATCAGCATTTGAGGCCAAACTTTCATTCAAAGATAAAGGCAAAAAGAAATCAGAGTCAGAAAGTGATGATGAATCAGACCAAAGTTTAGACAGTGATCTTGAAGTAATTGAAGCTCTACTGGCAAAGAAATACTCCAGAGGCAGAGGAAAATATAAAGGTAAAGTTCCTCTAATCTGTTTTTCATGTGAAGAAATTGGTCATATTGCAGCTAGGTGCCCAAACAAGCAGAACAATGATGAAAAGAAGGGTCATAAATGGAATAGAAAGAAAGATTACAAATCATTCAAGAACAAAGGTAAGAAATCATGTTTCATGGCTGAAAATTCTAAGGATTCTGATAATAGTGAAGATGAAATTGTTTATATTATTGTGAAAGATGATTCTGATAGTGATGAGGAAGATAAAATGGCTCTTATCTCTCATATAAGTATGAATGATACATGGATTATTGACAGTGGTTGCTCTCATCATATGACTGGTGATAAAACTAAGTTTGATCAGTTTGAAGATTATGATGGTGGCAGTGTAAGGTTTGGTAATAATGAACCTCGTTTCATAAAAGGAAGAGGAAGAATCTCTCTAACCAAAGAACTTATATGCAACAATGCCTATTGGGTTGAAGGTCTTAAACATAACTTGCTAAGTGTGGCACAGTTACTCAATACTGGATTTAAGGTGGAATTCATGCATGGAAAGGCAAGACTGTTAAATGAGCAAGGAAAGCTGATAGGATCTGGCACACAAACTAAAGGTAACTTGTTCTACCTAGAACTTGGTGAATGCTCATGTTTTATTGCTCAAATTGAAGAAAGTTGGTTATGGCATAAGAGGTTGTGTCATGTCAATTTTGATAATCTGGTGAAGATAAGAAAATTCAAAAAGGTAAGAGGCATTCCTAATATAAAGAAACCTGAGGTCGGTTTATGCAAGAATTGTCAGATTGGTAAAATGGGAAAGACTAGTTTTAAAAGTAAAAGCTATCAGTCTGAAGATATATTAGAAATTGTGCATACTGATTTATGTGGACCCATTGGAATTGAAAGTTATACTGGAGAAAAGTTCTTCATTCTTTTTGTTGATGATTACTCAAGAATGATGACTGTTATGTATCTAAGGAATAAATCAAAAGCTTTTGAGAAATTGAAATGGTACTTGGCAAGAGTAGAAAAAGAAACAGGGAAAAGATTGAAATGCTTAAGATCAGACAGAGGTGGTGAATTCATTTCACATGAGTTCAATAACTTCTGCATTGAAAGAGGAATTAAAAGACAAGTTTCAGCACTAGGAACTCCAGAACAAAATGGGATAGCTGAAAGAAGAAATAGATCCATTATGGATTGTGCAAGGACCCTAATGATTGAAAAGAACATTGCTATCAAATACTGGAAGGAAGCTATCAGCACTGCAGTTCATACCTTGAACCGAGTACAACTGAAAAAGGACTCATTCAAAACTCCCTATGAATTATGGTATGGCTACAAACCCAATGTAAGTTATCTGAAAATATTTGGAAGCAAATGTTATATTCTGAAAGAATCTAGAAAAGGTAAATTTGATGTAAAAGGAGATGAAGGAATATTTCTAGGTTACTCTTGTAAAAGCAAAGCATATAGATGTTTAAATCTATCTACTCACAAGGTCATAGAAAGTGCACATGTGAAAGTTGATGAGTTTGCAGAGAAATCAGAAGAAGAAAGCAAGAAGGTTCCTGAAGACTACAGAAGATTTATTTACATTGAACCTGATACTATACCAAGTACTCCAGTTAATCAAGAATCCTCAACTCCCGAGTCATCAATGACCGAGTTGTAGGAAGTTCAAACCGAGATACAGGAAGTTTTTACCGAGCTAAAAGAATCCGAGTCACTTTCAGACTCTACCAAGCAAGTATCTACCGAGTCTGAATCTATCGAGCGAGAACAACAAGAATCTGAAGTACAAAGGGACAACAATGAAACTCATTCAAGAAGTAAAGAACCTGTGTTAGCTAAATATGTCAGAAGGCATCATGCTCCAGATCAGATCATTGGAGACAAATCTGAAGGTACTCTGACAAGAAGTAAGTTAAAAGGCACTTGTTTACTTGCTGATTTTGAACCTAGAAATATCAAAGATGCATTGGCAAATGATAGTTGGATTGAGGCTATGAATGAAGAAATAGAACAAATAGAGAAAAACAAAACATGGACTCTTGTATCTAGACCCAAAGATAAGAATGTGATTGGAACAAAATGGGTATTCAGAAATAAACTAAATGAAGATGGCAAGGTATCAAGAAACAAAGCTAGACTAGTATGCAAAGAATATGCTCAAGAAGAAGGTATAGACTATGGAGAAACCTTTGCTCCTGTTGCAAGATTGGAAGGTGTAAGAACCTTACTTGCATATGCTGCTCACAAAGGATTCAAAGTTTATCAGATGGATGTCAAGTCAGCATTTCTCAATGGAATACTAGATGAAGAAGTTTACATTGAACAACCTGAAGGTTTTATTGATCCAGATAAGAAGAACATGGTCTGCAAATTACACAAGGCGCTGTATGGTCTAAAACAAGCTCCTAGAGCATGGTATGAAAGATTGCATAACTATCTTATTCAGATTGGTTTTCAAAGGACTAATGATAACAGTAGCTTGTATATAAAAGAAGGTCTAGATAATAAGATTGTTTTGGCAGAAATATTTGTAGATGACACTGTTTTCACAGGCAATGATGATCTATGCAAAGAATTTTCAGAACAAATGAACAAGGAGTTTGAGATGTCTATGTTTGGTGAGATTAAATTCTTTATAGGTCTTCAAATCCAACAAAGTAAGAATGGCATCTTCATCACACAGTCAAAATACATCAAGGAGATATTAAAAAAATTTGGTATGGAGGATTGTAAACCAGTTGGAACCCCTATGTGTACTGGATTGAAACTTACCAAGGAAGATGAATCCAAAGAAGTGGATCAAACACTGTATAGATCTATGATTGGAAAGTTGCAGTATGTAGTACATACTAGGCCAGATATTGCCCTTGCAGTCGGTATTGTAGCAAGATTTTCAGCAAAACCAAGAGAAACTCATATAATGGCAATCAAAAGAATAATGAGATATTTGAAAGGAACTGAAGATTATGGGCTATGGTATAAATTTGGAGGTAATTTGGATTTGAAAGTATTTACTGATGCTGATTGGGCAGGAAACCTTGATGACAGGAAAAGTACAAGTGGAGGAGCATTCTTTCTTGGAAAGAGATTGGTTTCTTGGACAAGCAAAAAGCAGAATTGTACATCCCAATCTATAGCAGAGGCAGAGTATGTTGCTGCAGCAGTAAATTGCTCAAATATTGTTTGGTTTAAGCAGTTATTGCAAGGAATGAGGATGGAAATCAAAGAACCAGTTGTTATGTTCTGTGACAATACTAGTGCAATCAATATATCAAAGAATCCAGTGATGCATTCTAAAACCAAGCATATTGCAATCAAATATCATTTTGTCAAAGAATTGGTACAAGACAAGGAGATCAGATTGGAATATGTCAATTCAAAGGAACAAATTGCTGACATATTCACAAAGCCACTACCTAAGGATGCATTCTTGTATCTCAGAGGTAAGTTAGGGGTTACACCCCTATCCGAAATTCACTAAAAACAAGTTTTAGTGATGCATCAACGCATACCAAACTGAAAATCTATCTGTTGATGCAGTCAAATCTGAAAGCTTTGCATATGAATCAGTACTACAGGTACATTCCAATTCATTTAAGTTCTATTGTCTTTGGCATTTGTTGTCAAAGAGGGAGAGATTTCCTTTACTTTCATATCTTTCTGAAATTTGTGTGAAAAAGAAAGTTCTTATGTAATTCCTTCACAGAGGGAGATTACTGAAAGAGGGAGAATTGTTGTGATGACACATTGTGCTGATAAGGACTTGTTTTCAAATTTCATTTCTGCTATGACATGTTGTGTTGCCATCAATGCCAAAGAGGGAGATTGTTGGATACAATTGATAATTGCATGATTGTCTTTGATGTTACACAAATTTCATATCAGTCATCAGACAGAGTCTACCGAGCTCAAAAGGTAAGTACAGCTGTTGACAGAGTTTACCGAGCTTGCAAGGTAAACAAAGGAAGTTCAGTGTTTTTCGAGCTCACTCGGTAAACAAAGGATATGAGATAGGCTGTCAGTATTTACCGAGTTTACTCGATCATCAAATAAAAGTAGCAGACAGTGAAAAGTAGCAGACAGTGTTAACCGAGCTTACTCGGTCATCGAAGAAAAATAGCAGACAGTGTTAACCGAGCTCACTCGGTCATCGAAGAAAAGCAACAGACAGTGTTAACCGAGCTCACTCGATCATCAAAGGAAAGTCGGAGAAATCGGTGTTTACCGAGTTCACTCGGTGACTGAAGGATTTCACGAAATTCTCTGTATTAACCGAGCTCAGTCGGTTAACACAAGAATTATTTTCTGTGCAGTATTTACCGAGTTAAGTCGGCCAGCGAAGGATTTCTCGAAGGTTAAATAATTAAAGTTAATTACTTTATGTAATGTATGAAGCCGACTTATAGCACAATTATTTATAATTGTAACTTGTATTTCAGCCGACTTAATAATCTGAAAGGTATATATGAAGGATCAAGTTGCGAATTCAAGTATGGATGTATGAATGTGAACAAGCTAGCAGATATGATTGAATATCTAATATGCGAATTATAAGAAAGGTCAGAGCAAATTTTTGAAGGACCAGTGATGCAGAGTTGCATTTGATCAGAGAAGATCTAGAGGAACAGAACAAAGATCTGTATCAGCAAAGATAAGTTGTATTTATTTCAGATCACTCATTGTTACTTTCTAACAATTGTAACAGTGTTTTCAAATCTCTTAACAAAGTGGGTTTAACAGCCTTTTGTAAAATCCTCTAACAAGGTGGCAATTCAGTTGAATTGATCTAAAGACCTCTAGCAAGGCCACTCCTAGCAGGGTGATTAAATCCTCTAACAAGGTCACACCTAACAGTGTGTTTTGTAACCTTTAACAAGGTTGGCTCCTAACAGGGCTCACTTCAGAAGAGTGAAAAATAGTAACTAGTTGCATTGGTGGTTTTTCCCATATTGGGTTTCCACGTTAAAACCGGTGTCTCTTGTCTCTTGTTTCTTGTGTTTTCGGTTTGATTATATGAGTATCAGCAATGAGTATTTCCTTTGACATCTTAAGGGACTTGTGGGCAAAAGTTTTTGTAGTAACTGATTCACCCCTCCCCTCTCAGTTACTCCATTCTCATTTCCAACAGTGTGTTGTAACCTTTAATAGGTTTGGCTCCTAATAGAGCTCACTTCAAAAGAGTGAAGAAGTGGTGACATTTTGTTGGTGGTTTTTTCCAAATTAGGTTTCCACATTAAATCCTAGTGTCAAAATAGTGTTGAATGTTTTATGGTGTCTTATATTTACATGTTTACATGCAGCATAGTTTGTTATATTAGGATAGAAAACTACTTGTTAATATTGTTATTTAGATTACAGTAGAGACCTAGTTACAATAGAATAAGAAAAAAAAAAAAAGTGTTTAATTGTATTTTTGTTAAATTGATATATATGACCCCCCTCTTTGTTATTCTAAACATTCTAATAGGATAGAGCGAAGATAATGAGATGTATTGCAAAGGACATTGTTGAACAACAGACAAAGGCCAAGTGGAATGGTTGTGGAATTTTAATATATGGAATTGAATATCTAGTTATTGAGTCTGTTGTGTGTGTAACTACACACAAACTATATCAATCAAGCTGACTAAATAGTGTTCCTTGTGTGGCAATCAACCTAGGTTACAAGATAGTGAAGAAAGATAGTAGTTATAACCTGGCCAAGCTACAATTACAAAAAATGTCAAAAAACCTTGGAGAAATTTAGAAGGCAAAGATTACATCATGTAAATTTGGATCATTTTTTGTTCTCATATTTTTCTACATACAAAATTCATTCCCTATTGTTGGAATAGTTGCATGGGATAGGAATAGACTGGCTACTGAATAGATCAATGATCTCATTGAACAATTGGGAGAACCTTTTGAGGCTATTATGGATAACTACTTTGATGAGTTTAAGAATAAGATGAAGAACATAATGAGGATTTTGAAATCAGGGGCAGATCATTATTTTAATGATATATGTTTTACAGTAGACACAAATTATACATATGCACAGATAGTGTTACTAAGGGTTGCATGGTTGAGGCCAATGCAATATGAAGTCAACATAGATGAAGACACTATAGCAGTTAGTGAACTATTATCTAAGGAAATTGACAAGAATGTTGAGCCCTTTGGAAATTATGAGTCACCTAAGATTAAAATGTTTATGCAAACAGAAGATCCAACGATGGATAGAAAATGAAAATAGGTGATAGTAGATCTTGAGGGAAAGCTTGGCATAGGATAAGTCCAGTTAATAGAGGTAAAAGGTGAGGATGAAGAATTTGATGAAGAAAAAGAATACATGGATTCAAAAGGTAAAGAGTTAGTCATTGTTGAGCCCAAGGTAACTAAACAAAAGAAAATTGTCATTATTGATCCTAAGGTGCAGGAGGATCTAAAGAAAAATGTGAAGAAAGAAGTCAAACCTCCTGAACCTAAGCCAAAGAGGAGGATAGTTACTAGATCCAAGGTAGATCAATACCCAGCTACAAAGACAAAAAGAATCCCAACAAAGAGGAAAAAGAAAAAAGGAATCAAATAGATCCTACCTAAGAGGCCAAGGAGAAAATTGTTTGTGACACCTAATGAGGAGGAGGAAGATGAAGAGGAAACTAAGTTTGAAAATTTGAGAAAACCTTAAATTGTAGCCAAACTCCCTTGCATAAGCATTGATCAAGTATGTGAAAAGATTCAAAATTCATCTAGCATAGAAGGACTTAATCAGATTAAGTATGATTCTTTGATTAAATATTATCAATAAAATATTGAAAAACCTATGATGGATATGATGATAAAATTCAAATACACACCTATAGAATTAAGAGAAGGTATTCTTGAAGATTTGTATAATAAACTTGATGGTAAATGGAAGTGGGCATTATCCACTAAGAGGCAAATAGGAGAGACAACATTAGCACAAACAATGCTTGATTTAGGGAAGACACATATGTTTATTGCCCTAAAATATTTTACTAAGAAATTTGAGCCAAAATAAAGGGTATATAAAATTTGAAGAATATAGATGACGAGGTTAAGAAGGAGAGCATTGTAATATGGAAGAAATCATTTGGATTGCTAGTTCCATTGGCTAATGAAGAAGAAGAGAAAGAAGTTAGAGATGTAGGATTGGAAAGTCAAGATGATGATGAACTTGGCATAATTGAAGTAGAAGTGAGGAAGTTAGAAGAGAGTGAACAACATGATGTTGTCACAATAGAGCATATTCCTAATTCAATATGTCTAAATCATAATATATAAATTGAGAAAGACTTGAAAAATATAAAATGAAATACCTCAGACACCTCTTCCATGCACTAATCTAGTTTTTTTTCAAATACAAGAGTATCCATGGATTGATAGTGCAACAACTAAAACTAAAAAAGATACAAGAGTTATAGTTGTTTTAGACATGAATGCTGAGAAACAGGGTAAGACAATCATTATGATGCCACAGTTTACTCATGGCATTGATGGAAAAATAGATGAGAAAGGTGAATTAGATCACACTACAGAGGGAGAAAAGAAGATAGAATCAGAAAAGATCAATAATCCTAGAGAGAAAGAGGCTATCCAAGCTCTTATTTAGCTTTCAAGTGTCATTTCTACTAATGCATTAACTGTTACACCTATTCAATAGGCTATATCAACTCAATAGAAGAATACTAAACAAAAGCACAAAGGGAAAACAATTGTAGATATTACTACACAGTGATAGCACCCCTTGGTCACATTTATTGGAACACAAATTTGATACACCAAAGACTATATTTAGTCTAGATGAGGTCATTACATTGCCAAAATATGGCCTAGATAATATAACTCTAGAATGAATGCAATATTTAAAGGCTTTTTTGAGTTGTAAGACAAAGAAAGAGAAACTAAGGAGGGAGTACAAGAAAAAGTAGGTAGTACATGACATTAAGGAGATTTTTGTTGATGCTTTCAACATTCATGATGTAAATGAGCAACACCCAATTTTTTATCAATTAGTATATATAGTTGACAAAGTGCATTATGAAGAGATAGAGACCAATAATAAAATGATGAAATGGTCTGAGAAGAGGTTTGAGCACAAAGTTGTGGAGAAAGTCTCAACTAAACTTGTAATCATGTAATTGAGCTTTCTAACCTTATCACTACTTTGGAAGGAATTTTGACATTCATTTATTCTTTATGTATGAAACTTTGTGATGTTGATTACTTAACTATGGAGAATCAACATTTTATTGATCAAATCTAAGTAGATTTGAAGGTTTGCACTATTTCATTTAGAAAGAATGCAATTTCAAGCTCACATCCATATAATAAATTAACAATTGATTAGGGAAGATTAGTTGAGTTGATGGCTAGAGATAGCAGCATTAGAAATAAACTGTTTTCAATCCAACTCATGTTGCTACCCCATTTGCAAATAATTTAGAAAGAGCTATTAGTTACACAAAATATGGTTAATAGAGATATGCATCTCTCAATTGCAGATAGCTTAATTGATCTAGCTACTCAACTAGAAATCCAAAATTAGGTTTTAAAATTAGTACAAACCAGATGGAATAAAATATTAGAGGTAGTTTTAGCAAATCATAGAACATTTAGGACAAGTATAAGATGACCCATGAAAACCCAAAGTCATCAAGTGAAAAAAAACAAGGGAGGATCATTCATGACATATTTCAAAGGGGAAATAAAATCTAAATGATTAAAATCACAAAAAGAAAAATCAGACGAGTCAGTATTAGAGTTCACATAAATTTCTATATTGTGTGTAGTAGAGTCAAGTTTTTGAACATCAAATCACAATCTTAGGGGGAGTGCAAATTTTTGTAATTTTGAATGGATTGCTAAGTCATGACAAAGTTTTTTTGCTACTAATGTAAAAGGGGGAGATTATTTATCTCCAAGCCTTATTTCCTATTAGTGTCCAACACTTAGTCATTTTCTAGGTAGTGTTGGTTAGTCATCACTACGAATGAACCATCTAGAGAGTCAAAGGTTGTTGAGCTACTATACATGCCAAGTAAAATGTATGGAGACTGAGTGATGTAAATTTAACTTATGCCAAGTGAGCTTGTATATGTCAATCCTATAGAAGCTGAGAGACAACATGAATGTTAGTTATGATTGAGCGTCGAAACATTCAATTGCTCAGTAGACCAATTTTGTTATATATGTTTTTAATTGCACAAACAATTATGTAAATCATTTTAGCAAACTTCAATGCAACATTTTTGGATTGTAGAGAGAGTTAAGGAGAAAATTATGCATTTTGTCAAAAGGCATTAATCCCTAGGAAGGAAGATTAACCAATTAAAAAATTAGAAGGATTAAACAGAAAAGGAACAAATTTTGTATCATTGATTATGATCGAGAACCTTCCACAATTATCTATTTAAGAAGGGATCAAACCCTAAATCAAAATGAATTGATATGGAAATTAAGTATATGAAGGAAGATTGTGAATAAGCAAAAAAGCTAAGGACAAATAACGGAAGGCTAGGTTTGATATATAGAGAGATTAGACAGAGCAACCAAGAAATGAATGGAAAAATAGAGAAAATTAGATAAGGAGATCAGATTAAGATATTGAAGAAAGAAGATCTATAATAAGCTTCATAAGGAAAATTGAAGGATCAAGTACCAAGACATTCTAACTAATGTATTAGGTCAAATCTTTTAACAGGGTGGTTTTAATGGGCCTTGTTAAATCTCCCAACATAATGCTCACTTTATTATAAGTTTAAATCCATTAATCATGGTAGTCTTAATATTCTTGTAATGATTTTAATTGAGCAGACCTCTCATAGGGTAGATCATTAGAAGTGATCAAACTATAACCCTAATAGGAAAAAAAATTTGTTGTAGCAGTAAAGATTTATAGGTGTCATCCCCACCCCAATTTTACCTTCACCTTGGAGGGTTTTTGGATTACCAAATTATTTGTGTTATGAGTTTTCATTTTCATGGTGATGGATGTTATGCTTAGATATATTTCATTTCAGTTTTATATTTTATGAGTATATGATATCTAATATAAGATATGAGATGGATTAGGAGTGAATGTAATTAATCTATTATTTTGTTCAAGAAGTAAATTTTTTTATAGATCCTAATTCCTTGGCCCCTCTTAGTATCTTGTTTCCTAATAAGACTTTCAACAATAAATGCATTTCTAAAGTGAGTTTTCACTAACCTAGACATAAGTGGTGATTTTGGACCTAATTGCAAGTATATGTGATAAAATAAAACATATTTCCACAAATCCTAATCAAAATTGGTGATCTTGGGCCTCCTTCATGTATTTTAAAATATGCTTTTGAGTCTTAAAAATGAGCCAAGGAAAAGTTAAAAATTTTAACCCATTTTCATATCATCCCAACATGTAAATGGATCTTAAAATATATTTTTAATGACTTAAATCCTCACTCAAGCCAAAGTGGATATTTTGGGCTCAATTACATGTATTTCCAACATGTAAATGCTTCCCAAAAGTGTGTTTTGCATTAAGTTATTGATCAAAAGATCATGGTGGCAATTTTTTCAGCCATTCCATATGTCTTCAAAACATGTAAGTGCAACACAAAAGCGTGTTTTACTTCATAATATGAGGATTTTTATTAAAAACCTCAAAGGGGCATTTTTTAGCCCAAAAGCACATATTTTTGGCTCTCAAAACTTCACTTTTTTGGGCACTTTTCTCCAAAAATGAATTTTGCAACCTTCAAATGCTCATATATTGAGAATTTCTTGTTTAGGTTTTTTATGATCTATGGGATGGTCTTTCCTAAAATCACACAAAGAACACATTGGGCTACTCAAAAAGGGAGTTTGTTGAGTGTTTTCTTCATTTTTCAACCCATCTACAACATGTTTTTGCTCAAAAATGACCTAGTTTTGAGATATTCACACCATTGAAAAAATAAGTATTTGAATCAAGGTAAGTTTAAAAGAATTTCTTATCCTTCCTAGCTTGCATTCAAATCTTTTAAATCACTTCATATGCTTTGGACATCATTTTCCAAACTATTTGCATGTTGCACATTGCTTGGTCAAAATGGTTACTAAAATGATACAATTTTTTGCTCTAACTTCCCTACACTTTGCAAGCTACAAATTTTGACTCATCTTTTGCAAGGATATATTCAAGATTCTAAGTCTATTTAAAGCTTTTTCTTGAAATCCTTCTAAATCCAAGAAATCTCCTTGATTGCATTTCAGATTTTTCACAAGTGCTTAAAATGACTTCTTCTCTTGCCTTTTGATAAAAGGGTATGATTCCTTATTATTCATCATAGGTTTTTCTTATATATATTTATTATGTTGTGTATGTAAGTCTCATAATTTTCATTTTCAAATTTGCATTTTTTTTGTATATGTCAAGTTGTTTCTTCTATTCTTTTGTGTACTTCTCTAAGTTGCATATGCAAAGTCTCACTTACTAGCATATGCAGTTGAGGCCAAAATATTGTTCTAAGTAAAAGGAATGATGTTTATTTTCCCTCATGAGAATGAAAGTGTTATTTCCACCATCATTCATTTGATAAACCTCCATATGGATTCCCTATGGTTGAAAGTATTTCTCACGTGCTTATCAAATAAAATATCATGAATTGCATTTCTAAAAGTATGTTATGTCTCTCATATCTTATCCAATCACTGCTCATTTTCCCTTCATTTTCATAACTTAAAGCTTGTAATTTGCACATGATTTTGATCACCAAAAATATTTTTTGGGGTTTTTCCACCATATAAGCACATATTTTGAGCTTAAACACATTTACCTATTTCTCATCACAAAATATTCCAACTGTATTCTATATGTGATGTCACCAAAGAAACCTCATTTCTAAGTTTTTACCCCATTTAAAGAGTTAGTTTTATGTATTGAAAAGAAGAAAGAAGGACAAGAAAAAGTCATGATCACATGATGGATCCTAGAAGGAGGTGAAACAATTATTACAATAATAGAGTCCTTCAAAGATTTTTTTAAAAAGTTCAATGAACACTCAATGGAATAGAAAAAGATGCATATTAATATTCTAGTTCAAGATGCTTCCACCAAACTTGAGCACAAGAATTGTAAAATATCAGCATCTTGTAGTAGCAAGAAGAGAAATAAAGCATGATGTAATATAATTTGTGTCTTGTAAGGCACTTAGAATATTTTCATCATGTATTTGCAACTTTTAATTGGCATATTACATGTCATAGAAAAATAGGATGTAATTGCATGTGATAGTCTCACATACAAAGTCGTAACATGTAATTAGGTTGCAAACACACTAAGCATACAACTTTGAACAAATACAATTAGTTAATTAGAAGTTTGTTGGGGAATAAGTCAAGGTGTTTGAGGATTTCCCCTTTTCCATCCACCTTTTTCTCTCTGACTTTCCTATATAAAGGAGAGAGCTCATTGTAAATAATCATCTTTTGGCAAGGTGAGAAAATTTTTCCAGTTTACATGTGCACTCTAAGACTTTGTGCTTGGATGTAAATATAAATTGTTATCAATAAAAGAGGAAGCTTTCATTCAAACTTTGTTTTGATTTAAGATGTTATGTGAAAACATTTTTTGGATATTGATTGTGAATTTTGGAGCTTTTATCAAAAGGGATTTGAATTTTATAGTGTAGACTTTGAGCTTCCTATTGCATTCCGAACCAATTTGAACTTTTTAATACTCTTTGTTGTATGAGGAAAAAATTTAATAGATAATAGTGGTTGTAATTAATTAGATTTTAAGGCTTTGGGATTTAATTCTAAGTTTTTTTATATAATTTGAGGGTATCTAGTAAGAGACTTTGTCCCTTACTAGTTATTTTGTTTGATTCTTCATTCGAGACAAGAGAAGGAGACTTTGGGTTCCTATTTTTATTTCAAAAAATATAAAAACTAAATTATTATCATTGGTGTTGTTCTTACATCGAATCTAGGGTAACCAGTATTATCATAGCAATAAGGCACATTTTGTTAAGATGGAAAGTTATAGTTGTATGCAAATCATTCCTTTAAAAAGAGGAATTGATCAAGAGAACCATTTTTTTTGTAATTTCAGTTAATTAACTATTGAAATCACCTACTATAAGAAAGAAGCCTTCCTTATTTCTGAGATGAGAGAGAAATTTCATGAAATTTTTCCTTAAGTCATAGTTTTATATGTCATAGTACGTGATGTACAAAAAAATTTGGCAAAAAAATTTTGGCGACTTCACTAGGGATACAACCCACATTTGAGAACCTCATGATTTCATTTGAAGCATAGCATGTCATTTTTCATTGTAAATATTTATTGTAATTTTATTTCTTGTAGTTGTTTCAAGTGTTTACCAAGGACATGTAAATGGCCCAAGGTCCTTGGGGAAATGCTTTTGGACTATTGAATCTAGCTCCACCTCTACATGCTCTTCCTGATGGTTTGAGAAAGCATTTTACCAAATTCTTTGGTAATGGACACCAACGTCCTAATGATAATATTGATGTATTCCATATTACATGTGGTGTTCATGTTGTTGGATATGAGGATATATCTATAAGATTGTTTGTTGAAACTCTCCAAGGCATGGCTACTGACTGGTTTTATTGTTTATGACCATGTACTATCATAAGTTGGGCTACTCTCATAGCCAAGTTTTAATAAAGATTCAAAGCTCCTAAATATTCTCATGTATTGTTAGCTCAACTCACTCAATTAAAGAAGGCATCTCATATTCCTATGCATCAATTTTTTTCTTATTACGAAAAAGTGACATGAAGAATTCCAGTTGTTGATCAACCTACAACTGCAAATTTGAATTATTTCTTTGTTAGTGCTCAAATTCTTGAAGTTAGTTTTCTATTAAGAAGTGCATCCTCAATTACACTTGCAAATGCACAAACTATGGTGATTGAAATTGAAGATGATTTTATTGTTTTTGGGAAGATAAGAATTGAGGCAAGTGGGTTTGACGAAAGCCATCTTCCTTCTAATTCATGTTCTTCCATCACAAGGGAAAATCCCATAGTACAAAGATTAGCAAATTGTTTTCTTCTCTCAAAAAGAGAATAGCTCAAAGAATTTTCTTCATTACTTACAAAGATGTACCAAGGACACCTCATACAACTATTTCACATAATTATAATGTTGGGAATCTACAAAACTTAGTTTCACTATAAAAAATCTTGTCATTGAGGCATCATCAGTATAGGTAACAATACAACATCTTGTATCTGAAGTTAGTGATCTTTTTATTCTCTTTCAAGAAAAGTAAGAAGACATAGATGGCAACTCTCATATTCAGTTCACATTGTCTCAAAAGCATAGTGATGAAAAGTTGAGGAAGGAAAGTTTTTTTTGCAATGTCCAAAATAAACA
The DNA here is from genome assembly GCA_028749045.1 of Cupressus sempervirens. NCBI lineage: Eukaryota > Viridiplantae > Streptophyta > Pinopsida > Cupressales > Cupressaceae > Cupressus > Cupressus sempervirens. Next base: position 211,282,909 of record CM053793.1, read on the forward strand.
TGTCATAAAAATGAACATTCAAGAAAGTATTTATCAAGATAAAAATGATGTATTTGTGTCACAAGGATATGAACTTGGGTGCAATTTGCATGAATTCCCTACCCTAGAGCTTGAAAATGAATTTCTCATACACAATAAATATTTTTCCAAGTTAGAAGTTTGTAAGAAACATGTTGAAGTGTGTAGTATGGTCATGTCATTACTAGAAACACATAAACAAGATTTTCTCAATTAGCCTGAGGTACAATTGATTGATAAAAAAGTCAAGAAAGTTATAGTTGGCAAGAAGAGTCTAGAATTTTTTTAATCAATGGGATGCTTGTCACTTGTCAATCACTATGTTCTTTAGCTCAGTCATTACTATATAACTCGACACATACTATAATGTCTCATTTAGCATCAACAGTCTCGCTCGACCAATACTACATTTGATCGTAAATATACTTCTTTATATATTTTGTCAATAATAACTAACTACTAAGTTTGAACTATTTTTTGCAGCTTCTACTAAGTTCCTTAATCTTCTACTTCATCTCCTTCATTGAGTGTGCAACAATGATACTTGGTCAAGTTTATTCTTTTGACTTGTTTCAACTCTTTACTTCATCCAATTGTCTTCATGTATTGATTGAACAACACATTATCTTGTCAAGGACTAACTTATCAAGTACACATTTTATTTCCATGATACTTAATACATCGCAACTTAACCTTTCACTAGGTCATCTCATAATCTCTTCATTTCAAATCATCTTCATCAATCAAATGATATGGCACTCTACACTATTAGTAAATATATCTCTAGTAGGTTTGACACTATATCTTACTAATACATTTGACATCAAAAACAACATAAAAATTTCTGCAATTATAGTTTCCAATAGATTCTACATCCCTCATTATTTCTAAGAATAAATGAGGTATGTTCCCAGGTTAGAGCTAATTGTCCTTAATTTTGCCTTCACAAAATTAGGACAACCCTATAGATTTTTCTTATCGATTCATAGGTGCATCCTCTTAGTTTTAGTTTATTGATAAAGTATCATAAAGATAATTTGTTATCCTTGAATTGTACTTTTTCTTTCTTTATCAATGCGTTCTTTTGAATATTTCCATCAAGTTGAATCCCAAATTGTTTGCTACTACGAGTTTTTCTTCTTTGACTACAAACACTCGATTCTGGGAAAACTTTTGTATCATTTCTTTCTTTTTCTTTTTATTGTATTTTTTTTTTTTCCTTTGTTTTTTCCTTAGGTGAAAAGTCCTTGGAACTTCACTCATTTCAAGCTAAATTAGGTAGAAATTGGAGTTGTCTAGTTCAAGTTATAAAGGACAAAGTGTCATTTTTAAGACAACATATCTCAATTAGGATGATATAAAATTATATTTAATGTTTAAAGTGGATTTTGTTGTCCATTTTCAAATTTCAACTCATTTTGAGTTTATTTGACTATAGTTTTTTATGTTTTATGAAAATAGCTTATTTCAAGACTATTTTTCTTGTTACTTTACTATAGTTAGATGTCAAATTTAATTACATAAGACAAGTTAAATGCTTAAAAGAGGGGGTTTTATTACTCATTACATATATCAATATGAAAATCACTATGTGAAAACCCACTTACAGTAAAATATAAGTCCCAACATTAATTTAAATAGAATTTTTCAATGGAATGACACATTTTAATGACTTAAGTGAGTTTTTAATATGCATTTGCATAAAACTTATTGAATCAATGTAAGTGGAAAAATCCAACTCATTTACATATGTTTTGGTATGTATAAGTTTATTTTATATATTTTAATGCATTTAAATGGGCTTTTCCTAACCCATTGCATATACATCTTTTAAAATTACCACATAATAAAATTTTAAAATCAAATAGCATATTTTTATAACATGTAAATGCATTTCTAAAGTGAGTGTTCACTTAACTTAGACATAAGTGGTGATTTTGGACCCAATTGCATGTGTATGTGATAAAAGAATACCCATTTCCACAAAACCTAATCAAAAGTGGTGATTTTGGGCCTCATTACATGTGTTTTAAAATATGCTTTTGAGTCTTAAAAGTGAGCCAAGGCAAAGTGGCTATTTTAACCTATTTGCATATCATCCCAACATGTAAATGGCTCTTAAAAATACATTTCTAATGACTTAAATTCTCCCGCAAGCCAAAGTGGTGATTTTGGGCTCACTTGCATGTATTTCCAACATATAAATGTCTCCCAATACTACAATTTGTGATAAGTTATTAATCAAAAGCTTATGGTGGCAATTTTTTCAGCCATTGCATATGATTTTAAAATATATAAATGCAACCAAAAAGTGCATTTTACTTCATAACATAAGGATTTTTTATCAAACACCTCAAAATGGTGATTATTAGCCAAAAACACATGCTTTTGGCTCTCAAAACTTAACTTTTTGGGGCATGTTTCTCCAAAAATGGATTTTGCAGCCTTCAAATGCTCATATCTTGAGCATTTCTTGTCATCTTTTATTATATATAGGTCTCTTTTACCTAAAATCACCCAAAGAACACATTGGGATACTTAGAATGGGAGTTTGTTGAGTGTTTTCTTCATTTCTCAACCCATCTAGGACACATTTTGTGCTCAAAAATACCTAGTTTTGAGATAGTTGTGTTGGCTCCCAATTTGATAGAATTTTAAATACCTTTTGAGAATGTGGGAAATGCCTAGGAATTAGCTAAAAACCATTACAAATATTCCCATGCAAGCTAATAGGACCAACTAACAAGAATTTACAGTCTTCTTCCCTTTGAATTCTACAGGATTCGAGTGGGTGCACCTTGGAATTTATTATTACTTTCCTTAATATCAATATTCACGATAAATTCCTATATAGTAGATATTTTCCTTTGATTCTTATAATATAGATACTAGATGAGGGATGAAGAATACCTAACTCCCTATACTCTACACCTTTTCTAAATCAAGCACAAGCTAACTTTCTAGATCTATAAATAAGACACATGACTAAAGATTTGATTTATGATGCAAGGTATGAAATGGTATCCCTCACCTTTTCTTTATATCTCTGAACCACCTCTATCTCAGCAGTCTTAAGCTTATTCTTTTACTCCTCAATTTCTTCATCAAATGATTCTCCAATGTGTAATGGAGTCTAAGGAAACTCAATGATTGGGCCAATAGGGGATGGTGGAGCTAGTGATGATGAAATCATCACCTAAGATGATTCACAATTTGGGTTTTTTGTCCCTTGTTGTTTTTTATACATGGTGCAATAATCCTTGACATTTCACTAATTCTTCTTTTCCTCTTATCGTATGCTTCCAATACCTTCTTATACTTGGAATTCAGATCAATAAAAATTTTCTTACCTTTCCTAGAATCATCATAGTTAAAATAGACCATTTCTTTAATCATAAGGGATAATTCTTCTTTATCAATTTCCTCCACCCTAAAAAATCATCAGACTTCCCAGCTCGTTTGTATCATAAGCTTCTTGATGCCTTTACTTATCTCTTTTCTTTAAAGACCATATCACTAGAGCCGCATGATCTTTACTAAACTTTTCTCCTCTATAAGCCTTTATAGCTTATTCTTCTTCTATTCTATATTTACTATTTTTTTCTTTCCTTATGGTATCAAATACCATAGCATTAGCAATATCCCATTTAGGGAGAATTAGTATAGTAGAATCCTTTAGCATCTATCTTCCTAATTCTAGAGTAATTTTACTAAAACTTTTCATCATTTCTTATTTTATTTCATCTCTTATAATATATATATCTTTATTAGGTTTCTCTACCTTCATCATTTTACATTTGGCTTCAAAAATTTCCATGCTTAACCTCCATCCGAACTGAATAAAAGCTCTTGACTTAACAAATTTATCATTTAATATAAATAATTTGCATGCTTTCTCTACTACTAGATCTAACTCCTTGCCTCTAAAATATTCTATTGTAAGATCCATAATATGCATTGGAGGCTCTTAAAACATTCCTTCTTCTAATTCAATAGTAGTAACCACAATATCATCATGACTTCCCATCTGCTTCAAATGTTCAACTACTCACTATCAAAATGCATAGGGGTTTGAGAAGGTGAATATTCCTTAGTCCTTTATGATGTATTTTCTTCTAATTACTATCTTTTTTGAAATATGATTGGAACGGGGACTTTCAAAATAATGTCTTTTATAAACTGGCATAGGATAAGTATCTATTTTACTCACAATGGCATATCCAATTTTCCTTTGGAGAGTATATCATCCTAGATTCATTTCAGATGTATTAGAGAGTCTTTTCATCAACTCATTTGCCTTATTAGGATATGAATTTATCAAGGCATTCTTCTTTTTATTCAAAAATTGAATAATTTTAGAGAAAAATTTCATTAATTTATTCAATTTTTCACCCCATGGCTTTGCATCATTCAAAGGGTCATAATTTCTATCAAGAGCATTGATAAAATCAATGACTTTCTTGTATACCCTACACTTCCCTTTCTTTGTTTCTCACTCTTGTAAAGAGAATTTATTCCTAATGATATCCTTAGGGTAGTAGAAGTTATAAGTATAACCTTTTTCCTTGGTTCTTATTTTAAACATTTCATAGAAACTCTTATCTATGAATAGAGTGTGGGATTTTATCATTTTATACTTTTCAAAACTTTTCCAAAATGTTTGCATCCCCTTTAGTTAATACAAACTGATGTGCAACAATGAAACTAGGAAAAAACATTCCCCTTGATCTATTTGTCAACTTATCCTCTTCTAATCCTCCAACCTACCATAAGAATTTCACAACTCCAACCTTGAGATGGACCTGGAAAGGTAGCACATGAGGATTTCCTTGAAAATAATAAACTTTGAGCACTATAGAAACTAGGTATGGGATAATATCTCCCCAATTATGGCTTACCTTCAAATCTGTTGAAAAATCCTTTGGTCTAATTAATTCCAACAATGCCTTGGAAAGTTGGGGGTTGTCAAGAGATAAAAATGCTCTCATCGTAGAAGCAAAGTATCTGTCAAATCACACAAAAAAAGCATTGGTTATCTCCCATAATATATCAGCAATTCATAATTGTACCAACTTTTCTCCTTCACATTCTCTTTATGTTATCATTTCCTTCTCAAATATAGAAACTTGTTTGAAGAGTTACATGTGCATAAGCAAGGAATTCCATCCAAATGGCTTATCAACTTTCCCCTTATCTATTCCAATCAATCCATTGTGAATATCTTCAGCAATATAAGAGGCAAAATCATAAATTATATCCATCCCATACCATAGTATTTCAACCATCATATACATAAGTAGAATAGGTATATCATCTTGTTCATCCATACCAAAGACTTTACAAAAAAGATATATATACAGGTTGGGCTCGAGGGTTGAAACATTTCTTTAATAATGATTCATGTGTAAATGATGAAACTAGCATTAGATTTCCAATCTTTATAAAGTGCTCTGGTAAAGGTCTACTTCTAAGATAAAATCTCTGAACTTTGTATATTTCCTACAATTTCTAAAGATCAATTGCTTCATGGATGATGGAAGGAGGTCACAACATAAAAACTTCACAAATTTCTTCCACCGTGAGCTTGAGCAATCCACCTCTAGAGTGATTTACTATTGTTGGTGTAAATAATTATTTACTTATTACACTTTACTTAAGTTTACTTAGGTCAATTCATTATTTTATTATTTCTTAGGTGAGACACCTAGGAGTTTGTGTACTCTTATGAGTTGTTATGTTGACAACACTAGAGCAAGCAACTCTAGTTCAGCACATGGTGTCTACAACACTAGAGTTTGCATAATTAACTAAGTTGTCATGTAGACAACACAATTATTTGCACTCCTATTTTAGCACATAGTTTCTACAACATAATTTTGAATACTACACCTTTATAGGCTTATCCTCTCATCATCGCACTTACTCCTGTGCTTAATGGATGATAACCCACACCTAGTGGACATGTGCCTAGTTGTATAACTTATCATGGTGCTAACTTCTAGGTATTCTAGAAGAATTTTAGAGGCCTTTATATATAGGCACTCCTAGTGTACTTTCACATTGTATTGAATATCATATCATTATTCTAATCATACTCATTTTATCTATAATTGTGCTTGTGCTTAAGTTCCTTGATCTTGGGTGATTTTTCCCTAGTGAAAATTCTTACATGGTATATGGGTTGAGGGAATTTCTCTTCACATAGTCATTCGAGACCATTTTTGCTTCAACACCTTGACCTAGATCCAGAGTTTCCATAGATATTGGGAGAGTCTAGAGTCAAAGTGGACCTTTCCATTGCATCTAAAATGTCGATTCGGTGAAAATCAACTATAAATTTGCCTATGCTAGGGCAAAGTTGATTTTGAGGTAAAAAAAATTTGCAAACTAGCACCCAAAGGCCTGATTTGTAATTTCATTATAATCATCTATTAGATTTGCAATTTATTTTATTTTAGATCTGCATTTTTTTCTCTATGATTTTTGTGCAAATTTTTGGAAAATTTTTTAGCCATTTGGGGCTGTAGAGAAATTTTTTTCTTGCAACAATTAGGTAGTCAAACCTCAGCCCTTGTAGGAGGAATATTCCATCAGCAAACCAAATATTTCATCGAAATATTCCTTTTATTTAGCATTTATCATAGTATGCAACATCCAAATCTAGCAAGCATCAACTGAGCATAACCATCAGTTGGCTTGACCACATTCTGGTGCACTACCAAGCAACCCACAGCTCAATTTACTTTACTTCTAGTGGGTACACAATTTAAATAGTTCAAAATTTTTAAGCACAGTCGATGTGGGATAAAACCCACTCGTCAACTTTTTAATAGCTTTGTCGTTGGCATTCTGGGCTCCTATCAACAACACAAGCTGACCACCTATGCATAGTTTGCAATGACCATGTTGGCTCAATTTTTGGGTAGTCCTGTCATGCCATATGGTGCCTTTTTCACCATGCAAAAAACCCTCCCAATCCATAGCGGACCCCTCCATCACAGATAGCTTGGCACTTTTTGCAAACTTACTCCCATCACATGGACACACAGTCCAATCAACTTGCCACCCAGTTTGATCTACCACCATGGACCAACAACTTAGTTGGTTCTACCTGTGTATAGTCACCCCAATCAAACATCATACTGGCACATAGACATGCCATGTACAGTGACACGTATACTTTCTATACCTACCATGCATACTGCTAACATCATTTATGTACAACCATATTATCCATTCAACCCGCTACATCAGCAAGGGGAATTTTTTCACTAATGTCAGTTAGGCACAAGCCTAAATTTGATGGTCATCTAACTATCATTTCCACACAAATTTGAACTACTGCAATAGTCTTTTGACTGCCAAATTTAACCTTGTATTTGGCTGATCAGACCCCTCTCTAGATTCATTTTTTATTTGACAGTCTGACTTTGGGAGGCCATATCTTAGTCATTTGGGCTCCAAATCAGGTGCTTTTTTTATTTTGGCTTGAATTCCTAAACTTTTCAGTGGTGCAGTTCTTTTCTGGTTTTGGTGCATAGATTTGTTAGAAATTGCATCTTTTGGCAACTATACCTATCTAATCCTACATTTTGCAACTTCAATTGCTCTATATAGGTTCATTTGGACTCGAAATCAAGTTCCATTATTTTGAAAGTGTGTTATTTTTTGTCTACTTTCTAGATCTACAATTAGATTAGGGTTGTGAGGACAAAAATATCACTTCCAGAATTAGGTCCTTTTATGCATTGCAATGCTTTAATATATCTTTAGAATTGTTGTATATCTGAGATACATTGTATAGTTCTAGTTTTAAACTCTATAAGGAGGTTATACAAAGGAAAAATCAGATGTCCACTAAGGCCAAAATTAGCAAGTGGCTATTGTAAACTCACTACATATAAAGCGCCAAAAGCATCCTTTTGGGAGAGGTTTCTTGATTGAGTGAAAAGGGGGGGTGTTTCTTGGTGTTATGTTCCTCTTTTCTTGTTATTTTCTTTCATATCTTGCATTGTGGGAAATTTTAAGTTTCCAAAATTAACACCACATAACTATGCTACATGTTCCATTAAAATGTGGTGTCAATTAATGCATAATGAATTTTCTCAATATGTAGATGGTACCCTTCCTAAACCAATGGGTGATCAAGTATCTAAAAGTGATATTAATGACTGGGAATCTGCAGATAGGAAAGCCCTAGGTGATATTATGTTGGGGGTTGAAGAAAAAATACTCTATGAGGTAAAGAAGTATAAGACATCCAAGGATGCTTGGGATCCCCTCAAAAACTTATATGCTAATGTGTCTGAGGATGTTTACAAAATTAAAGATGAGCTTGTCTCCCTAGATCCTAAGACATTTTCATCATTAATGTGAATGAATAAAGAATGAAGCTTGATGATAGTGGTAGTCCTATTAAAGATGAATGGTTAATCTATCTCATTCATAATAAGTTTTCATCTAAGTACTCCACATTTTTTTCTTCTTCCAATACCACAAAGACTACATTAGGGGCTACCTATCACAAAGTCACTTTTGATCGTTATGCTCAATTGTTGGATGATGAAGAAAAGAAGTTGCAATCAATGGGGATTCTCAAGTTGTCCAAGTCTAAGGCATTGGTGGCCAATAATGAGAATTATCAACATTCAATTGGTCAAACTTCAAATTAAGGAATGGGCAATAAAAAGAAGTGGAAAAATAACACACAAGAGGATACAGAAAAAACAACACCACCATCAAATCAACAAGGCATGTCTTCCTCAAATTCAAACAAGAAGGGGAACACTAATAAGGAGAAGAAAAAGTATGCCTATTGCAAGAAGTTGGGCCATGATGGGCATGAGTGTTATCATAAAAAGATTGATGAGTTAATAAACATCATAAAGAAACACAATTTCCATTGCCTAATGCTTATAAGGAGAAAGGGTCTTCATCTTCAAATTCAAAGGGCAAAGGGAAAGCACTTATGCCAAACTCAATTTCTTCAACGGAATGGATTCTTGACTCAGTTACCTCATATCATATTGGTTCTTCAAAAGGAGACTTTTATTCATTGAAGTAGTCTAAGGTACCACACATCTTTGTGGGAGATAATACCAAAAATGAAGTTGAAGGGAAAGGATGTGTGGAGATGTAAAATGGAGAATTCAAAGATGTTCTCTATGTTCCTAACCTTAGCTCTAATCTCCTCTCAATTTACCAAATCACTCACTATAGAGATGGCAATAAAGTTAAGTTCCTTCTAGATTTAGTAATGGTGCACAATTTCAAAGATGATTCATTGGTTGTAATGTGGAAAGTTAATCATGACACAAGGTTGTATTCTTTCTCCCACTTTGTGCCTAAGTCTCCCTCACATGCCTTGTTGACTCAATCTCATTCACAAACCAAATTATGGCATGAGAAATATGCACATCTTGCCTTACATTATCTTCATCAAATTTTCTCAAATATTATGGTCAAAGGTCTACCTATAATCAACTTTTCCAAAGGTTAATGTTCAACATGTTTAGTGGATATACATCTAGTGGACAAGTTTGATAAAGGGAAGTCTTCAAGAGCACCAGTTGTTCTTCAGTTGTTTCACATAGTACTAGCAAGTCCTTTTGCAATGACATCAGTCAATGAGGGTCACTACATACTCATTTTCATTGATGAATTTTCATGCAACACATGGATCTACTTTCTTCATCATAAGAATGAAGTCTTTGATAAGTTTATGGCCTTCAAGAGTCATGTTGAAAAGCAATCAAGGAAAGTCATCAAAGTTCTTTAGATGGATAATGAAAGTAGATATGTTAATGCAAGACTTAAAGACTTTTGCAAACTTGAGGGTATTGATCTTTAGAATCCACCAGCATTCAGTCCATCTGAGACAAATGTTGTAGCACTTAGGTTATGAACTCTTAAGTCTATGGCAAGTTGCATGATACAAGCCAAGTCTCTAGATCCTACACTTACTTAATAGGTCTCCTCATAAGTAGTTCCAATCACATACTTAATAGGTCTCCTCATAAATGTCTTAGATGGAAAGGCTCCTTTTGAGGCATGGTATGGCAGAAAACTTGTTGTGAAACACTTCAGAGTCTTTGGCTGTCTAGCATGGGAAAACATATCTTCCAAGGGATGTAAGGCACCACCACCTAGGCCTTGTACTTTCATTGGATATAAAGATAGTGTTAAGGCATACAAAATTTTGAATCCTAAGATACATGAGATTTTCATAGAGAATAATTTTTACTTTGAGGAAAGTTCACCCAACTTATCCTCTAATCCTCTCTACACTTCGTATATTGTGGAAACTGATAGTGACACCAATGATAGTGATTAACCAAATTCAAATATGTGGGATCCTATTGTTTGTGGTCACATCATGAGCACATTCCACATGCATATATTGCCACAGTGATAGGTCTAGCATAGTAGGGTACACCTTGTCTTTAAACTCCAGCACTAGTGGATGACTACATAGTAGATATTTCAAGTTTGTTTATGGAGTCATACATACTAGATTTTGGAGACATCATTGATGATATACATCTTGTCTTTGATGATAAAGATCCTTCTTTAGTTGTTGCAAGGGCTCACTCTAACCCTCTTGTCCATTCTCTACATGATCAGTCTTCATAGGTTGATATGACTATGGATCCTTATGTACAACAATTGCAGGAGGTCTCTTTATCATTTGAGGAGATAGTTGGTTCTTTGGGACAGGTTCTACACCCATCCTTGCTAGATCTAACATTTTTCTTTTTTAGCAGCATTAGAAGGGGTGACAGTCAGTATCGACATAGGGACAATTGAGTAGGTTTCTGAGGCATCATTGATCTTCGAGATTCTTTCTACACATAGGGGAAGCATCTCATATTTAGCTATAATATTGTTTCTTCCAAAGTGGAGGAACATTATTTAGTAATCATTGATCATCTTCTACATCAGAGCTTCTATCAGTGATCGGCACTCTACATTAGGGGGGGACTACCTTGTCTCTCTTCTCCCCATTTATGGGGTGACTTTTTCCTCTTATGGGGTTTTTTTTCTTCTCATACTTATCTTTTGTATATACTTGATGTATGTCGTAATGGGGGGCTCTTGATTACTTCATCCATCCATGCATCTTGATTTTTCATCTCTCTTTTTGGGGGAGGGTTTTTCCCATGAGTTTTTTCCTCTTTCTCTAGTTTATGAGAGATTGCATTTTATTATGTACATGGGTACCTAACATGGCCTAGTAGTTGTGAACCATCTTGCATTTCATCCTAGTGTTCGTAAGCTTAAGTGTATTTCCCTAAGTTACACTTAAAGGGGGGTGTTGGTGTAAATAAGTATTTACTTACTACACTTTACTTAATTTTACTTAGGTCAATGCATTATTTTATTATTTCTTAGGTAATACACTTAAGAGTTTGCATTCTCTTATGAATGGTCATGTTGACAATACTGGAGTAAGAAACTTTAATTTAGCACATGGTGTCTACAACACTGGAGTTTGCATTATTAACTAAGTTGTCATGTAAAAAACGTAGTTATTCATGCTTCTATTTTAGCACATGGTGTCTACAACATAAATTTTCATGCTACACCTTTGTAGGCTTATCCTCTCATCTTCACACTTACTCATGTGCTTAATGGAGGATAATCCACACCTAGTGGACATGTACCTGGTTGTATGACTTATCATGTTGCTAACTTCTAGGCATTCTAGAAGCATTCTAGAGGCCTTTATATACATGCATTCCTAGTGTACTTTCACATTGAATTGAATACCATATCATTATTCTAATCATACTCTTTTGGTCTACTCTTCTGCTTGTGCTTGAGTTTCTTGATCTTGGGTGATTTTTCCTTAAGGAAAATTCTCACAATTACCAATAAGAACTAGATTGTATCTTTTGATGAGTAAGGTTAAAATATTAGCATCCATAAAACCCCTATGACAACCAATTTTCCTAAATCAAAGTTCCATATATTACTATGAGGGGTATCTATATTCCTCTGACAAAACCACTTTTTGGAAATCTCAAAACCATTTCTAGTTGTGTGTGTGTCTCTGAGTAAATTTCCCTTATAATATAAGCCTTCACCTATGTTTTTCCTTGGGGATCTATGGATTAGCACTTTTCCTTTAGTGAAATCATTAGTCAACATGTCTAACTATTCTAAAAAATCACCTTGTACACTTCTCTCCTGATAGTTTTTTTTTACAATGAATTCCTTTCAACAAGGCATTTTGGAATATAGGATATCTCACACACAGATGATTTTCTTAAATTTCCTCTTGCAAAATTTTAAAAAAAAATCAAATATGGAAAATTACTTACCACCCTTTAGCTTCCAATATTTGTAACATCTGTCACAGATTAATCCTAGCTTCCTTGCAATTTCCTAACACTTCAAACATGTATTGTAGTTTCCTCAAACTTATACATTGGTTGACCAATATGTTAATGAACTCTAATTATAAGGAGAGGGATCAAGGTAGAAATGGAAGAGGGGAATGGTTGTGGGATTCTTTACTTAGAAAACCCTCTCATATGGATGACAAAGGACCATATGATGGAATGTCTCTTCTCTCTCACATTAGAACAAGAAATTGATCGCCCTTTTACAAAAAGTATGATACTAGCATCGATTTTACCCTCAATTAAAATCACACAAATTTGAAATAAATTATCTATAATTCATTGTAGACAATGGGTATAAAGCTTCATGGACAACTTAAAATATGATCTTTCAATTGAGGTATGACCAAACAACCTTGTTTTAATCTTCATTCCAAATCATCCTTCATGTAATGACAAGGCAGTCAAATGAACCAAATAATACCAACTGTAAATAACTTGTTATTTGTAGGCCCCTATAAAACTTTGGGATACATGTCACATCATTGCATTATTGTAATACTTAAAAACCTTGCAAGTTTTTATATTGAGAATGCAACAACTATTAATCTCCTCCTGATCAAATTATTAAAAATTAGGAAACATTTCCCTATAACCAAGCCCACCAAAAATATGTGTCATCTCATTAGTTTCTCACATTAACTAAACCTCTTGCACCTCCAAAAATTTGATAAAGTGATAGCCATTAACCCTTTTACATTTGATGGCTCTAGAACAAGATGGGGTAAATCCACTTCTAACACTCTAGCTAGCCCCAAAGGACATGTACCACATCATCACATTCTCACAAGAGGTAAACACCTTACATGTTGATGAAGCAAGAAAGTGAACACCATAGATCTATCTAGATCTATCGGTCTTAGGTAGTATCTATTTTGGGTTCTTTTACTCAATGGGGTATGCCTTCGGCCAATAATAATATGCCAAGTGGAGAATGGTAATGCATTGAAGGAAAAAATAACTGGGCTCGCACACATTTCATCAAATTTTACAAAGGTATCACAAGTCTCACCTCTTAAGAGATATTTACTTAAGGGAAACTAACACTCACATGGGGGTAAAACATATAAGACTAATGGAGAAATAATTCATCAAAAAACTAAGGTCCCAAATTGATTCACTGGGTAATCAAACAAAAAAGCCCCCTCTCACGATAAGATAAATCCTTTTATTAATTTTTTTACAAAAGCAACTCAAATTTATAACAAAGGGAAAGGCTTCATATTTCTTCTAGGATTTCCTTCTTAATATCTTTGAATAGAAACAAAGAAGGGCTACAAAATTACTAATTTCATCACAAATAACAAAATTTGAGGAAAAATTATCCTTGGAAAGATGGCTAAAAGTAGCTCTATTTGGGGATGATGAACAATCCATGTTCATGAAAGGGCTCAAAATTTATGGGAGAAGTGAACCATAAACTTCACACACTTAGAGAGCACTAGGCAACGCTATACAACAAGACAAGAAAAAAAAACTAGAAATAAAGAAAATCCCAAAAAGAAAAGAACACACTTATATATAGAATTTACAAAATGTACGACCCTATGTTAATGTTCATGGAAAACAATACTTCTTAGCCAAATTATTTCTTCAAGAACTATTCATGAACTAGTAGTTCAAGAGTATCACAAGATAGTTCCTTTCTAGAATATATGAATCCTCTCCTCATTTTGAGTCAATCAAATAAGGACCAAGCCATATAGGGTCAAATTCCCCATGTTTCTTTTTATCTTCCAATCTTGTATTCCATAATGGAATTATATCATCTTCTTCAATTTTTTTGCTAATGGATATTTTTTCATATAGATGCTTCATTTGCAATTGTAATTGTGAGTTTTTGATGGTTGCCTCTCTTCTGTTCTCATCTAATGCAATAAGATCATATAGTCTATCTTTCGTATCATCATCAATGTCATCATCATATTTTTGGATGAGTTTATACATCCCAATTAGGGTTTTGTGGAAATCTAGCATGAATTCCATATACCAAATCAAAATGTGCTAGTCTAATTTCCTTCTTTATGATCACCCTTTCTACCCACACTGCAAGTGGTAACTTGGAATCCCTAGCCTTCTTATTTTCATCTAGGATCCTCTTAATGATCTTCAATATTTTTTTTTGTGGACTCTTCTTATCCATTTCCTTAGGGGTGATATGAGGAGGAGGCAGATTTGGTTATGCCATATTTCTCACAGAATTGAATATATTCATCAGATCTAAAATGCATGGCATTATATGTTACAATTTTCTCTGGATGTCCAAATCTAGTGATGATATTATTTAAAAGGAAATCATTCAAAACCTTATTGGTTGACCTCCTAGTTCAGATGGTCTCCACCCATTTTGTGAAATAATTAGTAGCAACTAGGATCCATGAATGGTCATCACTTGGCTTGTTAGTAATCTCTCCTATAAAATCAATGCCCCATTACTAGAAATGGGCTTGCACCCCCACTAGTCTTAATGGCATGTTTCAAGAGAATTTTAACTTACTAGAAAACCTTTTGCAAATGCCATGTCCTTTTAGTAATTCATGAGCATCTCTAAATAAAGTTGGCCACCAAAAACCAATTCTTGTCACCTTGTGGGTTGTTGTATTGGTGATGTAGTGACCTCCACATACTCCACTATTCATCTCATTCAAAATCTTGATTGATTCCTCCTTTTCAACACACTTCAACAATACCCCTTCAAATTTTCTCCACCATAGTTTTCCATCAATAATAATGTACTTGATAGCTTGGAGTTTAAGTGATCTCTTCTTATTATCACTCATTGTATATGGAGCATTCATGTGCTACAAATAGTGGATGATATCCTTACACCAATCATAATAATCCATATCACAAATGTATGGGCAATGGTCATCATCTACAATATTTATTTGATTTGCATATAAGTTTGACTATGCCCTCAGTTTTGCCAAACCCTGACCTCTCACCAATTTCCTCATATGGATATCTACATAGAATTCTTGAATTATATTTATTGATCTACACCTTCTTCCTAACACCTCTTGTTGAGAAAATATGTCTTTAACAACAACATTTGGAAAAAAGGCTCTGAATGTGGCTCCTATCAAATAGAATCTGATAGATTTAATTTCCTTGACCAAAGCCAAGGCTTTTTTTCATTTATATCATATTTCAGTTCTGCGGCTTGAAGGGATTTACTAAAAAAAGAAATAAAATGTTCAAAATCTTCTTCATTCTTCTAGAGTAATATGGTTCCAATGGTATGGAATTAAGAAAAAGAAAAAATATGCATAAACTTATAATAATCAAGGGTTCTCAATACTGGTGCATTCTTAAGTACTTCTTTTATGTTTTGAAATGAAACTAAAGGTTCCCCTTCCCACTTGATTTCTACTTCTTTCTTGAGCATTTTGGAAATTGGTCTACCAATCTCAAAAAAATTAGTGATGAATCACCTTAATAAATTTACTTGACCAAAGAATAACTAAATTCCCTTTACACTCTTTGGTTTAGGAACCTTCTCTACAGTAGTGACCCTTTCTGAGTATATTCTTATCCCTTCCTTAGACACTGTGACCTATAATTTTACCCTCAATTACCCAAATGCACACTTCCTTGGGTTAAGGGAAACCCCATAATCTAGATATTTCACAAAAATCTTCTCTAGATGTTTACAATGATCCTCTACATTTTTGGAGTAAGCAGTCAAGTCATCCTAATATACTACAATGAATTCATCTATGAAATCAACAAAGGCTACATCCATAGCTTTGAAAAGTTGCCCTAAACTTTATAAGCCCAAAAGGAATTCTCATATACACATATTTACCTGAAGGTCTTGTAAAGAAAGTCTTATATTGCTTAACTTCATCTACTAGCACATGGTAATAACTTAAGAAACCATCAATCATAAACATTTGTTCAAAACCAGTTACTTGTTGCAACATGGCTTCCATTTTTGGCAGCTTGTAGTTACCCTTCAAAGATGCAACGTTGAAATTTCCAAAATCTACACAAAGCTCGATGTCTCCATTTTTCTTTCTTATAGGAATAAATTTTAAGACCCATGTGAAATATCTAATGCATTTTATATCCCCCTATCTCTAAGTTTCATCAACACCTCTTACATTTTGGGGGCTAATATAGGATTGATAGGTCTTTTCTTTTGTCTAAAATGCTTAACATTTTCCTTTAAAGGAATCACATGTTTGAAAAGATCCACTCTATACGGTTTTAAGTCATTATATGACCAATCAAAAATATGTCTAAATTCTCTCAGCAACTCAATTAAGGATGTTCTTATATCAGGGGATAACTTCTTACCTACTTACACCTTTTTAGGAGATTCAGTAGTTCCAAGATTTACCTCCTCCAACTCCATTGGTTTATTTTCCTTGACATTTGACTTAAATATTCCTTGATTATCAAACACAAAGTTTAACACCACCAGTCCTTTTGATACTTTATTTATCTTGAGTTGTATGATCCCCTTTCTAAAAATTGTATCCTTTCCATCTATTGCTTCGAGAAAAGAAATACAATCTAGTTAATGCCCATGGAACTTGTCTTCACATTTAAGAAACTTCAAGATATCAAAATAATCTTCAAAAACTTATCAATTTTCTATGTTATCAAGGATGGATGTCCTAACTTTCATCTCTACTTTTAAAGCTCCAAAAAAATTAATATCATGTGGTTTAATTACCACATTTTCTAATAGAGATGTCATCTTGTTGTTATTTCTATCCATCCATGTTATATAAAATGCATCAAAAGTTTCAATTTCATCCCAAACAACATTCCTTTATTGCTTCAACCTCTTATTGTTTGATGCATAAGATTTTCTAATTTGTGATACAATCAACTCTAAATCACCTATCACATATAAATTCTTTATACCATGTTCAGTAGTCAACTTAAGACCCAAAACCAATACTTCATATTCAAAAAAAATATTTGTACATGTAAAAAATTTAGTGAAGGAATACCTAAAAGTATGTTTCTCTAGTGAAATAAACACCACTCTAGCACTAGCCCCCTCTTTTGAATTAGTCCCATCAAAATACATAGTCCATTGGTCACCATCTTTTGAACACCTCTCAATTTCTTGTAATATTCATGTAGGTGCATTCTCTTTCTCTAGAACAATCATCTCAGCCCTAAAAGCATTTACATCAGTGTTTGAAAAACATGTAGCATCATTATTTATGTTTTCTTCAATCATATTGGTAACACTGGGCTCTCTATTCACTATAATAGCCTTATCATCAATATAGAAAGTAGTAATGGATAAATCACACTACAAAATTCCACCCATGGTAGAACTCCACTTTCTTGACAATAACATACCATATTAAGGAGGAATTATTAGAAATGTTAAAAATAACTGGGGGGTGAATTAGTTATGTAAGGTCCATAAGTACTATTTCAACAATCAAACATTCAACATTCACTATTCTTCTTATCTTATTGTAGCTCTATCTCTACTGTATACTGATAAACAAAATTGATAGTAATTCGTTGTCATATTATAATAGACTTGTTCAATAAACATGTAAATGTAAAACATCATAAAAAATTCAACACATGTTTGACAATAGGATTTTATGTGGAAAACCAATTTGGGAAAAATCACCAGCAAGATGTCACCACTTTTTCACTCTTTTTAAGTGAGCTCTATTAGGAGCCAAACCTGTTAAAGGTTACAATACATACTATTAAATGTGAAATGGTTAGAGGATTTAATCACTCTGTTAGGAGTGATCTTGTAAGAGGACTTTGATCATTCCATTTAGAATGTCACCTTGCTAAAAGATTTACATATATTGTTAAGTCCTTTAATCAGGAGCTCAATACAAAGTGTTCATAATGATTAGAAATAAAATGGTAGGGTTTTTATCTATATGATTACAACTCACTTTTATAGTTTCAAATAATTATTTAGTTCATGTGTTGTTTCACTGATAAGTTCCCCATTTTCATATTTGCCCTTTATTTTCTTGGCAATCCTTCAAGCAGTCAATCTTCTTCTTATCAAACTTAATCCTTCTACTCAGATTCACTCATTAACTGCAGCAATATCTATGCAAGCAGTTCTTCTTTTGATTTACTATCACACACTTTTGCATTCACCTTGCTTTCCTTTGTTCACCCTTTATTTGTTTGTATAAGTATGTACCTCTCTCTGTATGAAGTTTGACTCCATACCTCCTTAAATAGGTAATTCTTTCTTTGTTGTATTCCATGATCAACATTGATCTTAGGGTTTACGATATGGTTCATCAAGCTCATTGTATATGTTCACCTTCCTTCTTTTCTAGATACTTCTCATCTATCAAATTTGATCATTGGTATTATACATAATCCTCTCCTTGAATTAAATGATCAAACTCATCAATCTTATCTTCAACATGCTTTCCATATCCCAAGAAATCATCTGAGTTGGCTAGAAATCTTGATTCCTCAAACTCATTCAAAATATTGTTACTTGATAATTACTAAGTTCTAACACTTGGTCATCACTTAATCACTCGATCGCTATAGAACTTTTGTCTTGGCATCAACTAAATTTCTCAATCAATATTGATTCTTGGGCAACACTAAATTTGCTTGACACTTAATGTGGCTCAGTTGACACTAGTATCACTCAACATACCTTAATCTTTTACTCTATTTCTTAGTTAAGCTTTATATTCCTGATATAAACAATCACTTTTTCTTATTAAAGTCTAACTAATCAAATTTCCATTATAGCTTCCTTCTCATAACTCAACCTTTCCTCTTGGGTTCTATTTTTATGATTAACTTCTCAAATCCTCTTTATTAATCAAATAGTTATGACATTTAGATCAAATAGGAACATGTCTCATCTGTAGATTTGACATCAAAGAAAAAACAAAAATTGTTCCAATTATAAGCTTCCAACAATCTCCCTCTTTTTCATTGATGACAACATCTCATATCTATGCAAGAATTAAATTTCCCTCTTTTTTTACATGCAATACAAAATATTTCACTTTTGATTCTCATCTCTGCAAGGTCAGAAACAACCTCTATTATTTCTCTTGGGTATATATCTCCCTCTTGGGTACATCTCTCCCTCTTTGGCAATAATGCCAAAGACACTTAGCTTTCTTGGCTTCAATCACTTCAATACATCTAGATTTTGTAGATATTTGCAAGTCTAATTGAAATAAATCATTTGTCTATGACTGACCTATTGTGTTGTACTTGAATATCTACCTTGGGAATCTCCCAAAGTAGAACTATTTTGCATCAATGTGTAGGATATTGTAATTAGTACATTTGATGTAATGCACCTTTTATCCTTAAGTTTCTTTTTCTAGAGGAATCGCCCCTGATTTATCTCTAAGATATTCAAGGGCATCTTTATGTAGGGCTTTGGTGAATATGTTAGCAATTTGTTCTTTGGTGTGCACATATTTTAACTTCATTTCTTTGTCTTGAACTAGTTCGCTTAAGTAGTGATACTTGATAGAAATGTGTTTTGTGTGTAGTTTGCATCACTAGATTCTTTGAAATTTTGATAGCACTTGTGTTATCAAAATGAATAACCACTGGATCTATAGTTTCTTCTTCCATCCCTTTCAACAATTGCTTGATCTACATAATGTTTGAACAGTTTACTATAGCTACCACATACTTGGCCTCAGCTATTGATTGGGAAATACAATTATGTTTCTTACTTGTCCATGACACCAATCTCTTTCTTAAAAGAATGCACCTCCACTAGTATTTTTTCTATCATCAATATTTCCTACCTAACTGAAGTCAATGAATACCTTTAGTTCAAACCTTTCACTTCTCATATAATACAATCCATAATCTTATGTACCTCTCATATATCTCAATATCCTTTTCAGTATCATAATGCAATTTTCTTCAGGATTTTCTAAAAATATAAGGAATATCCCAACAATTAATGCAATTTCAGGTCTACTAAGGACAACATATTGCAATTTTTGAATTGTTGAACTATATAATGCCTAGTTCACATTGGTAGATTCATCAATTTTATGAAACTTATGTCCTATAGACGTAGGTGTGCTCATTGGTCTTGGTTCTTCCATTCCAAAATTCTTTATTATCTCCTTGATGTATTTGGACTGAGTAATGGAGATACCAAACTTCATTTGACACACTTGCAATCCCACAAACAATTTTATTTCACCAAACATAGACATTTCAAATTCTTTCTTCATTTCATTAACAAACAATTTGTATAGTATTTCTTTACCTCCAAATATAATTTCATCAACAAAGATTTCAAATAGTAGTACTTAATTGTTCTTACCATTCTTCAAATATAGATTATTCTTCAAGTGCACTCAAGCTAGAGTAGTACTAGGATGGGTGACCTCCCGGGAAGTCCCGGTGCTTAACCCCTATGAGCATCACATAGAATCAATGAGTGTTAAGTGTTCCATTTATTATCATGAGAGATGGATTCATGTTGAATCACTGCTCATGAAACATGGGTCAATGAGTTTGACTCAAAAATCACACAATTAAATCCTGATAGCAATATCACAATTTAACTTGTTGTGGAAATTATCACCTACTTAGCAATTGATGAGCTTAAGGTACTTTCTAATGAATGGTTCATAAGGCACAACACTTAGTGAAGGTTTTGAAAATGTGGTTTCAAGCTTTGGGTTTAACTGTGGAGGAAACTCTGTAGTTAAGTGAACTCAAGCTGGAGTAGTACTAGGATGGGTGACCTTTCAGGAAGTCCCAGTGCTTCACCCTTATGAGCATCACCTACATCCAATGAGTGATAAGTGTTCTATTTATTTTCATGAGATATGGATTCATGTTGAATCACTACTCATGAAACATGGGTCAATGAGTTTGACTCAAAAACCACACAGTTAAATCCTAATAGCAATATCACAATTTGACTTGTTGTGGAAATCATCTCCTACTTATCAATTGATGAGTTTAAGGGTCTTTCTAATGAACTTTCCATAGGGAACAACATTTGGTGAAGGTTTTGCAAATGGGGTTTCAAACTTTTGGTTTAACCATAGAGGAAACTCTGCAGTTAAGCATGCTTAGGCTGGAGTAGTACTAGGATGGGTGACCTCCCAGGAAGTCTCGATGTTTCACCCCTGTGAGGATCACCTAGATCCAATGAGTGCTAAGTGTTCTATTTGTTGTCATGAGAGATGGATTCATGTTGTATTGCTACTCATTAAACATGTGTCAATGAGTTTGACTCAAAAATCACACAATTAAATCCTGAGAGCAATATCACAATTTGACTTGTTGTGGAAATTATCTCCTACTTATCAATAGATTATTGTTATCATTTATCCTTTCTAAACCAATCTTCACCAAAAAAATATGCAATTGTTCATACCATGCTCTTGGGGCTTGTTTCAATACATAAAGATCTTTGTTCAATGTACACTTATTCCTCAAGTATACCATTTAGAAATATAGATTTGACATCCATCTAATATACCTTCAAATTCTTGTAGGTTGAATATACAAGTAGAGTTTTGACTCCTTCAAGTCTTTCCACAAGAGAAAAAAATTTTCCATAATCAACTCCTTCTTCTTGAGCATATCCTTTGTATACCACTCTTTCCTTGTTCCTTGTAACAACACCATCTCCATTGAGTTTCTTCTTGAAAATCCATTTTGTTCCAATAAAAAAAGAATTCTTTAGGTCTTGGCACTAAGGTCCAAGTGTTGTTCTTCTCAATCTATTCAATTTTTGCATTCATTGTCTAAATCTAGTCTTCATTGTCTAGAGCCTTCTTCACTAATTTGGGCTCAAATTCACAAAGTAAGCATGTATCATCTTTGAGTCTTTTTCTTTTCATAACACTTGATTCAGCATCACCAAATATATTTTTAGGTTTGTGATGTCTTCTTACAAATTTGGCTAGTGCAAGTGATTTCCTTCTCTATTTTTTAACAAGTTCATCTTGAAAAATAATCTCAAGCTCATTTGCTCTTTCTTGTTAAATTTATGGTCTAGATTCTGCATGCTTGACATTTTCTCTTTGATGATCAGCATTTTGTGTCAATGACTTGGCATCTTCAGTCTATTGCTCGACACCCACTATCTGTTGCTCGGCAATCTATTGTTGCACTTTGTCATTTCTTGTCTACTAGAAAATTACAACTTGGTTTACTTGTTCATTTGGACTTTTGGGAGTACCATCATCCACATAGATTAATGTACTTTAATCTTCATGTTCTTCATTACATGTAAGGTCACTTCTTTCTGCAAACTCATCAACTTTTACATTTTCACTTTCCACAACTTTGTTAGTGTTAGAGTTTGAACACTTTTAAGATTTAATCTTGTTGGAATACCCTAGGAATATACCTTCACACTCTTTTCATCAATTTTTCCATTCCTATTATCTTTGAATATATAACATTTACTTCCAAAGATTTTGAAATATGTCACATTAGGAGCATATCCATAGCATAGTTCAAAAGGTGTAGCATTTGTACCTTGCTTGAGTTGTACTCTATTTAGGGTATAGACAGAAGTACTAATAGCTTCTCTCCAATACTTATTTGATACATTATTCTCCATCGTGTAATGTTCCATTTAGGGAATTTTCTTATTTAACTTCTTATTTTATAAGTCTTCATAATAATTCATATCTGATATCCCTTAGTCTATCATTTGTTCTCCTATTTATATATTTTATTACTAGCAAATGATCATGGATGGTTGCATCCCTTCAAATAATTATTAAGCTAGTTGTTATGGTTAAGGTTTAATAGTGATTTATTAACATATATTTAATAATATACATTATTTTATATTATATACATGTATAACATTTATTGATTATTTAAATTTCCATATTTATAGTGTATTGTTGGGCTTATGGATGATATATGCCATTTAGATAACATAATAATGTTGTCACTATTCATTCTTATATTGGTAGATATATATTGTAATATTATTATATTAGTGAATAAGGATATATTTTCATTAGTAAATGCTAATATATTATCATTATATTTGAATATACCAGAAAAATGTATTAGATGATTTAATATCATATATTTATAAATATATTAAATTAATACAATATTATTATTTAACTCGTATTAAAACCTAGTCTAAAACTAGGGACATCACACATCATCAATGTTCTTGCATAGTCCATTATTGATATGTTTCTCCTTTCAGCTATCCCATTCTAAGGAGGGGACCTTGGTGCTAACATCTATCTTTTGATTCCTTCATCATTGTAGAATGTATCAAAATCGTTAGAAATAAATTCACCACCTCTTTCAAATCTCAGATATTTTAGATTCTTCCCTATTTCTTTTTGAACTGTAGCTAAATACCACTTAAATAACTGAAAATCGTCAGATTTAGCTTTAAGAAACATCACAGTTATCATTCTAGAATAGTCATCAACAAACTGAATGAAGTACTTAATTATATCCACAATAGCTTTGAACATCAATAGGTCCACATAGGTCAGTATCAACCAATTCCAAAATATTTGTTGATGTATATGTTTTTCTCTTAAAACTAGATTTGGTCATTTTTCCCAATTGCCATTATTTACACATAGCATTGTCGGGTTTCTTTATTTTTGGAAATCCTCTTACTTTCTTCATTTTACTAATGTTCACCAAATTGTTAAATTTTTCATGACATAACCTCTTGTTCCATAACCAAACATTGTGTTGTTGTGCAAACAAACATTTCTCATTAGATAAATCTAGATAGAACAAGTTACCTCTTGTCTAATCACCACTTCCAATTAGCTTATCATCACCATCGTATATCTTGGCCTTCCTGTGATGGAATTCAACTTTGTATCCTAATTTCTTCAGTTGTGAAACACTCAATAGATTATAGTTAAGTCCTTCAACCCAATAAACATCATGGAATATCATTACTAAATTTAACACATCAACCTTTGTATGGTCAAATATCCTCAAATTTGTTGGAAATCTAATTGAAAAGCTCATTGTTGTTGAAGATCAAAATGGGATATTGTTGTAAAAGAATGTTTTAATCATTGTTTTTTCATTGATGTCAAACCTACTATTTGTAGGGATGATATTTTCTTATAAGATCCAAATACTATCACTTAGTTGATTGATAAAGAGGATTTAATCAACAAGATGTAAAAAGAGAACCTAAGGGAAAGGTTGAGTTATGATGTTGTAATGAAGTGTAAGGATCAATTAAGACAATGGTTAAGTAATGTATTAATAACATACTCAAAGATACAGAGGTTGGTCACACTTAGAAACATTGGAGGAAGAAGTTGTAACAAGGTTGACTACAAAGCTTAAATTAAGATCATAAGTAGGTGTCGAGCAAGTTAGTTGAAGCTGACCAAATTTTTAGTAGAAGCTGAGTAAAAGACAATTCTAATGTATGTTGAGTGATCTTCATGTGCTGAGTAAAGATCAGGTGCCAAGCATTAGAAAAAATTTAGTTGGTGCCGAGTGATCTTTAGGTTTCGAGCATCAGGAAAAACATAGTTGATGTTGAGTAACATAGTGTATGGCAAGCACCAGTATTTCAATAGTGTCGAACTACTGCATTATTTCGAAAGATGAAGATTTTCCAAATCTAAGCTGACATAGTGGTTGCATTGAATTTTGTGAATGAGTTGGAAGATAAGGATGATGAGTTGGTGGCACAGAATCCTATGTAAGCTATTTTCAAGAATTTTCTAGACAAAATAGAATATGAGTTAGATGCAATGAATCCTACCTAATCCATGTGAATTGAAATCAAAAGAATTGAAGAACTTAGCAGGAAAAGGTACTCCAAGACTTCTATTTAAAGAGTCATAGACCAAGAAGCAAAGAGCTGTTGATACTATTGTTGTTGAACAGCCAAATTTGCAAAGTGGTTAGAAGGGTGTCAAGGAGGAGACATCTAGGAGAAGGAAGAGCATAGAGGCTCTACTTCTACAAGTGGTTATGAAGAGATGATTACTGATACATTGACAATGGAGACTCAAGAGGACTGAGCTTGAAAGGAGGACAAGCTATCAAAAGTTGCAGAGATTGAAGGCCAGGCAAGCGTATGAGCTGAGAAGTGATTTGAGATTTGTAAGATAAGTTGTATGTTCTAGTTAGGTCAATATTTTCTAATACTCTCTAGCAATTGTATTAGATCTAAAAATCCTATGGACTTAGGTTGGCCTAACAGCCACTTGTAAATCCTTTAATAGGGTGGCATTGCAAGTGAATGTTCTAAAGACCTCTAACCAGGCCCACTTCTAACAGGGTGGTTAAATCCTCTAACAAGGTCACATTTGACAGTGTGTTGTAAGCTTTTAACAGGGCAAGCCTTTCACACAGCATCACTTTAGAAGAGTGATAATTGAGTAACATGTTACTAGTGGTTTTTTCCAAATTGGGTTTCCACATAAATCACTGCGTGTGTTGATTTCTTATGTTTTATGCTTGCATTTTGATTTACAAGTAACTTGCTAATTTGATAAGTTAAAGCTTGGATGAATGAATGGTTGAATGGGTTCACTACACTTAGTGAAAAGTTTGAATAGGACATTTGGACCTTGAATAACTAATTCACCCCCACCACCCCACCCCCTCTCAGTTATTCTAAAGAAATTCTAAAAATTGGTATTACAGCCATCTATTGATTTAGTTTCAAGGTACTAGAAGCAGAAAGATCAAGATGTCCAAGAGACAAGTTTCCAAGCTCAACAAAGAAAACTTTGCTGCATGGTAGAGTCTGATGAAATTCCACCTTGGATCAATAGGTGACTACGCACAAATCTCAATTGGAATAGAACATGTAACTCCAGCAAGACCTCTTACTGTAGATGATTTGAATAAAAAGGAGGAGCATAACCAAGCAATGTTGGAGATTGCCTCTACACTCAACTATGCATAATATGATGGCATCAATGATTGTGACACTGCATTCAAGATGTGGAAAATCTTATCAAAAATCTATGGAGGAGATCAGAATGTTCAAAGAGAAAAAAGAGAAAGCCTAAGAGGAAATTTTGATGACATGAAAATGGAGGAAGTGAAAATGTTGCCTAGTATGCTGCAAGAATGAAAGAAGTGGTAAGTGCAATAAGAAGTCTAGGTGGTCAATTAGAAGAAGAAATTGCAATCAATAAATACTTGAGAACTCTGCTCCCTATCTATGCTATTAGAGTTTCAACCATCCAAGAGTTGAGGTGTGTACAAGGGAAAACACTAACCTTTGAAGGAATAGTTGGAAGACTTACTACATTTGAGCTATATAATTTTGACAACTACAAACCTAAGAACCTTGAATCTACTTTCAAGGCCAAGGTGATAATAAAAGACACTAAGGAAGACACATCAAGTAAGAAAAGAGGAAAAGGAAAACATCCATCTAGTGATAGCAGCATACATGAGGAAGATGTGGAATAGTTAGAAGCACTACTGGCTAGGAGATTCCATAGAGGTAAAGGCAAATTCAAAGATAAGCTCTCTATCATATGTTTCAATTGCAATGAAGTAGGTTATAGAGCTACAAGATGTCCACAAAAGAAGAACTAAAAAGAAAGAAACAAGTATAGGAACAAAAGAGAAGATTGTAGCAAAGATTACAAAGAGAAAGGCAAGAGATGCTACATTGTTGTAGAAGACTCTGATGAGAATGATGATCAAGTAGTCTATGTAGCCATGAAGGATGAATTAGATAAAGACAAAGATGAAGCAACAACATTGGTTACCTTTGTAAATAAGAATGATAAGTGGATCATAGATAGTGGATGCTCACATCACATGATAGGAGATAAACGTAAGTTCATTACCTTTACTCAATATGATGGAAATAGTGTTAGATTTGGTAATGATGCCCCATGTCAAATCAAAGGAAAAGGCTCTATAAAACTTACAAAGAAAATTTCATGTGATAATGCATACTATGTTGAAGAATTAAACTACAACTTGTTGAGTGTATCATAGTTAGGCAATGTAGGTTGCAAAGTTGAATTTGGAACCAAAACTACCAAGATCTATGACACTAATGGAAAGATGATAGGAAAAGGTGAACAAACAAGGAGTAATCTATTTTACCTAGATATGGAAGATGTAACATGTCTTGTTTTTGGACTTGATGATGTGTGGTTGTGGCATAAAAGGTTATGTCATGTTAACTTTGATAATCTAATTAGTATTAGCAAGAAAAAGAAGGTCAGAGGGTTACCCAAGTTGAGGAAACTTGAAAACACAATGTGTAAACAATGAAAACTAGGGAACATGACTAATTCTAGTTTCAAAAGAAAAACATACACTTCCAATGAAGTACTAGAGTTAGTCCATAAAGACTTATGTGGCCCAATAGAAGTGCAAAGCTACCTAGGAGACAAATACATAATGCTATTTGTAAATGACTACTCCAAGATGATGACTACTATGTTCTTAAAGAAAAAATATAATGCATTCCAAATATTCAAGTGGTATTTGGCCAGATTTGAGAAGGAAATAGGAAAGAACCTAAAATGTCTAAGGTCAAATAGAGGAGGTGAGTTCACATCAAGAGAGTTTGAAATATTCTACAAAGGTATTAAAAGGAAAACATCAGCACCAAGAACTCCACCACAGAATGGTATTGTTGAAAGGAGGAATAGGTCAGTGATTGACTATGCTAGAACCTTGATGATGGAGAAAAATATTGTACTAAAGTACTAGAGAGAAGCTGTAAGTACTGTAATCTACACACTAAATAGAGTTCAAGTCAAGAAAGGTACAAATGCAACACCTTTTGAATTATGGTATGGTCATTCACTTAATGTTAAACATTTCAAAGTATTTGGTTGTAAATGTTATATTCTAAAAGATACTAGAAATGGAAAGTTTGATGCAAAAAGTGATGAAGGCATATTTCTTGGATACTCCACTAGAAGTAAGGTATATAAGTGTTTGAATGTTAGCATTAACAAGTTGTGGAGAGTACAAATGTAAATTTTGATGAGCATGCAGAAGTTCAAGTTGATGAGTCAAAACAAACAGAAGATTATAGATCTTTTCTATACTTCTATGAAGGAATGACAGTTGAAGACAATGCTACAAATCAAGTTGGGAGTCAACAAAAAACTTTAGTATCTACTGAGTCTCAGCCTATGAATTCCAAGTTGCATTTAGAAGATGAGCTATAGAATGCAGAAAATGCACATTCTGATTTTGAAAATAGTATGCAAGAAAGGAATTATGAAATGCAAGATGAAGAAGAATGAAATGACTCTGAAGCTGAAGGATCAAAAATGGAAAGAAAGACTAAACCCAGATTAGCCAAGTATATGAGAAAACATCACCCTATAGATCAAATCGTTGGTGATAAGGATGCCAGACCAATGACAAGGAATAGGCTCAGAATTTAATCATGTCTATTGAGCAAGGTTGAACCCAAAATAGTGAAAGATGCACTACAAGATGATGACTATTATAAAGCCATGGAAGAAGAGATAGATCAGATTGAGAAAAAAGAAACATGGTCTCTAGTTCCTAAACCAACTGATAAGAATGTGATTGATACAAAATGGGTGTTTAGTAACAAACTTGATCAGAATGGTGAGATAACAAGAAACAAAGCCAAACTAGTTTGCAAAGGTTATGCACAAGAAGAAGGACTAGATTATGGAGAGACATTTGCCCCTGTTGCAAGAATGGAATGAGTAAGAACATTACTTGCATATGTTGCATATAAAGGTTTCAAAGTCTACCAAATGGATGTGAAGTTTACCTTTCTGAATGGTATACTAGAAGAGGAAATTTACATAGAACAACTAGAGGGATTTGTTGATGAGAAGACAAGGACATGGTTTGCAAGCTATACAAAGAACTTTATGGATTGAAGCAAGCACTTAGAGCATGGTATGAGAAGTTGCACAAATATCTTGTGAGGATAGGATTTGAAAGAATAGATGACAACAACAACTTGTACATCAAAGCTGATGAAGGTAGAGACATTTTCATATCAAAAAAAAAATTTGATGATATAATATTTGGAGAAAAGTATGTTTTATGCAAAGATTTTGTTGATCAAATGAAGCATGAATTTGAGATGTCAATGTTTGGAGAAATCAAATTCTTTGTTGGATTACAAGTACATTAGTTGAAGCATGGCATATTTGTGACCCAAACCAAATACATCAAGGAAGTACTCAAAACATTTGGGCTAGAAGACTCAAAACTAGTCAGTACACCAATGGCAACAAGCCATAAAATATCCAAGAATGATGAGTCTACTAAAGTAAATCAAACATTGTATAGTCAATGATTGGAAAGCTACAATATGTTGTACATATTAGACCAAACATTGCATTAGCTATTGGAATAGAAGCAAGATTTTTTACAAATCCAAGAGAAAATCACTTAATGGCAGTGAAGAGAATATTGAGATACTTGAAAGGAATTGATGACTTTGTTTTATACTACAAGAGGAATGAGAAGTTTGAATTGAAAGCCTACACTAATGTAGATTGGGGAGGTAACATTAATGATAGAAAAAGCACCAGTGGAGGAGCACTTTTCTTAGGAAAAATGTTGATTACTTGGACCAACAAAAAGCAAAGTTGCACCTCATAGTCTACTGTTGAAGCTAAATATGTGGCAACTGCTATAAACTACACAATTATTGTATGGATCAAACATTTGTTGCAAGGTATGAAGGAAGAGGTAATTGAACCTATGATACTTTATTATGATAATACAAGTGTTATCAATATATCAAAGAATCCAGTAATGCATGCTAAAACTAAGCATATTGCAATCAAGTATCACTATGTAAGAGAGCTGGTGGAAGACAAACAAGTGAAGATGGAATATGTTAGCTCAAAGGAAGAGATTGTTGATATCTTTACAAGAGAACTACCTAAAGATGCTTTTGAGTATCTTAGAGGAAAGTTAGGGGTGATACCCCTAGCTAAGGCTACTTGAACCAAAAAGCAAGTATACCCTGCATCAAATAAGCTAAATGTTGAAAATTTTATACATTGATTTAGAGGATGTTTACTTTGGGATCCATGCATAAAGTAGTATAAGTGCTGAAATTTCAAATCAGTCACAAGCAAGGTGATAGAGAGAGACATTGAATAAACCTATAGAAGCTACACTTGCATATTAAAGATGCTAATATGTCTTTAGCATTATTATCAAAGAGGGAGAAGTAGACAACTGACCAACAACTGTTGAAGATAAAGAATCAAAAAAGAGGGAGAAGATATTTAAAACTAATCAAAAAAGATAGAAGGAGAAGTTGTAAGATGTTGATCAGAACAATAGAAGTTGAGCAATACTGAGGGAGAAAGACCAAGAACAAGGATATAGTAGCAAAGAGGGAGAAAATTAAATAAACCAATTAGAATAGTAGAATAAGATGTGATGTTACAATTTACTTTTTGGAATTTGACTCACTATTCTAACCTAGCTAGAATTTGGTTGAATAGTTTAGTCTGATGGTCGATCAGTTTGGTTTGCCATCAATGCCAAAGAGGGAGATTGTTGGAAATTTGATTGAAAAGCTCATTGTTGTTGAAGATCAAAAGGGGAGATTGTTGTAAAAGAATATTTTCAATATTTTTTTTGTCATTGATGTCAAACTTGCTATTTTTAGGGATGATATTTTCTTATAAGATCCAAGTACTATCACTTAGTTGATTGATGAAGAGGATTTGATCAATAAGATGTAACAAGAGCACCTAAAGGAAAGGTTGAGTTATGATGTTGTAATGAAGTGCAAGGATCAGTTAAGACAATGATTAAGTAATGTATTGATGACATACTCAAAGGTTGGTCACACTTAGAAATATTGGAGGAAGAAGTTGTAACAAGGTTGACTACAAAGCTTAAACTAAGATCATAAGTAGTTGTTAAGCAAGTTAGTTGAAGCCAACCAAAATTTTAGTAGAAGCTAAGTAATAGACAATTCTAGTGTGTGCCGAGTGATCTTCATATGCTGAGTAAAGATTAGGTGTCAAGCATCATAAAAAATTTAGTTGGTGTCGAGTGATCTTTAGGTGTCGAGCATCAGGAAAAATGCAATTGATGCTGAGTAAAATAGTGTGTGTCGAGCAGCTGCATTATTTCAAAAGATGAAGATTTTCCAAATCTAAGCTAACATAGTGGTTACATTGAATTTTGTGAATAAGTTGGAAGATAAGGATGATGAGTTGGTGGCATAGAATCCTATGTAAGCCATTTTTGGGCAAATTTTAAAGGATTATTCAAGAAGTTTCTAGAGAAAACAAAATATGTTTTAGATGCAATGAATCCTACCTAATCCATGCAAATTAAAATCAAAAGAATTGAAGAATCGAGCAAGAAAAGGTACTCTAAGACTTCTATTTAAGGAGTCATAGACCAAGAAGCAAAGAGCTACTAATAATGTTGTTGCTGAAGAGCCAAATCTACAAAGTGGTAAGAAGGGTGTCAAGGAGGAGACATCTAGGAGAAGGAAGAGCATAGAGGCTTTTCTTCTATGAGTGGTCATGAAGAGATGATTGCACTGGTACATTGAACATGGAGACTCAAGAGGACCAAGCTTGAAAGGAGGACAAGCTGTCAAGAGTTGTAGAGATTAAAGGCCAGGCAAGGGTATGAGTTGAGAAGTGGTCTGAGATCTACAAGATAAATTGTATGTTGTAGTCAGGTCAAGATTTTCTAATACTCTCTAGAAATTTTATTAGATCTAAAAATCCTATGGACTTAGGTTGGCCTAACAACCATTTGTAAATTCTTTAATAGGGTGGCATTCCAAGTGAATGTTCTAAAGTCCTCTAACCAGGCCCACTTCTAAAAGGGTGGTTAAATCCTCTAACAAGGTCACATTTGACAATGTGTTGTAAGCCTTTAATTGGGTAGGCCTTTCATAGGGCATCACTTCAAAGTAGCATGTTACTAGTGGTTTTTCCCAAATTGGATTTCCATGTAAATCACTGTCTCATGTGTTGATTTCTTATGTGTTATGCTTGCATGTTGATTTACAAGTAACTTTCTGATTAGATAAGTTAAAGCTTGGATGAATGAATGGTTGAATGGATTCACTACACTTAATGAAAAGTTTGAATAGGACATTTGGACCTTGAATATGTAGTGCCTGCCCCTAGGTCACATTTTTGCTATCATTGCCAAACTCTTTTAGGACACTTCTATGATGATGATAATTAGTAACATATGATGAGATCATTTGGTATTCTATATTTCATGTATGGATGATGATTATTAGTAACATTATTTTGAGATTATCAGATATTGTTTCAAATTCAGTTTATCATATGATGAGATTACTTGGTACTTTATAGTTCAAGTGATTTCAGTTATTGATGATGATTAGATAGATGGTTTATTCTGTATGTGTTTTCTTATGGATACTTACCCCATACTTGCATGTGTATGGTGTGCGTGTTTGTTTTCTTTCTGTATGGCATTTCTGATGTGGTTAAGGAAGGGAGTCATAGTCACCTACCAGTCGGGATCTACACGATGCACCACTTCCTGCCATTGCCTATTTAGCTTAGTATATATTGTGCTTGTACAAGCGTGGATTTTATGCAGGTTTTAGGTATCAGGTATCGACTTCCCTAAATTGCCAAGATGAGCATACCCTATCGCATTATCTCAATGGTAAGAGAGGGGAGATAAATTCTCAAGTCCAAATCCCAACCCTTTAAGCCATTTGTCCTAATTGAAAATTAGGATAATTATCTGAGTTGAGTACCCTCTGAATATGTCTGATGACGTAATTCATGATATTAACCCTTTCGGTTTGATTTTGTATGTGTTTTGCTATGATGAGTTTTCCTATTTTATTTTATGAATCTTTGGTGTATTCTTCTATTAATTAAGCCTAATTAAAAGATTTAATTAATGGTATAATTTAATGGAAAATTAATATGATATTTATTTTATTTAATTAATTGGGAAATTAATTAAATAAAATATATAAATTTAAAGATAAAAGTTATAAGTTTAAATTTGGAACGTGACAATATTTATTTTAATAATAATATATTTAGATTTCTTTTTTAATAAATGCTAAATAATATTATTATATATTTTAGCAATTAAGTTTCAAAAATGAATTTAAAAGTGGAAAAGATATTAAAATTATTAAATATTCTAGATTGCATGAGGTGTGCATGTGATTAAAATATAAATATATCAAGATAAAACAAGTGGATTTATTAAAGTGAGTGCATGAGATATAAAAATTAATTAATATTAAATTAATTAATCTACATTATTTTAATATTTATCTAATTATGCACATGTTGTCTACACTTAGGAGTTCGCACATTATTTGAGCACATGTTGTCTACAACATTTTAGACAACTCGTCATCTTTATCTTCTTATCATGGAAGTTATGTGCTTAGTTGTCATGCTTATCTCCTAGCTCCTTCTAGAAACATTCTAGATGCATCTTAGAGGCCTTTAAATAGAGGCTCTCCTAGTGTGTTTGGACAAGCTTACATGCATTCAAGAAGCTCATATGCTTCTACATGCTCATATGCTTCTACAAGCACTTCTAGTCACTTGGGGGTTTCAGTTGGTTTGATTCTTGGAGGAATGGTGAATGTTGGAGAAGGAAGGGATTTTTCTATGGACTTCTGAGGTCTAGCAAATTAGCATCAGTATCCAGGTGCACTCGTGATTTTCACATATTCCATTTGCACTCTTTCTCTTCTTGTCTTCATCATGTCTGTTATATGTTTCTGAATATACTCCATGAACAAATCTTCAATCTTGAAATTGGAATTAGATATGTATGTTAATTTTTATTTTGTTGCAAAGAAACATTAGGAAACCCTAGTTTTATTTATGAAGGAAATTCATCACAAACTGCACTGTTGTTGCCCCTTACATAGACCTGAACTCAAACATTCATAACTTTTTATCTAGAACAAATTTATTCGATCACTCCTGTCAGATTTGGCACAACTTGGCCCTCTCCAACATATTTCAAATTTGGCCTGATCCAACAGTTCATTAGGGAGATATGGCCTCCATACTGGGACTATTTTATTCAATGATAGTCATTCCTCCATTTTCCATAACTAGGAGTTCTTTGTGCTTAAACTTCACAAAAATAATCTATCAAAGCATGGAATGAATTAAAAACTAAACCAATATAGATTTAAGACATTTATAATCAAGATTTGGAAATTGATTTGGGTTTGGGTTCGAATTAAAATAGAATCTTATTTTTATTCATTAGTTTTATATGATTTATTAACTAATCTAATTTAATTTAATTTAATTAAGATTAGTTAATAGAAGAAGAAGTGTAATTAATTATTAGTCAATTTAAGTAAATGGATTTTTAAATGAGGGAAAATTAAAAGAAAAGAGACATTAATAAGTGGAATTAAATAAATGATTGTCCTTGAAGTGTTTTAAGGAAATTGTAAACTAATTATTTGAAAGTTGATAAGTATTATTTTTATTATTTGACTAATGGGAGACGCTTCTTGGAATTATTAGTAACATTGATTTGTAGTGAAATAATGCAAATGATTTTATCTAAAAGTCAATGGGAACTAGTTCAATGATTTAAATAAGTAAATAATTATCTTATGATTATTTTAGAGAATTGTTTTAAAATAATGGAGGGATAATTCTATGCTTTATTCAAAGAAATAAATGGATTGACTTGTAGAATAATCTTATACTCTTGAAATATACTTAAAATAAAATCAGAAATCTCATATTTGGCTTAATCATGTGATTGCAAAAGCAAACCAAAACATATGTTTGTATCTTGTTTTGCTATGCTATATGTGTTTTGGGGTTTTGGGATTTGTCCTAGCTTTGACCAGTCTTAGGTTTTTACCAGAGGCTCGAGGGTTATGTGAATGTGATGGCATGTTGATGTTATTTGATCTTAA
The DNA here is from genome assembly GCA_028749045.1 of Cupressus sempervirens. Classification (NCBI taxonomy): domain Eukaryota; kingdom Viridiplantae; phylum Streptophyta; class Pinopsida; order Cupressales; family Cupressaceae; genus Cupressus; species Cupressus sempervirens. Next base: position 211,318,186 of record CM053793.1, read on the forward strand.
TCTTTCTAAACCCAACCATGGTAATGTGATGGTATGTTCTATGAGATGTTTGTATTTACTGATTGTTATTGATTTCTAGTCTTCTTGTGTGAAGATGAGGTGTATGTATTTGAGATACTTGACATAACCCTTTTTGAGTCATCGATCAGTTATATTTGGGTTACTTTTTAGTCGCCTTAATGGGACTGAAATGTTTGTTTTGATCTTGATGATGTCATGTTGTGACATGTTTTGACTCAAACATTTTTGGAGTCTTTGATCAATATTACTTTGAGATACTTTTTGGTTGCTTGTTGAGAACCAATGGATATAGAGATTATTAGTGATACCTTCAATTACCAATAGAGAACTATTCTGGTCATGATTATTAATGGATGCTTTTTAGTTGCTCATGGAGATTTGATGCTTTTATTATGGATTGTCTTTTGGTATTTTTCCAGTCGCTTGTATAGGATTGAGGTGATTTTATGATTTATGATTCCATGAGCCTAGGGTAGGTTATCTACTTGTAGTGTCAAGAAGTAGCTTGCAATGGGGGTCGGGGCCCTAAGTGGCTGCCAGGGTAACTCATTGTAAGTTTTATTAATAAGTGAAAACATTTACACTAAATGGGGATTAAATGAACCTAATAAGATAATTGTTTGTTCTCGCCCATGCCTTGAGTGCTAGTATAGACTAGGATGGGAGTAGAGAGAATGCTTGGTTGTGACCTTGCATTCCATAGTATGCCTCGTTAGTATGAGAGGATACTAGTGGCCGCATAGGGATCACTAGGGGGTTGGGGTCTATTGAGAGACTACCATGATAACTCTAGTGTGATCTATGCAATGACACTTTCCCGCTTGCATAGTAGGTCTCCTACATGTCTTTGTTGTGCATCTTGGATTAGATGTCGATTTGTGTTGGAACCCTTGAGTTAGTATACTTTTAGGATTCCTGGACTTAGAGAGTTTTTGTGTTATATGATTTGATAACCCATTTGGGATTTGAGACTATCTCCTCAGCATGGTGGGAGTGGACCATTTAGGTTCCACGCGGTCGGGTGGTAGTGTTTTTCCACTCTTATCATTTGAGATGCATCTGAGACATCGTGGCTGGATCTTTCTTATTGGTATTTATCTTCATTCTATTCTTGGATTATGATGATGGAAATGTATCCTTACTTTGATGATTAGCATATGATAGATTTTGTTATTTACTTATCTTATGTTTTAATATGCATGTTATATTTCTTTCTGCATATGATGTAGTATATTTTAGGAGTGACATTCCTACTGTGATAATACTGATGATCTCTTTGGTGATTTGGGATGTTACGCGCGGAGGGATGGCTAGGACCCATGATGGTCTAATGATGCTATTTACAATTGGGAGGAACCGTGCACTTAGTTAATTGTGTTTTATGATATATGGTTATCTTTTACAATGGATGTTTATGTCTTCTATGATGATGTATCATGTATGGAATTTGGTTTCATTTACTTTATTGCACTTGCATCATGGATTAGAATGGGATGATGTACTTCATTTTCACACATGTATATTCTTTTAAGCCTTTCATACCCTGTGTCATGTATGGTGGATGATTGAGCATTCCGAATTAAATTGCCAAGAGGCATTCAGAACAAATGTGTAATATGGACATTGGACTTTCTATTTATTCTTTCATGTGGATGTGGTAGTGGTTAGACTTAGTATTAATTGAATTAAATGTGACTCAACATCTTGGGACCCTTAAGGAATGTAACCTGTTATGAATGTTTTTAGTTGTATGTATGTTATTACTTCCACTACTATGTTTGTGATATGAATGGTTTATCTTTCATGTTTTTTTTTTTAAAAATTGTTTGGAAAACTTAGTAAAATTTTAGGTTAATTCTTTTGGATCCCTTGGCAGGGCATTAAAAAATAATTGATTCACCCCCCCCTCTCAATTATTCTAAAGCAATTCTAACAAAATTTATCTCTATCACTAGTCATATGCTTAGACCATTCTTTATTAATTAACCATTCTTTATTAATTATCCATTTGTCACTTTTGTTTGCATAGGAGATTAATGCAATTTTCTCATCTTCACCAGAATATTCTTTCATAGAAACATAGACAACTTCATCATCATTACTTTTAGATTTAGTGTCAATTTCTTCTTTAGCAATACATCAATATTTCTTACCTTTTTCATCCTTGTTATTCTATCTCTTCTTCCTTTCTACTTGCTTTCCTTTCTATCGTCCTTGTCTTCTTTGTTCAGAAACCTACCAGTAATATGACCAACCTTATTGCATGGAAAAAAAATAATAGGTATCTTACCTTTGTATTTACCTCTACCTCTTCCAAATATTTTAGCAATAAGTGCTTCAAGTTCATCAAGCTCGTCATTAGAACTGTCAAGATCACTCTTCAAATTTTTCCCTTTCTTTTTGCTAAGAACTAGTTGTGACTTAAAAGAATATTCAATAGTATAAGGTTTGTACCTATCAAAGTTAGACATATCAAAAGTAGTAAGTCTACCAATTATGCCTTCCAAGGTCAAAGTGTTACCTAGAGTACATCTCAGTTCTTGAATTGCATAAACTCTAATGACATATAGAGGAAGTAGAGTCCTCAATATATTTCATATCACTATTCCATTTTTTATTTTTCTATTTGCACCACAAATAGAATCGACAAGTTCTTTAACTCTTGTATAGTATTGTATTATTTTTTCACCTTCCATCATTCTCATGTCATCAATTTTTCCTCTCAAGCTCTCTGATTTGGCTCTCACAACATTGTCATCACCTCCATTTATAGTCTCCAGTTTGTCCCACATTTTCTTTGCACTATCACATTCTTTTATATCATCAAACTCAGCATAGCTTAGGGTTGAGGCAACCTCCAACATTGCTTGATTGTGTTCTTTCTTTTTCTTAAGTTGTTCATTTGTTAGAGGAGTAGTTGTTATTCTCACATACTCATTGTCCACAAAGTTTATAGCAACATTACTGATACTAGATATATGAAGCCTCATCAAAGTTTTTCATGCAAGAAAGTTCTCCTTTTTTAGCTTTGGTACCTCTCTTTTGTGAAAACCACCAACAACACATCACCATTTTTTCACTCTTTTAAAGTGATCCCTATTAGGAGTAAACCTTGTTAAAGCTTACAATACACATTATTAAATGTGACCTGATTAGACAATTTAATCACCCTATTAGGAGTGGCCTTGTAAGAGGACTTTGATCATTCCATTTAGAATGTCACCTTGCTAAAGGAGTTACATAGACTGTTAAGTCCTTCAAATGATTGTTAGCTCAACCTCTAATTAAAAATATTTCAATACAAATTGTTCACAATTATTAGAAAGAAAACAACATGGTTTTGATCAATATGATTAAAACTCACTTTTACAGTTTTAAATAATTGTTTGGCTCATGTGCTCATTCACTAATAAGCTCCCCATTTTCATTGATGTCCTTGATTTTCTTGGAAACCCTTCAAGTAGAAAATCTTCTTCTTGTAAAACTTAGGTCTTCTCCTCAGATTCACTTATCAACTTCAACAAAATCTACACAAGCAGTTCTTCTCTTTCTTTTCTCTCAAACACTTTTGTATTCATTGTGTTTTCCTTTGTCATTCATTTCTCTGTATGTAAAAGTGCATGTACCTCCCTATATAAATTTTGGCTTCATACCTCCTTAAATAGGTAATATTTGCTTTTTTTGTATTCCATGATCACCATTGGTCTTAGGGTTTACAATTTGGTTCATCAAGTTCATTGTTTATGTTCATCTTCCTTCATTTCTAAGAACTTCTCATTCATAGAATTTGATCATAGGTATTATACCTAATCCTCTCCTTGAATTAAAAGATCTAACAATATTATCTTCAACACACTTTTCATATCCCAAGAAATCAATTGAGTTGGCTACAAATCATGATTCCTCAAACTCATTTGAAATATTCTTTTTTAGTAATCACTAAGTTTTGACACTTGGTCATCACTTAATCACTTGATCATTGTAGAAATTTTGGCTCAACATCAACTAACTTGCTCGATCGATACTAATTCTTGGTCAACATTAAATTTTCTTAGCACTTGCTATGGCTCAATTGACACTAGTATCACTCGACATACCTTAATCTTTTACTTTATTACTCAGTTAAGCTTTACATTCCCGATATAAATAGTTACTTTATCTTATCAAAGTTTACCTAATAATGTCCATTGTAGCTTCCTTTTCATAACTCAACATTTCCTCTTGGGTGCTATTTTTATGATTAACTTCTCAAATCCTCTTCATTAATCAAATAGATATGAAATTTAGATCAGATGTCAACATGTCTCATCAATAGATTTGACATCAATGAAAAAAAAAAATTATTCCAATTGTAAGTTTCCAATAGGCATATCCACTACTAGCACACTTATGATAAGATCATTGTCAAGATATGAAGCTAACTTGTATCGTAACACATTTATAGTACCAATGGTAGCAACTTCTCTAGAATCTAGTGCACAACACCTCCCATGCTTTGTATCTACTTTCAACCCTAAATATTCCATTATTTTGAATGGCATGATAGTGTTTGAAGCTACCAAATAAATCATACAATTCTTAACTACCCTTCCATTTAAAACAAGACTCAAAAAAAAGAGTCAATATTTTCATATAAGCAGTAGCAAAATTGTCTAAATAAATAGGAGGAATCTAAGATATTACCCCTTTAGGTTCTTTAGCCTTACATGGTACATTCTTCTTGCTTGTTGAAAATTTATGATCTCCAATATTATTTTTCCCTCTTATAGTTGAAATAGTTCCTAACCAAGATAAGGCCTTACTCTTGTGCTCCTCTATCCTAAAAAATTCTAACAAGGGAACGTTAACAATAATCTAGGAAACACGAAAAACATATCTATAGAGGTATGAGGAAAAGACTCAGCATGCATACCTTTTTCCTCCTTTGGCTAAATAATAGTAATAATTTTTTTTTGACTTTCACTTCTAGTACCTTTTCCTCTATAGTTTTCTTATTTACTTCTACATTTTGAGATGTTGTCATCTTCTTTAGTTCCCTCTTCTTTGTTTTGACATCTTCCACTTTCATTACTAGCTATTCCTTAGCCTTGTTACCATCTAGTAGCTTGTGAGTTATATCTTTGATGAATATTCCTAATGCTTTACTAGGATCATTATTCACACATCTATTTCTCAAGTTGTGATTACTTTGGATATTAGCTACCATATCTATTGTAATTTTGTCAATCTCTTCTTTTGATGATTTTCTCAATATAATATGTGCTACATCAAACATCATATTGCAAGCTTTGTCGTCAAATTCTTCATCTTCATTAGAAATTTTTTGTTGATGAAACTTTTCATAATTATGTCTCTATGAACTTATATACATTTCATGTATTTCATTATTATAGTTATCATCGTCTTCATAGCAAAAGTCCATTAGGTTACATGCTACATTTTCTTGAATTTTTTTTGTCAAAGACTTCTTTAGGCTCAGGTTCTTTTGAAGCTTCTATTAACTGGTCAACTACATAATATTCTGGAAGGTGTGGGGATTGAAAAGTCATATACCAAGGAGTATCCTCTTCCATATCTAAAATATTTCTTTGTAATGGGTGTGGAGTAGTTTTATCATTTTTCCGCTTAGCCATATTTGTAATAGGCTTCCCATCCTTCCATTAAGTATTATAGGGGTAATTTGGTAACCTAGTTTGCCTATTAGAATTATTGTTGAATTATGGCTTGTCACCCATAATTGATGCATTTAGATTTGTTATCATTGGTTTCACATTCTTCAAGAGGCTTAACATTTGATCCATTTTATATTCTTCAGGTTTCTTGTTTATAGTAGCCCTCTCATTCTCTCTTTTATTACTTCTAGACCCAAAAAAAATTGGGTCATCTCTTCTCCCTAGTTTTCCATATGCACTCCTATTGTTTTCTATGTTTACTGCAATTCTAAAAGCATCTCTCAAAGTATTGGGGTCTTTGTCTCTCAAGATGTAGGCTATCTTGTTGTCAAAAGTGTTGAAATAAGTTGTGAGACATACATTTTCATCCAACCTCATTACTTGAAACAACTTATACATCCCCTTCTAAAATATCACATTAAAATTAAAATTAGACTCAATTTGTTTCTTCTTGATATTGTTAAAACTCATTTAGTATGAAGCCTACATTTGTATTATATCCATATTGTTCTTTGAAACATTTCTTCAGATCATAGCATGAACTAATAGTGTCATTAGTAAGTCTTCTAAACAAATTCCTAGCATCTTGAGTAAGATAATATATAAACAATTTGATGGCCACATCTTCAAATTCAACTTCATAGTCATTTAGCATATCTGTAAAATTTATGAGATGTTGTTCCCCACTAATTGCATTGTTTTGTAGTGAACTTAGTGACTTTATCCCCCAGCTCATTTGGAATAGGTCTGGGATGACTATGAATTCCCATGAAGGATATTTTCTTATATCTTTCCATATACATAGGACTTTTTTGAAACCCTAAGGCACTAGTGGAACTATGTCTAGCATTTTGAGCAGATGCAATGATCATTCCTTGCTTCTCTATAGTTTATTGGCCTATTGTAGTAGAATAGGAAGTTGGACCTAATTGATACATTCCAACATTACTTACTAAGAGACCAAAAGCAACACTTGAAGGCATCCCTTCTTAATATTGAGCTTTTGATGAGGTTAATCATAATGTAGATCTCAAGAACTAAATTTTCCTCTTCATTTTACTAGCTTGAGCTTCATTTTCAATCTTCTCCAACTCCTTGGCAAGTTTTTCATTTTCCTCCTAACCCTTTCCAAATCTATACCAATTTTTAACATGGACATCTTTCAAAGTTGTATTGGGTTCATTTATATGAATACTAGTTGTCATTTGTTTACCCTTATCTAGATTCCTAGTTGTGGGTTGTATGCTATCTTTATCCTTCTCCAAGGGCTCATATTGATGGATCTAATTGATGATTGGCCCTTCTTTCATATATCCAAATTTATTATGTAGATCTTTTTCCTATTCTATACATTCAGAACTTAAACTTCAAAAATCTCCAAACACATCTATATGTATGCATGTAGGTTTTTTCTCTAATCTCTTGTTTTTTTCTTTCAATAGAAATATTCTCCTGAATAGGTTATCCCTTTCAATGAGGGCATTCATGACTTCTATTTCTTTTTCTTTCTCCAAGCACTTGCGACTGACATCCTCTTCAACAACTTGTCTATTGAGAACCTCTAACTCCACATACATATCAATTATCTTAATAATAGTAGCCTCTAACATTGTTGTCTCACTAAGATCTATAATATTTCTCTCAATAAAAGGGATTTTTTGGGTAAGATTCACCTAGCTTGGATTTTATTAAAGCTTCATTTGTTCTCATGTTTCTTGAACCAACTACTCTTGATATGGCATATCTATTAGAATACTTCAAAATAGCTGGAGGGTGTGTATCAGTTATCCAAGGTCCAAATGTACAAATAAAACTTTCCAGTACTTAACAAATACGTGTGCATGCATTGATCATCCAATATCTTAAACCATAGTATATTATTGTCTTTGGTCAAATGAACTTTGCAAAAATGTAAATATGAAATACCACAAAATCATTCACACAATTTGAGACAAGGATTTTACATGGAAACCCAATTTAGGAAAAACCACCAGTAACATGCTATCAATTTTCACTCTTCTAAAGTGAGCTCTATGAGGAGCCAACCTTGTTAAAGGTTATAATGCACATTGTTAAATGTGACCTTGATCAAACAATTTCAATCACCTTGTTAGGAGTGAGTCTTATTTGAGGACTTTATAACATTCCATTATAATATCACCCTATTAAAGGATTTACTCATGACTTTTAGGTCAACCTTAATCCAAAGGATTTATATAGACTGATACAGTTGTTAGAAAGTAATAGTAGGACTTCATCTGATAACAAAACAACTCTCTTGTAGATTACAAATCTCTTATTCAATCCTCCATAATACTTGGCATTCAATCTCCTTCATAACTAATAGATTGTTCACCCTTCAAGCCTTCACTTCCTTAATCCTTCATGCTTAGTATGCCTATTATAGGTTCATTCCTTCAACTACCAAATGAAGCAACACCTGAAGACTCCTTATCTATCTCTAGTTCACACTATGACACTTTCCTTCTAGCCTTTTATCTCCTTATATAGATAATTTAGATCTTTTTCTACTTCACCACAATTGTCCATCTTAGGGTTAGGACAGATTCATAAAATCTACCCTCTTTTTCCATTTGCTTCCCTTCTAGAAACTTCCCTTTCAATCCTCTTCAAATGGTTTATCTTGCATTTTGTGCCACTATCTCATCATACTTATCTTCCATTTACTTCACACAATTCAAGAAATCAAATTTGTCAATTGAGATTCATCAAATCTTTGATCAAACTCATTTTACTGACACTCGGCAATAATATGTTGTTTGCTTAGCAATAGTTGTTTTCTGATGCTAGATCAACACTAGGTTTCTTGGCATACACTAAGTCTTACTAGTGCTCAGCGCATATTAAACTTCCTTTGCTTGACACCTACTAGATTTCTCTTTGCTTGGCACAAACTAAATTTTCTCAGTTGCAAATAACTTGCTATTTGGCCTGCATTGACTTTCTCAACTTCCAATTGTTTGCTTAGTTAGGCTTGGCAAATACATTTCTTTTCTTAATCTTCTTCTTGTCTTTGCTCAAGTATCCTTTCATTATAGCCTTAAGTATATAAGCAATACACTATTTCATCAAAGTCTTACTTGGTCTTGGTGCTTCTTATATACACCATATGACTCAACCTTTCTCTAGGTACTCTTGTTATCCTTTATTTTCAAATCTTTTTCATCAATCAATCAAATGATAGCATTCAAACTAAATTAACAATTGGCTCACCAGAAAGTAGTAGGTTTGACATTAGTGATAAAATAATGATTATTCCATTATAAATCATTTCTATACTTCAATAATCTTCTTTATTTCAACAATATCCCATAGATGAGACTACTTTACCTTCACATATTTCTTCTCCTTGAAAATGAGTGTTGAAAAAATTACAAAGGACACCTATATTGTCAAAGTTTGAAATTTTAGAGGAGAAACCCTTCTCTTCTACAGTTTGAGGCTACAAGTTTGTTTTTATATTATTTCTTAGCTACCAAGCATGACTAGACTCTCCCATTATTTTAGGTTGTATCCTTTTATTAGACTTGGTTAAATCACTTTGTATGGGGACATCAAAGTGTGCATTTATGTAGGTTCTCATGTTTTTATCTTGTTGGATATTAAAATGTTAATAAGATGAAAATTATACAACATTGGTTATGAAACCTTGACCAAGTCACCACCCACCTAGGGGAGTAAAAAATTCTTGGACAAACCTTGAGAATCTACAAAAAGCTAAACCAATCAGAGAAAGATGTAAAACCTAGTCACATAAAAAACATAAAATATCACTAGTTAACTTACTACAAACAATAAGGCATACTATTTCTGGGATAAGTACTTGAGATATCATCTTGACACAAATGCTTCTAGTGCAGATAGATCCAACTCTATACATTAGAAAGGACATTATCTAGCATATGCAACACTTTTCACATATAACCCATGTCATAGCTCCCCAATAGAGTCACCATTTTGTTGGCTCCTAATTAGTTGGTCATATTGGCTTGCATGGGAATATCTCGAATTTCCTTTCTAATGCTAGATAATTTCCTATGGGAGTTGCATATGCTAGATAATGTCCTTATCTATGAACATTATCTAGCATAACTCAAAGGGAAGAAGTCTATAAATTCTTATTAGTTGGTCATATTGGCTTGCATGGGAATATCTCGAAGGAGGTTTCATAATTTGTTATGTAGGTTTATCCATAGTGGGTGAATCACAAAAGTAAGAAACCCTATTTAAATATTTGCTTATTTCCTTGTTTTTTCTTATGTGTCTCTTTCAATTGTTGGTTCACTATCCTTTTCAACTTTAGGGAAAACCTCCTCAATAGGTTTTGTAACCTTTTCTATTTCATCTTGGTCCTGTGCCTTATCTTTAATTACCACCTATGGATCTTCTATTTTGGAAACATCTCATGTTATCCACTCATTGTAAACAATATTATTAGCAGAATTAAACTCCATAATTTCCTTTTCTATGTGAGTAACATCTTTCCACTTTGCCTTCAACTCATTAACCTCAAAATATATGATTTGTTAAAATTCCTTTATTCTAATATCTTCTCAACATTTTCTGTGAATAAATCATTATCATTATTTTTCTCATCAAGGCATACAAATCTTCATCCCATTCTTTAAAGATTTTGAGACTCTGATCCTTGTTGAAAACAAAGGGAAAAAGGTATAAAAAATTATTCTCATACTTGGAGAGATAGAATTTCACCTTTCTTTGTAGCAACTCCCTGTTTACATCAAACTCTAATAAACCCATTACTTGATCATGTCTCTTTTCAGTTGAATCATCAATGTGAGCTTCATCTATAGTATTTGTGCATGTGTTGATCATCTCTTCTTCTTGCTTTAACAACTTGTACAAAATTTTCCTTAGCACATCCTCATTTTCATTAAGGGATTTTCCAATAACAAGAAGTTGTGATATCTCATGGTGAAGCAATCTAGTATTAATTATAGATGCAAGGTGTAAAGTCATGTCTGTCACCCTTTATTCATATCTCTACACCACCTCTATCAAAGCAGTCTTCAGGTTATTCTTTTAATACTAAATTTCATCATTCAATGATTCTCTAGTGTGCAATGGAGTCTAGGGAAACTCAATGATTAGTCCAATAGGGGGTAGTTGAGCCAATGATGATGTAATTATCTTTTGAGATGATTCACCTACTGGTTTTTTCATCCCTTTTTCTTTTCATACATAGCAATAATCCTTGACATTCCACTAATTGTTCCTCTCTTCTCATCATATGCTTCAAATTTTCAACTACTACTTGCTCACTATCAAAATGCAAAGTGATCTAAGGAGGTGAATATTTCTCATTCCTCAATAATGTCCCTTCTTCTAATTTATGTCTTTCAGAAGCAAGCTTAGCAGGGGGACTTTCAAAATAATGTCTTTTATAAACTAAGGCAGGATGAGTATCTATTTTCCTCACAATGACATATCCAATTTTCCTCTGGAGAGTATATGGTTGTGAACTCATTTCAGAGGTAATAGAGAGTATTTTCATCAACTCATTTTCCTTATCATGAAATGAATTTATCAAGGCATTCTTTTTTTCATTCAAAACTTGAATAATTTCAAAAAAAATGTGTCATTAATTTATTCAATTTTTCACCCCACATCTTTGTAACTTCAAAAAGGTCATAATTCGTATCAAGAGCATTGATAAAATCAATGACTTTCATGTATAACCTCCACTTCTCTTTCTTTATTTCATACTCATATAAAGAGAATTCATTCCTGATTATATCCTTAGGGTAGTAGAAGTTTTGAGTATGACCTTTTTCCTTAGTTCTTATTTTAAACATTTCATAGAAACCCTTAGGATCTATAATCCTAGCATGGGATTTTTTCATTTAATGCTTTTCCAAAACATTTCCCAAATGTTTCCACCCCCCTTTAGTTATTAGAAGCTGATGTGCAACAACAAAACTAGGAAACATTGATCCCCTTGATATATTTTCAAATCCTCCTCTTCTAATCCTCCAACCTTGAGAAGGACTTGGAAGAGTAGCACATGATGATTTCCTTATAAACCATAAACTCTAAACACTATAAAATTTGGGTATGGAATAATATCTCCCCAATTGTAGATTATCTTCAAACCTGTAGCAAACTCCTTTGGTCTAATTAATTTCAATAATGCTTTGGGAATTTGGGGGTTGTCAGGAGATGGAAATGCTCTCATCTTAGAAGAAAAGTATCTATCAAACCTTTAAAAACTAGCATCTATTATCTCCCATGACATATCAGTACTCCATAATTGTACTAACAAATTTTATCCTTCATGCCCTCTTTCTAACTTCATTTCCTTCTCAAGTATAGAAATGCCTCTGAAGGGGTACATGTTCATAAGTAAAGAATAACATCTAAACGGCTTATCAACTTTTTCCTTATCTATTTAAATTAATCTATTACAAATATCTTCAGCAATATAAGAGGAAAAATTAAAAATCACATCCATCCCATATTGTAGTATTGGAACCATCATATACATTAGTGGATTAGGTATATAATCTTGTTTGTCCATACCAAAGACTTTACATAAAGACATATATACAGCTTTGGTTTGAGGGTTGAAATATTTCTTCAATAATGGTTTAGGTGTAGATAATGGAACTAGGGTTAGGTTTCCAATCTCTACAAAGTGATCCTTCAAAGGCTCATTTCTTAGATAAACCCTCTAAGCTTTGTATATCACCTTTAATTTCTCAACATCAATTTATTCATGGAGATTAGAAGGAGGGCACAACATAAAAACTTCATGAATTTCTTCCACTATGATCTTGAAGAAACCACCTCCAAAATTATTTCCTACTAAATGAAGTACTAGATTGTAGCATCCATAAAAGGCCCTAGGATAGCCAATTTTCCCTAATCAAAGTTCCATATATTACTTTGAGGGTATCCAAGTTCCTCTAAGAAAACCACTTTTTGAAAAACTCAAAACCACATATGGTTGTGTGTGCCTCTGAGTAAATTTCCCTTATCATACAAGCCCTCATCAATTTTTAACCTTGGGGATCTAGGGATTAGTGCTTTTCCTTTGGTAGAATCATTGGTGAACATGTCTAACTGTTTTAATATTCATCATGTACACTTCTCTCTTTATGGTATTTTTTCCACTGAATTCCTTATGAGGAGGCATTTTGGAATATAGGACATCACACATATAGATCATTTTCTTCAATTTCCTCTTGTAGAAGGAAAAAAGTTCAAATAGGGAAAATTACTTACCACCATTTAGCTTCCAATCTCTGTAATGTCTATCACAAATGAATCCTAGCTTCCTTGCAATTTCTAGTGGTGATGAATGTCCCTCCCCTCTCATATTACAACAAGAAATTGATCACCCTATTATAAAAATTGTGATGCAAGTGCCAATTTTACCCACAATTGCAGTCAAACAAATTTGAAATAAATTTGTTGTCAATTAATTATAGACAATGGGCATAAGGCTTCATGGAGAAATTCAATATGATCCATTGATCAAGGTATGTTCCAGCATCCTTGTTTTGATCTGCATGTTGGATCATCATTTGTGTAATGATGGGGTAGTCAAATGAGCCAACTAACATAAATTATAAACAATGTATTCTCTATGGGTCCCTATCTAACCTTTTGAAAACTTTGGGATATGTGTCACATCATCACATTCTTGCAATACTTAAAAACATTACAATATTTTATAGCACGAATGTGATGATCGTCGATCAAGCCCACCAAAAACACATGTCATCCCATCATTTTTTCGTATCAATTGAACCTCTTGCACCTCCAAAATGTGAGAAAGTGGACACCATTGACCCTTTTACATCTTACAGCTCCAAAATAAGATGGGGTAAATCCACTTCTAACACTTTTTCTAGCCCCATAGGACATGTGGCACATTCTCACAAGAGGTAAACACCTTTCAGGTTGATCATGTGAGAAAGTGACTGCCATAGATCTCCCCAGATCTAACAGTCTTAGATAGTAGCCATTTTGGGTCCTTTTACTCCGTAGGGTATGCCTTTGGAAATTAATATTATCCCAATTGGAGAAAGGCAATGGATTGAAGGACAAAATTACTAGGCCTGCACACATTTCACCAAATTTTACAAATGTGTCACAATTATCACCTCTTAAGAGATGCTTACTTAAGAGAAAATGATGCCAACATTAGGATAAAACATATAAGGCTAATGGAGAAATAATTCATCAAAAAAATAAGGTCCCAAATTGATTCACTAGGTAATCAAACAAAAAAATCCCCCTCTCCCAATAAGATAACCCATTTTATAAAGTTTTTACAAAAGTAACTCAATGTAATAATAAAAGGAAAGGCCTTAGATTTTTTCTAGGGTTTCCTTTTGAATATTTTTGAAGAGAAACAAAGTAGGGCCATGAAATTAATAATTTCGTCCCAAACCCATAATAATTTTTTAAGCAAAATTTATCCTTGAAAAAATGGCTAATAGTGGCTCTATTTGGGGATGATGAACAATCTATATTCATGCAAGCACTCAAAATTGTTGGGAGAAGAAAACCACAAACTTGAAACACTTAGAGAGCACTAGGAAAACCTATACAACAAGACAAGAAAACCAAACTAGAAACAAAGAAAACACCAAAAATAAAAGAACACACTTATATACATAATTTTCAAAATGTACAGCACTATCCTATTGTTCATGGAAAACTATACTTCTTAAGAAAAGTATTTCATAAAGAACTATCCATGAACTAGAAGTTCAAGAGTATTACTAGATAGTTCCTTTAAAATGTATGAATCCTCTCCCCATTTTGAGTCAATCAAATAAGGACCAAGCCATATAGGTTCAAATTTCCCTTGTTTCCCTTTCTCTTCTAATCCTGCATTCTATAACAACACTATATCATCTAGTTCAAATTTTCTACTAATAGATCTTTTGTCATATAGATGCTTCATTTGAAATTGTAATCATGAGTTTTTGATAGTTTCCTATCTTCTATTCTCATCTAATGTAATAAGATCATCTAGTCTATCTTGCATATCATTACCAATGTCATCATCATACTTTTGGATGAATTTATACATCCAAATAAGGCTATGTTGTGGCAATATGGCATGAATTCCATATACCAAACCAAAAAGAGCTAGCCTAATTTCCTTCTTTACTATCACCATGTCTACCCACACTACAAGTGATAAATTGGAATCCCAAGCCTTCTTGTTTTCATCTAGGATTCTCTTAATGACCTTAAGTATGCTTTTATTTGTGGACTTTACTTCTCCATTTCCTTGGGGGTGATATAGGGAGGAGTAAAATATGGCTATGCCATATTTCTCACAAAATTATTACATTCATCAAATCTAAAACACATGGCATTATTTGTTACAATTTTTCTCTAGAAATCCAAATCTAGTGATGATATTATTTAAAATGAAACCATTCACAACCTTTCTATTTTACCTTCTGGTTGGGATGACCTCCACCCATTTTTTGAAATAATTAGTAGCAACTAGGATCCATGAATGTCCACCACTTGACTTGTTAGCAATCTCTCCTATAAAATCAATGCCCCATTGGTAGAAAATGGTTTTCACCTCCACTGGTCTTAATGACATGATTCAAGATAATTTTAACTTACCAGCAAACCTTCATAAGGGTCACATATTTTTACTAATTCATGAGTATCTCTAAATAAAGTTGACCACCAAAAATCAAATCTTGTCAAAATATGGCTTATTTTCTTGGCCATGTAGTGACCTCCACATACTCCACTATGCATCTCATTCAAAATCTTGATTAATTCCTCCTTTACAATACAATTCAACAAGACCCCTTGAAAATTTATTCACCATAGTTTTCCATAAACAATAATGTACTTAATAGCTTGGAGTTTAAGTGATCTCTTCTCATTATCGCTCATTGTAGATGGAGTATTCATGTGCTACAAATAGTGGATGATATCCTTATACCAATCACAATAATCCATATCACAAATGTATGGGTGATGGTCATCATCTACAACATTTATTTGATTTTCATCTAAGTTTGACTATGCCATCACTTTTTCCAAACCTTAAACTCTCACCAATTTAGTGATTCAGATATCTACATTGAATTCCTAAATTCTATTTATCCATATACACCTTCTACCTAACACTTCTTGTTGAGAAAATATATCTTTAACTATAGAACTTGGAATAAAGGCTATGACAGTGGCTCCTATCAAATAGCATCTGAAAGCTTTGATTGCCTTGAACAAAGCATTGTCTTGTTTTTCATTTATATCATATTTTAGTTCTATAGCTTGAAGATATTTCCTAAAAAATGCAATAGGTTTTTCAAAACCTTATTCATTCTTCTAGAGTAATATTGTTGCAATAATATGGAATGAAGCAAAAGAAAAAATATGCATGGGCTTACAATAATTAGGGGTTCTGAATACTAGTACATTCTTAATTGATTCTTTGATATTTTGAAATGCAATTGAAGGTTTCCCATCCCACTTGATTTATGATCCTTTCTTGAGCATTGTGGAAATTGGTCTACTTATGTCAACAAAATTAGTAATGAATATCCTTAAGAAATTTACTTGACCAAAGAATGATTGAATTCCCTTTACATTCTTGGGTTTAGGAACCTTTTTTATAATAGAGACCCTTTATGGGTCTATTCTAACCCATTCCCTGGACACTATGTAACCTAGAAGTCAACCCTCAGTTACCCCAAATGCATAATTCCTTGGGTTAAGAGAAAATTCATACTCCAAGGCTTTCACAAAAATCATCTCTAGATGCTTACAATGATCCTTAGCATTTTTGGAGTATGCAATCAAGTCATCCTAATATACTACCATGAATTTATCTATGAAATCAGCAAAGGCCACATCCATAGCTCTTTGAGATAGTTTCCCCAGCATTTCTAAGACCAAAAGGCATTCTCATATACACATATGTACCCCAAGGTGTTGCAAAGGTGGTCTTATATTTCTTATCCTCATCAACTAACACCTAATTATAACCTGAGAAATCATTCATCATAGACATTATTTATGAGCTAGTTACTTGTTGCAACATGGCCTCTATATTTCATAGCCCATAGCTATCCTTCAAAGATGCAATGTTAAAATTCCTTAAATCTACACAAAGCTTGGTGTCTCCATTTTTCTTTCTAATAGACACTAATTTTGAGACCCATGTGGAATGTCTAATGGGTTTTGCAATCCCCCCATCTCTAAGTTTCATCAACTCCTCTTGCATTTTGGGGGCTAATGTAGGATTGATAGGTCTTTTCTTTTTCTAAAAGGATTAACATTTTCCTTTAAAGGAATCACATTTTTGAAAAGATCATCCTTGTAGCCTTTCAAGTCATCATATGACCAAGCAAAAACATGTTTAAATTTTCTTAACAACTCAATTAAGGATTTTCTTATATCATGGGATAACTATTAGAACATTTAGAAAAACTAAGAAGGGAGGGGGTGAATCAATTATCCAAGCTCCATATGTAGTAATTGAATAAAAAAACACTTAAACAACTTCAAATCTTAACATTCAATAGGTTAGCCTCTATAGTCAACTTTGACTAACATCAATTAGTTGTCTGTTGTCCTATACATAACAGACCCTCAAAATGTGAACATTAATAGTAAATCATCACATATAACATCCACACAAGTTTGACACTAGGATTTAACATGGAAACCCAATTTGGGAAAGACCACTAGTAACATGTCACCAGATTTTCACTCTTCTGATGCGAGCTCTACTAGGAGCCAACCTTGTTAAAGGATTTAATCACATTTTTAGGAGTGGCCTTGTTAGAGGGTTTTAGAATATTCCATTAGAATGACACCTTGATTAAAGTGTTTACATATGACTGTTAGGTCAACCTTGATTAAAGGATTTCAAATATAGGTACAATGGTTAGAAAGTAACAACAAGTTTTGATCTATCAAGTACAACTCACTTTACAAATAAAAATCTCAATTCGGCTCACAAGTTGCTTCATTGTCATCTCAATCTCTAATTCTCTTGGAACCCTTCAAGAAATCACACTTTTCCTCTCCTCAACTCTTCTTAGCCTTCTACTTAAGTTTTCCAGTCAATAGCATCAATAACTACTCCTACCTTTAACCTTGATTAAAAGCTATCTCATGTACCTTCTTAAATAGGTAATTTCGATCTTTTACTGCTTAAACACCATCATAGATCTTAGGTTTAGG
Source organism: Cupressus sempervirens (assembly GCA_028749045.1). NCBI lineage: Eukaryota > Viridiplantae > Streptophyta > Pinopsida > Cupressales > Cupressaceae > Cupressus > Cupressus sempervirens. The sequence continues at coordinate 211,336,104 of CM053793.1, forward strand.
TTAGATTCATCAAATACTTTCATCATTCGTCTCTTCTTTCTATTCTAGAAACTTCTGCTTGAATTCTTGCTTAGAAATGTGCAAACACAATTTCCCTTGATTTAAATGTTCTAGCTCATCCATCCTTATCTTCAACACACTTTCTATATTCCAAGAAATCAACTATGTTGGCTAGAAATTATGATTTCTCATAAATTGTCAAAATGACATATTCCTTGGCCAACAATATATTCTGACACTTAGTCATCACTAGGTTACTCAATTGCTACTAAATTTATTGTTTGGCATATATACTTTCACTTAGTCAATATTAATGTTCAGTTAACATGATTTTTGCTTGGCACTTACTATGGATCGATCAACACTAGCATCACTTAGCATATACTTTAAATTTGTTAATCTTCTACTCTATTGCTTGACCAATCCTATTTATTTGGTCCATCTTTTATCTCTTCTTCAAGGCTTTAGTACAACTCTCTTCTCCACTTTCAACATGATTTAAACAATCCCTTTATCTTGTAAATGTCCAACTAATCAAGTGTCCATTTGTAGTTTACTCTTCATAACTCAACCTTTCTTCTAGATGCTTTTGTTATGATCAAATTCTCATATCATCTTCATCAATCAAGTAGCTATGACACTTAGATCATATAGGAAATTGTCTCACCAATAAGGTTTGGCATCAATGACAAGATAATAATTGTTCCAATTCTAGTTTCCAACAATAGCTTCTTGCCTATACACACCTTTTTAGGGGATCTGGTAGTTCCAAGATTTACCTCCTCTAGATCCTCTAGCTTTATGTCCTTAACATTTGATTTAAATCTATTTTGATTTTCAAAAACACTTTCTAACACCACCAGTCCTATCGGCACTTTTATTTTCTTGAATTGTAGGATCTCCTAACTAAAAAGTGTATCATTTTCCATCTATTGTTTCAATAAAAGCACTACAATCTAGTTCATGCCTATGGTATTCATCTTCAAATCTAAGAAAATTTGGGATATCGAAATCATTTTCAAAAATTTGTCAGTTTTCTATGTTATCAGGGATGGGTGGCCTAACTTGCATCTCTACTTTTGAAACTCCTACAAAAGTAATATCATCTTATTCAACTACCACATTTGCCAATAGATTTTCCATTTTTTTTTGTTTTTCTATCCATCCATGTGTTATAAAGTAAAGTACACCAAGATAATTATGAGGGGGGGTGAAACAGTTATCCAACTATCAAAATACTTATCAACCTTATTAAACCTTAACCATGGGAACAATATAACTAGGAACCATAAAATGATATACATACACAATAACACCTAATATCTTAACTAGGGAAACCCAACTTGATTAGAGGGAAAACCCCAGTGGGGATGGTACCCACAAAATGATGTACTAATATAAAAGTTTCTTGTAAGAGGATGGAATTTGTTAGGAGCCAATGAATTACATTCAGTGCATATCAATCCCTATTAGGAGACTTTGAATCCCTGTCAAGAGTTGTAGAAGGTAGAAGGACCCATTATCCAAAAAGACCATTGAACTCATTGTCCAACTGGTCTCTATATTATTCATTGCAAAATAATAGAAATGAATGATCTCAAATTCCTTTTTCCTCTTGAATATACTTATCATCTTTTGGCTTCAATACCAAATCACTAACTTCATGTCCAAATAATCCTTTGGATCACTTACACACATTTACTAGCTTCGTATGTCACTTGCACAATTGACACTTCATCAAAAGGAAAATGGCCTTCCTTTATATCATAACCTCAAAACAATTCCTTGATTCAACCTTCAAGATTTCCCAATTAATTAATAGAACCTTATTAAGATATTACAAAACATTACATCTTTTTATAATTACAAGTCTCTAACAGCTCGTAGTCTTTACAACTTCTCACACATGCAAGCTATGACCTTGCACACTCATTGACATCATCATTAGATTGTCTTCTATCACTATCTAATTGTACTCATCATGATTCTATCCCAGTTAAGAGATACAGATCAATCATCAAAAACTATGTATAAGGTACTATGTCTTCTTACCATCTTCTATAATTCAAGAATATTTTCTACCTGTCTTCAACTCTTTGTACACACACTTATCCACTTCATCAGGATATAGTGTAAAATATGTCCTCAACTACACTTGACCTAATCATTAATACATAGTCCATACAAACGTGTTCTATGTCTTCTACTCTACCAGTCTTCACATAATTAATGTTATGTTGACATCAATGAAAACATAGTCATCAATGCAATATGTGAGTCATGCTATCCATCTATCCATTTCTTAGGATACTCCCACAAAGATATACCACCATCATTCATGTTAGCACCATGTTATCTTAAATGCATCAAAAGCTTCAATTTCATCCCAAATGATGTTCTTGTATTGCTTCAGCCTCTTATTATTTGATGAATAAGATTGTCTAAATTGTGATACAACCAACTCTAAATCAACTATCATAAATAAATTCTTTTTACCATGTTTGGTAACCAATTTAAGACCTAAAAGTAGTGCTTCATAATCAGCAATGTTTTTTGTACATGTGAAACACAGAGTGAAGGAATACCTAAAAGTTTGTTTCTCTGGTGAAATCAACACCAATCATGTGCCAACCCCCTCTTTTCAAATGGCACCATCAAAATATATAGTCCATAGCTCACCATCTTTTGAACACTTCTCAACTTATTTTAATATCAGTGTAGGTGCACTCTCTTTCTCTATAACAATCACCTCGACCCTATAAAAAATTATATTAGTGTACAAAAAACATTTAGCATCATTATCTATATTTTTTTCAATTATATGGGTAACCCTTGGCTCTCTATTTACTTTAATATCCTTACCACCAATATGGAAAGTAGCAAAAGATAAATCACACTATAAACTTCCCCCCATGGTAGCACTCCACTTTATTAACATTAGCATACCATATTGAGAAGGAATATCCATGACTAGCACACTCATGGTAAGATCATTGTTAGGATATGCAACCAACTTGTAATGTAATTCAATTATAGTAACAATTATAGAAACTTCTTTGGAATCCAATACACTATACCTCTCATTATTTGTATCTACTTTCAACCCAAAATATTCCATTGCTTTGAATGGCATGATAGTTTTTGAAGCTCCCAAATCTATCATATGATTCTTAACTATGCTTCCATTTATAACACAACTCAAAACAAATGGGTCAATATTTTAATATAAGAAATAGTAGAATTGTCTAAATGCATAGGAGGAATTTGAGATATTACCCCTTCAGGTTCTTTAGCCTTACATGGTACATCCTTCTACAATAGCCTTACATGGTACATCCTTCTACAATAGCCTTACATGGTACATCCTTCTTTCTTTTTGAAAATTTGCTATCTCTAGTATTATTTGTCCCTCCTATAGTTCCTAACCAACCTATGGCCTTTCTCTTGTGCTCCTCTATCCTAAAAAGCTCAAACAAGGGAACCTTTATAGTAATCTAGGAAAGCACAGAAAAAATATCTACAGAGGTATGAGGAAAAGACTCAACATGCATACATTTCTCTTCCTTTGGCTAAACAATAGTACTTATAAGGTGTTTGTTGACTTTCACTTCTAGTACCTTTTCTTATGTACTTTTTGTTAAGAATAACCATGGATAAAAATAAGAATTACATGGAAATATAACCAATATCAAAAAATAATAAAATGCACAAAAGAAAACACAAGACACCAAGATTTAATGTGGTTAACCCAAAATCCCTGGGCTGCGTCCACCCAAAAATGAGACCAATATTATTACTATCTAGTTATTACAACCTGATTACAATTTGTAATCCCTTATAGTTAAATACCACTGTAAGAAGAAATTATTGCATCACACCTTATGAAATCCCTAACCCTAAGCCATTTTATACAAGTATTTTTTTTCAATTTAAAGTTAAAATTAGTTACAACATGTTGGCCCAAAAATGTTGATTAAATAGCCCCAACAAAATTTGACCAATCACCATAAACTAAAAATCTCCCACTTGGAGACTAATCCTATACCAACACCACTACTCCATGAGGCTCCTATTGCATCAAACTACCTAGACTCATTTGTACCTTTATTTTGTTCAGTCAAAAAGGCCAACCAAAGATGAAGAGGATTTCAACTTTTCCCTTACCACTACCTTTCTAAATAATTTTTTTGGGTTGTCATCTATATATATCTTGTCCATCTTTAATTGTCCATCATCCAAAACTAATTGAATGAAATGGTACCACAATTGTATGTGTTTTTTCTTTGAATGCAAAGTAGAATTCTTTGCAAGATGAATGATACTATGTCTATCTATAAACAAATAATTATCCCTCTATGGGTGTCCCAATTCTTCTAGGAAGAATTGAATCCATATCATCTCCTTGGTTGCCTCTATAACAACATCATACTCTACCTCTATAGTAGATAAAGCATTCACCTTCTATAATCAAGAAACCGAGCTCACCATTGCCCCACCAATAGTAAATACATAACCTGTAGTACTTTTCCTAGTATCAATATCCCCTGCCAAATTTGAATCAACATAGCCATGTAAGTCATTTGTAGAGCCCCCAAAGTGTAATCACTTATAGGATTTTCCTCTCAAATATATGTGAATTCATTTGTTCATTCCAATGCTCAATTCCTAGATGACTCATATACCTTCTAATGACTCCCACTGCATGTGTAATATCTAGCCTCATATATACCATAGCATACATCAAGCATCCTATAGTTGAAGTATAAGGTACCTTATACATCTTATCCTCCTCTTCATGTGCCTTTGGACACATCTTCTTAGTCAACTTCAAATGACTAGGTAAAGGTGTGCTAACAACTTTAGCATTCTCCATAGAGAAACTTTGCAACACATTCTCAATATAATCAACCTGAGATAATGTCAATTTATTGTTCTTCCTATATCTGTAAATTTTTATACCAAGGATTTCTTTTTCTTCCTCTAAATCCATCATATAAGATGAGTGTGCTAATTGACCTTTAACCCCTTAATGTGATCCATGTTAGACCAAACTACAAGCATATCATCAACATATAAACATAAAATAATGTAGTTGTCATCATCCAACCTCTTAAAATAAACATATTGATCTAAATGACACCTATTGTACCCATGTGCATGCATAAAATTGTCAAATTTTAGATATCATTGCTGAGGTGCCTTCTCCAAGCCATATAAACTTTTCTTCAATCTACACACTAAGTTCTCCTTATGTTTGACCTCAAATCCCTATGGTTGTGACATATATATCTCTTAATTCAAATCAACATGAAGAATGGTTGTTTTAACCTCAAATTGCTCCAAATTCAAATCTTCAATAGCCACAATACTTAAAATAGTGTGCATAGAAGTCAATTTAACAATAGGAGAGAATATTTCATCAAAATCAATGACCTTTTTTTGTGCAAATCCTTTTACCACTAACTTGGCTTTAAATATTTTCTTAGTTCCATCATCTTCTATCAACCTATAAGCCCTTTTATTCTATAAATCCATTTTACCTACAAGTAACTAACATAAATCTCAAGTCTTCTTTTTTAGCAAGGAGACCATTTCTTCTGCCATCATAGACTCCCACTGAATATTAGTATCCACTTCCATAGCTTCATCATAAATTCAGGATTACTATCATCAGTTAGTAAACTAGAGTACAAAGAGGGAGAAAATATTTTTTGGAGCTCTATTTAGCCTGGTTGATTGTCTAACATTCACTAGAGTGTGTGATATTTTTTTGGTGGTTGTTATAGAGTATGAGGAACTATTGGAACATCTTCCTTTTGAGTATCAACCAACACTACATAGTCATTTTCTTTCTTCTCATGTTGTTGCAAAAAATCTTTGTACAACACTTTCTCATTGAATATGACATCCTTGTTCCTTACAATTTTATGATTTTCAAAATTCCAAATTATAGAACCAAATTCATCAATTATGTATCCAAAAAATATACATTTTTTTGAGGTAGCTTCTAGCTTGGTTCTATTTTAAGAATCTATATGTGAAAATGCTTCACAATTGAAGGTTTTGAGAAAAGAATAACTCACCTTTTTACCATTCTATGCTTCCTCTAGAATACCACAATCCAAAGGAGTAGAGGGACCTGTATTAATCAAATATATAGCATTATTGATACCCTCTATCCACATGTTTAAAGGCAACCAATCATGTAACCTCATGCTCCTTGTGTGCTTTGTTATTGTCCTATTAATATGTTCAACCACTCCATTTTCCTATGGAATCCTTGGAATAGTTTTATGTCTACAAATACCATTAATGGAGAAATAATCTAAAAATTCATGAATGCAATACTCACTGCCATTATGAGATCTAAGACATTTTAATCTTTTACCAGTCTCATTTTCATCCAAGCATTTCCATATCTTAAAAGTTTGAAATACATCATTTTTTTTCTAAGGAAATAAACCCATACTTTTTTAGTTGCATCATCAATGAATGTAACATAATAATGAGTGCCACCAAGGGAAGATATATACCTAAGTTGGTCCCCATACATCTGTATGTGCAAGCTCTACTTTATCATTTTCTCTTTTCCTTCACATTCTTGACAAAACCTACTCTCTTTTATTTTCCATACACACAACTTTCACAAAAATCCATATCGACACATTTTAGACCTAGTAAAAATTTCTTTGAATGAAGTAATTTCATACCTTTCTCAATCATGTTCCCAAGTCTATTGTGCCACATGTTGTATCATAATCTACAACAATTATTTATTCTCCTTGCTCAACTACAACCATTGTTCTTGAACATTCATTTTTCTCTAAAATAATTAAAGTAGAAGGAACAATATGAATTGTACAAAGACATAAGGTGCCTACTTTCACACTTTTTTCTACTACAAGGGAACCTTTTGAAACCTTCCCATTTTTATCAATAAAAGTAACTACACAATCTTCATCATTGAATTTTCCTACTAAAATTAAATTCCTACTCAGCGTTGGAATATGTCTTACCTCATGTAGTAGCCAATGATTCACATTATGCAACTTAATCTTAACTTTTCCCTTTCTAACAATCTGATAGGGTTCATTATACCCTAAATAAACAAGCCCAAAATCCCCTTGGACATAATCAATAAAATAACCTTTATGGGGTATAGCATGAAATAAAGCACCAAAATCTAAAACCCAAGAATCATCAACACTTTCTAAGGAAAGAAGAAAAGCATCCTATTTGGGTTTGTTACCACATTTACTTCCTTGTTTCCATCTAGTTTATCTCCTTCATTACTCTTTTGAGTCCAAAAATTTTCCTTCTTATGCCTTAGCTTCCCATAGTACCAGAAATCTCTCGGTTCTCTAGATTGAGACCTCTCCCCCTTTGATTTTCCTCTTGATATCCCATGATTTCCATGACTACTTCCTCTCTTATTCATTTTGCCTCTGCTTTGTGCATTCAAAGCACTTCCTTATGTAGATTCACCTATGGTTTTCATACAAGTTTCCTCACTTAGAATAACACCAATCAAATCATCAAATTTTAAGATATTAGATCTAGAAACATAATTACTACAACCACTACCAAGCCATTCCATCTTTCAGGCAAAGAACCAAGAATCAAGAGAGCCCTAATTTTTTCATCAAAAAATTGATATTCATAGTAGTTAACTAGCTAATAATTGTATTAAACTCATTTAAATGATCTGCAATTGATCTGTCTTCTTCCATCTTTATATTAAATAAACGTTTCATGAGAAATATCTTATTTGAAGCAAAAGGCTTTTCATACAATTTTTTAGGGTGTGCATCAACTCTTTCACCATCTTCACTTTTGTAATGTTAAATGTCACTAATAGTGCCAGGCATAATTGAATTCTTCCAAGTGCCTTTCTATCTAAAATCTCACAGTCCTCTTCTGTCATAGTTCCATGTTTCTTGGCTTTTCCTTTCAATGGCTTCCATAAATCTTTTTGATGGAAATAGTCCTCCATTTGAATTTTCCATAGCTGAAAATTTTTTCCATTAAAATTTTCAACCTTTAGCTTGCGCTCATCTTCCATCGCTCCCACTCAACCATGATAGTTTCTTGCAAAGGGATAACTAAAAAAAAACCTTCCTCTAATACCATTTGTTAGGAATAACCACAAATAGAAATAACAATTACATAAAAATATAACCAATATCATAAAATAATAAAATGCATGCAAGAGAACACAAGACACCAAGATTTAACATGGCTCATCCAATCCCTGGGCTACATACACCAAATAGTGAGTCCAATATTATTGCTATCTAGTTATTACAATGTGATTATAATCTATAATCCCTTACAACTCAATATTGCTACAAGAAGAAATTATCGCATCACACCTTATGAGTATGTATAGTACTTCCCTAATCAGTCACCAAAAACTAACATTTTTCTTCTTTACTTCTGCATTTTGGGGTGTTGTCATCTTCTTTGGTTTCCATTTCTTTATTTTGACATCTTTCACTTTCATTACCAACTGGTCTTTGGTCTTGTTACAATCTAGTAGCTTGTGAGTTATATTTGTGATGAATGTTCCTAATGCTTTATAAGGATCATTATTCACACAAGTTATAATTAATTTGGACATTAGCTACCAAATCTATTGTAATTTTGTCAATCGCTTCTTTTGATGGTTCTTTCAAAATAATATGTCCTACATCAAACATCATATTACAATCTTTGTCATCAACTTCTTCATCTTCATCAAAAAAAAAATTATGATGAAATCTTTCATAATTATGTCTGTATGAACTTATGTCCATTTCATATATTTCATGATCAGAGTGATCATAATCTTCATAGAAAGAGTGCACCAGGTTACAAGATGCATTGTCTAGATTTTGTTCTATAAAGACTTCTTCTGGCTTAGGCTATTGTGAAGCTACTATTGACTGAGCAACTACATGAAATTCTGGCATGTGTGGGGATTGGAAAGTCATAAACCAAGTATCATCTTCCATATTCATGGAATTTCTTTCTAATAGGTCTAGAGTAATTTTCTCATCGTTCCCTATAAGAATTTTCCTAAGGAAAAAATTCACCCAGGAACTAAGAACTCAAACACAAGCACAACTATAGACCAAGAGAGAGAGAGAGTATGATTAGAATGATGATATATTCAATATGCCATGATAAGAGTACACTAAGAGTGCCTGTATATAAAGGCCTCAGAGATACATCTAGAATTCCTCGTAATCAACACCATGATGTGTCATACAACTAGGTACATGTCCACCAGATATGGGTTATCCTTCATTAAGCATGAAAGTATGTGCGATGATGTGAGGATAAGCCTACAAGGGTGTAACATGCAAATCAGTGTTGTAGACACCATGTGCTAAAATAGAGTTGTGTACTCTTGTGTTGTTAACATGACAACTCAAAAAGGTGAGCAAACTTCTAAGTGTCTCACAAATAAAAATAATAATGCCAAATAATAAAATAATGCATTAACCTAAGTAAACTTAAGTAAGTGTAAATAGTGAATACTAATTTACACCAACACCCCCCTTAAGTACAACTTAGGGGAATGCCCTTAAGCTTACAAAAACTAGGATGAAGATGTATAATGGGTCTCAGCTACTAGGCCATGTTAGGTACCCATGTACATAATGAAAATGCAATCTCTCATAAAGCAGAGAAAGAGGGAAAACCTCATGGGAAAAACTCTCCCCCAAAAAGAGAGATAAAGAAGGATGCATCGATGGATGGAGTAATCAAGACCCCCCATTACGAAATACATCCAATATATACCTAAGAGAATGATAGAAGGAAGAGAGACAGAATAGGCTTCCCCCCAAAAGAAGAATTCTGACAAGTGAAAGTCGCTCCGATGAAGAAGTTGATCCAAGAATGTAGAATAGTGTTCCTCCCTTTAGGAAGAAACAAAGGAAAAGGTACACTCTTGAAGATGTATGGTGGCCTTGAAACTTGCTCAAGTATCCCTATGTTGATGCTGATGTTCATTCCTTCCAACTATCCTAAAAAGAACGAATGCAGATCTAGCAAGGATGTCTGTTGAACATGTTCCACTGAACCATCTATCTCCTCTACTAACAAAGAGACCTCCAATAAATTTTTTTCATAAGGATCCACAATCACACCAACATGTAAATATTGATCATGTAGAGAATGGACATGAGGGTTAGAGTGATCCCTCACAACAACTGTAGAAGGATCACCTTCATCAACGAGAAGATGTAAGTCCTCAAGTCTATCTCCCAAGTCAACTGAAGCTAGAGCTAGAAGATGAGATGTACCATGATGTATTGGACCTTTCACTATGGCAATATAAGCATGTGGAATAGATTGATGTGACCTCACACTGCAATTATCAATAGAATCCCACATGTCTAAACCCTTTGAAGCACTATCGTCGATGTCACTATCAGTTTCAACTATGTATGATGTGTGGAGAGGATTAGGGGACAAGCTGGGAGAACTTTCCTCAAAATGATCATCCTTCTCCACAAATATCTCATGAGTCTCTAGATCCATAAGGTTGTAAGCCTTTGCTTTTTTTTCATAACCAATGAAGGTACAAGGTCTAGGTGTTGGTGCCTTGTAACTTCTAGAAGAAAGGTTTGCCCATGCTAGACAACTGAAGACTCTCAGGTGACTCACAAAAAATTTTCTACCACACCATGCCTCAAAAGGTATTTTCCCATCTAAGGCATTATGAGGAGACCTATTATCTAGGTGAGTAGCACTACTAATGGCTTCAACTTCTAGTGTAGGATCGAGAGACTTGGCCTTTATCCTGCAACTTGCCATGGTCTTGAGAGTCTTAAATCATAGCTGCAACATTTTTCTTGTGCAGATTGAATGCTAGTGGGTTCTGAAGATCAATCCCCTCAATTCTACAAAAGCTCTTAAGTCTTCTATCTACATATTTGTTCTCATTGTCCACCCTTAGTACCTTGATGGCTTTTCTTGACTTGTGTTCAACATGAGTCTTAAAGTCTTGAAGCTTATGAACCACTTCATTCTTATGACAAATGAAGTAGACCCAAGTGAATCTTGAAAATTCATCAACAAATGTGAGTATGTAGCAGCCTTGGCTGACTAAAGTCATTGCAAACGGTCCTGCTAAAACCATGTGAACTAGTTGAAGAACAACTGGAGCTCGAGAAGACTTCCCTTTATCATACTTCTCCTTGATATTCATATCCACTAAACAAGATAAACATTCTCCCTTAGAAAAGTTGATATTAGGTAGACCTTTGACCATACGTTTAGAGAAAAGTTGTTGAAGAGAGCGAAAGTCAAGGTGACCAAATTTATTATGCCATAAGTTGATGTGTGAAGTAGAGTGAGTCAACAAGGCTTGAGAAGGACTCTTAGGCACAAAGCGAGAGAAGGATTAAAGCCTCTTATCATCATTGACTTTCCCCACTGCAACCACTAAATCATCTCTAAGACTTCACACCATCACTAAATCTGGAAGGAACTCAACTTTATGACCATCTTTGAGGTGAGTGATTTGGTAAACTGATAGGAGATTGGAACTAAGGTTTGGAATGTAGAGAACATCTTTGAATTCCCCATTTTCCATTTCCACATGTCCTTTCCCTTCAACTTCTATTTTAGTATCATCTCCCACAAAGATGTGTGGTACCTTTGACTGCTTCAATGAAGAAAAGTCTTCCTTTGAAGAACACATGTGGTAAGAGGCACCTGATTCAAGTATTCATTCCAAAGAACTTGTGTTTTCCATAAGTGGTTGCCTTTTACTCTTTGAAGAGGTTGGAGTTGAATCCTTGGAAGTACCTAGCACTTGAATCTTGTTCTTCCTCAGTAGGTTTTCCAACTCATCAATTCTTTTTGTCTTGCAATGATGCTTGTCATGATTTTTCTTTTTGCAATATGCACAAAATAGTTTGTCCTTCTTTTCATTACTTCCCTTCTTGTTTGAAGAAGAATTACCTTGTTGAGAGGAGGATTATTGTGTCTTAGATTGTGATTTCTACTTCCACTACTTCTTCTTCTTGTTGCTTTTCCCTCCTTGACTTGATTTGTGCTCATCACTAGCCACCGAGGCTTTGGTCTTTGATGACTTGAGAAGTCCAAAATCCATCAAGTAAGATTGTTCAGCAATCAACATCTCTATAAATGCATCAAAGGAAGGCTTGTGGTAATAAGATCCCATGGTCAACCTATGAGTATTAAAACTCAAAACAAAATTAGTGTACTTAGAAGGTAGCCTCTTCAGGATGTGATGAATCAACCTGTCATCCTTCATGGGATTTCCAAAATCTTTAAGAAGTGCCCTATACTCATTGACTTTAATAATGTATCCTGAATTGTGTCAAAATTCTTTGGATCCAAGAGAAGTAGATCATCTTCAATCTAAAATCCCTTTTCTTCATCCAACTTACCATATAACTATTCAAGTTTGTCCCAAGCTTCTTTAGATTCTAAATAATTTTTAATGTGAAAGAGAAGATCTCCATATACACAACTCCTGATAACTCCTAAAGCCTATCAATCTTGATTTTGCCAATCAATGAGTTATTTAGCATCAGTAGGTTTGGTAATCATACCATCAACATAAAGACTATATCCTTTTTCCATTACTATACTCTATGCAATATCTTTCCATGTAAAATAGTTGCATGAAGTTAGAGGAGGACATTTAAAACCCATGATGGAAAAATGAAAAGACCACAATAGAGAGACACAAAAAAACAATACACGCCCCCCCTTTTCACTCAATCAAAAGACCCCCTACCCCAAAAAAGATGATGTTGGCACTTTATAAATAGTGTGTTTACAATGGGCCACTTGTCAAAAAGAACAAAGTGGACTTTCTGATTTTTCTTTTACAATTGCCTTATAAGGCTTAAATCTATCACTTAAGCACTGTAGCTCAGATTTACAACATTTTTAAAAAAGAATCAAAGCTTTACAATATCGAAAAAGGCCTAATTCTAAAAGTGAGAAATTTTCCACATAACCCTAGAATCTAACTTTAGATCTGGAAAGTAGATAAAAAAATATGCACTTTCAAAAAAAATGGAACATGAAAAAGTGACTAAATATGCCCGTATGGAGCATTTGAAGTTGCAAAACGAAAGATTATGCAAGTACAATCACCAAAAAATGCAATTTTTACAAAATATATGGCCCAAAACTAGAAAACAACACCACCACTAGAAAATTTAAAAAGTTCTACCTAATATCAAAAAAAATTGCACCTGAATCGAAGTCCAGATGTCCAAGATATGCGTTCACAAAGTCAAGCTGCCAAACTGAAAAGCAATCTAGAGAGGAGTCTAGAGAAAAAATTGGGAGTCTAAATTTGATGGTCAAATAGTCATCATTGTAGTTTTAAATGACTTGGTTTTGATGGTCAAATAGCTATCAAATTTAACATAGTAAGAGGATGATGCCACCAAAAAATCTAGGTCCCCTACTGACGTGGCAGATGAGGTGGCTATCCATACTGTATGTTTGCTACAATCTATCGTAGGAATATTTGCACATGGATGTTGATGTGGCAAAGTGCTGATGTGGCAGTATGGGTTCCACATGGTGACATGGTAGTCCCATGCTAGATCTACTGACGTTTTAAAATGACATCACAGCTTGATGACATGTCGACTTGTGGCTTGGAGGGGATGCCATGTGATGTTTTTTATGGGGGAAAGGCAGTGCATGGAACAACTCACTATCATGGAGATATGCCCACATGGTGTTTTTGATAGGGCAAAGGTAGTGCATGGAACAACTCGTTTTCATGGAGATATGCCCACATGGTTGCAGGTTTGGATATCGCATGCAAGGAAAAGGACATCTAGTAACCTTATACCAATTGCCAAAAATAACCCTGCTTGAAAAATATGCACTGATATATTCATTCTTTTCGAAGAATATATTACCCAAAATGAAATATCCCAAGCCATTGATAGAAAGCAACTTTTCAGGCTATGAATTGTCATTGCTGAGAAGGGCACTTCTGCATCGCCAAAAAATTGCTAAGCAACATTAGATTTAGTGGGAATAGTCCCACATCGGTGGGGTAATGGGAATTTGAAACACATAAAAATAGTTTGCTGCTACAACAATGTGAAAAGGTCCACCAATGATGTTGAGGGCTAGGTCAGCTTTGGTCACCGATAAGTAGTGGTCGGGCTAGTAACTTAGATGCTAGATTTATTTGTCGATATTGGGGAGTAGTATCCACTGCCAAATTTGTAGATTTGTACGGTATGGTCATAATATAAACATGCCTACCAAATGCATGGGATTAAAATAAATATACCTCCAAAAATGGTAGATCCAAGGTGTCACTGCTCAGCTCTGCTAAAAAAAATTTCTCTATTGGGTGCTCGAAAGGGCAAAAAAATTCTAAATAATTCTGACGAAAATACAATAAAATTGCAAAGAAAATAAAAGAATGCAGATTCAAAAATTAATTAAATCTGCAAGAAATGACCATACCCAAACTACAAATTGAGGCCTCTGGGTTCTGATTTGCAAAAAAAATTTGCCTTACAATTGACTTTGGGCTAAGGTAGTTGAGTTTATAGTCAATTTTCACCAGTTTAGCATTATGGATGCAATGGCAAGGTCAGATATGGCTCTAGATGCTCCTAATTTCTGCAATACTCTAAATTTGAGTTGAGGTGCTGAAGCAAGCATGGTCTCGAATAGCTATGTGATGAGAAAATATCCAAATTGCTCTAATACCATGTAAGAATTTGCCTAAGGGTAAAATTCACCCAGGAACTAAGAACTCAAAAACGAGCACAACTGTAGACCAAGAGAGAGAGTATGATTAAAATGATGATATATTCAATATGCCATGATAAGAGTACACTAGGAGTGCCTCTATATAAAGGTCTCTAAGATACATCTAGAATGCCTCATAATCATCACCATGATATGTCATACAACCAAGCACATGTCCACTAGATATGGGTTATCCTCCATTAAGCATGAAAGTATGTGCGATGATGTGAGGATAAGCCTACAAGGGTGTGACACGTAAATTAGTGTTGTAAACAACATGTGCTAAAATAGAGTTGCGCACTCCTATGTTATCAACATGACAACTCAAAAAGCTGTGCAAACTCCTAAGTGTCTCACAAATAAAAATAATAATGCAAAATAATTAAATAATGCATTAACCTAAGTAAACTTAAGTAAGTGTAAATAGTGAATACTAATTTACACCAACATTCCCCTTGACCATATTTTTAATAGGTGTCCCATCCTTCTATTGAGCATTGTAGGGGTAATTTGTAACATACTTTACCTATTGAAATTATTGTTGAATTATGGATTTTCACCCATATTTGATGCATTTTCATTTCCTATTAGTCGTGTCATATTTTTCAAGAGGTTCAACATTTGATTCATTTTATTTTCCTTAGGTTTATTTTTAACAAAAAGCCTCTCATTCTCTCTTTTATTACTTCTAGACCCAAAAAAATTAGGTCATCTCTTCTTCCTAGCTTTCCAAATCCTCTCCTATTTTTTCCTATGTTTACTATGATTTAGAGAACATCTCTAAAAGTCTTGGGATCTTTTTCTCTCAAGATGTAGGCCATCTTGTTGTCAAAAGAATTATACTAAGTTGTGAGGCATACATTTTTATCCAACCTCATTACTTCAAGCAACTTATACATCCCTTTCTGAAATCTCACATTAAAATCAAAAGTAGACTCATTCTAGTTCTTTTTGATATTGTTAAACTCATTTTGTATGAAATCCACATTTATATTGTCTCCATACTGATCCTTGAAACATTTCTACATATCATACCATGAACTAATATTATCATCAAGAAGCCTTATGAACCAATCCCTAGCATCCTCAATAAGAAAATGTACAAACAATTTCATGATCACATCTTCATATTCAACTTCATAGTAATTCAACATATCTATAAATTTTCTGAGATGTTGTTCCCAACTAACTGCATTGTTTCTTGTGAGTTTATTGATTTTATCCCTTAGCTCATTTGGAATAGTTTTGGGATGACCAAGAATTCCTATGAAGGATATTTTCTTATATCTTTCCATATACATAGGACTTTTCTCAAACCATAAGGCACTAGTGGAACTAGGTCCAACATTTTGAGTAGATGCATTGATCTTTCCTTGTTGCCTTATAATTTCTTGACCTATTATAGTAGAAGAGGAAGCTAGACCTAATTGAGACATTTCAATATTGTTTACAAAGGGACCACAAGTAACACTTGAAGGCATCCCTTATGAAGATTGAGCTTGTCCTGTGGTTAATCCTGATGTAGATCTCAGGAATTAAATTTTCCTCTTTATTTCAACAACTTGAGCTTCATTTTTAGCCTTCTCCAACCTTTTGGCAAGTTTTTCACATTCCTCCCTAACTTTTTCCAAATCTATATCAATTTGTTACATGACAGGGACATCTTTTGGAGTTGTAGTGGGTTTATTTATATGAATACTAGTCACCATTTGTTTACCCTTATCTAGATTTTTAATTGTGGGTTCAAGTGTATTAATTGTATCTTTAGCCTTCTCAATGGGCTCATATTGATGGATCTAATAGATAACTATTCCCTCTTTCATAGATTATAAGTTATTATGTAGAGCTATTTCCTGCGTTATACATTCAGATCTTAAATTTCCCAAATCTCTAAATATATCTATATGTAGAGATGTAGGTTTTTTTCTCTAATCTCTTGTTTTTTTCTTTTAATAGAGATATTCTCTTGAGTAGGTTGTGTTATAAATATGAAATACTAGAGGGAGGGAAGGGGTGGGGGGGTGAATTATTATTTTATAAACTTTAGCCGAAAACTAGATATTGTTAACAACCTTATAGCTTGCATATGAAAGTAAAATAATTATGTGGAAAAGTAAACATAACCATGCAATAAGATAACTCATAACACCATATTTTTTTAACTAGGGAAACCCTATCCAAGGGAAAACCTGGTGGGGATGGTACCCACAAAATGATCCACTAATTAAAAGTATCTTGTGAAAGATGTTGACCATGTTGAGAGTCTATTGCATCTATATAGTGTCTAAGTCCTTGTTGGAGGACTTAGGCCTTATTAGAAGCCTCAACCATGTTAGGATTTTTTATATAAAAATACAAAATGTATGCAAGATGACCCCACTTCCCAAACATGCAATATACAATGTAGTTCCTTAATACAAAGAGATAGATACAAAAACCTCTTTTTTATTGTTGTTGATATCTTCAATATTTGATATTGCCTTTGTTGCTCAACAAAAAACTTTATCTAATCTTGCATTCCTTTGATCATACATCAAAATTCATATATCATGCATCACATATATTTCATCATAAAACTTTGCATTTCCAAACTTTCCTTTATACCTTTATAATTACAATATCACTACCCAGTCGGCCTCCATGCATTATTACACTTTACAAAATAGCTTATTAATTATTTATGACTTAGGGTTAACATCTAGGATGTCATCCCTAATTTTTTAAGTAAATATTATGTTTATTAACCTGAAATATCCAATTCTTTGTTATTCTTTATTCTGCTTGTTTACTGTTGTAACTAGTAAACTATCCATAACTCTTGTCGTATTGTTCATACTGACCTACAAACTTGATTGTAGACTCATCACACTTTGTAATATCTTTCCTTAACTGCACACATGCCACTATGACTTCTATGATTGTGCTAATCAAAACTCTATCTATTTTTTTGGATAATTGAATGATACTTAGACAATTTTCTAAGTATAAATGACATAATTAATTCCTCAAGATCTATCTTCTTCATACTAAAGATATGTTTCCATAAATGAAAACATCCAATATCCACCTTAGCCAAACTTCCAACAATCTCCCCCTTTGGAATTGATGGAAACATATAGAAAATTGGCTAAATCCAACAATGACAAACTTCAAAATTTTACAAAACTTGGCCTTAAAGAAATTTGCAAAGTTTCAAATCTATAGATCATTACATTTTCACCATATTTCCTTATATCTCCTAATTAACTTATATAACTCCTCATTTTACTAACTGCCCTTCTATACAATATGGTTTCCTTATCTTTCTCTTTCATTTTGTTTATACTTGTATATACATACATCTATACAATTTTCCTTATCTTTCTCTCCCCCTTTGACATCAATGAAAAAAGTGCTAAAATATATGTATAGATCAAAATTGTGTTACCTTTCCTTCATGGAAAGTATGAAACTCTTGATATACAATTTGCAAATCTTGTTCTCAATCTCTCAAATTCTTTCTACTAGGTATCCTTGAATGCCTCTAAAATTTTGAGTAATGCACATAATTTATAGGATGCCACCTCTATTGTGTTCAAATATGTATACACAAGCTTCCCATTTGATGTCTTTGCCACAAGACATTCTTCAAGCTAATTTTTTACATTGTTAATCTTCAGAGTTAGGTGCTCTTTTAGAAAAGAGAACCTCTTTATTACTTTCTCTTTCCTTAGTTCAATGATTATGATGTCATCATGAACTTATGCAATTTTTGCCTCAACCTCTTCAATTTTGGTATCTGGCTACTACAGTCTTGTTCTCAAAACTTGTAGTTCATTCAACTTGGCATTAAACTCATAATTTATGTCTTTGGTGTGATTTTATGAAAAATTACATTGTCCATACAATTTCTTTCCTTCCTCCAAACATCTCCTTATCTCCTTGATGCAAGCATCAAGTGTCTTCAAATCATTCCTCACATTTGTACACATAGTATCAAATAGTTATGCATCATTCTTTATTTTTGCTTGACTTGTTACTACCTCTACTAACTGAGAAAGTTCACTATTAAAGATACTTATTAGGTCAACTACCCTCTTTTGGGGATCAGTACCTATTATCCTAAGAAATACAACTTCTTGTAGTTTGTCTGATACTTCCTTCAAGGTTCTTTCAAAACTCTTTACTCTCTTATTTTTTCTCAAATAACTTGCTCAAAGATGGTATTAGACCTAGCTGATCATCATCATCTCTAGATAAATTCTCCAAAGCTAATTCTAAAGGTGTCTTACCTTCCTCAGGAGTATTCAACAATATATCTTCTTCAAGCTAGAATTTTACTTTGTCAAACTAAGTCTACATATGCTTGAGTTGAGATAAGAATGAGTATTCTTGCATTACTATCTACCAATTCCTCTTGGCTACATTCTCAGGTTTGTTCATTTCTTTTTCTTCTTGCCTCTTCTTTTCTTCTTCCTCTTGCTTCTTTTTTTCTTCTTTCCATTTCTTCTTCTTCTCTTCTTCCTATTTCATTTTTCTCTTCTTGTCTTCTTCTTCTTTATTCTTTTTATTCTTAGCTTCTTCATTTTTCTTCTCTCCTTCTTACTCATTTTCAGAACTAGTGTATCTCACCAAATTGCCAACATTTGTTCCAAATTCCTTAAATGGATCATTAGTTGTATCAATTGTGACATTAGTTTTGTCAATTTGCATTGTTGTAGTGTCAATGGTAATTTTCAAAGTAGCCCTTGTCATTTTTGTGTCCTTTCTAACCTCTACCACTGACATGACTGTTGGTGTAGTCATTGTAGACTTCTCAAGCATTGTTGTAGTCTCAAGTGGTATTGTCTTCTTCTTTTTTCATAGGGATTTCTCCCCCTAAAACTTTGCTTGTCTACTCAAGACTAGGTAAAGAAGTCATAAATTTGATGATTGCTTTCTTTGTCTCCTTGTTTACTTCTTCATAATTAACACCCACTAAAAAAAAAATCCATTTATTTCTTAGCAAGGGCTCAATACCATCCATTATCCTCTTCATGTCATAATCACTGTTAACTTCACCAAATTTTCTAATTAGGTTTTCTCTAATTCTCTTGTCTTCATCTACTACCCTTCTTCTCCTATTAATTAGTCTATTGTACAAATCCTTTGTTATGTCCTTCTAAATGTCTTCAAATTTCTTATTTGTTAGAATAATATGCCTAATTATAGCATTATCCAACTACATTCTATCCATGTTATTATAATTGTCATAAAACATGTTTAACTATACAATGTTACTATTATTTATGACAACAATATTAAAGGTTTCAACCTACGATTTCCAAGGTTTTCTTCTAGAAGGTTTCCTCACTTTTGTCTTTACTTTCTCAATAGGTCTAACCTCTAGTTCCTTTGATTCCTCTTCATTTGACTCATCTAATACAACCATTTGTAACTTGTCTTTCTTCTTTTACCCAATTCACTGGACATCTACTTGGTTCTTTTTTTTGAAGGTGATTAAGTTGTCTCTAGTTTCACCTATGTCAATCTTGTAGACCTCCTAGTGATAGGAGGAATTATTATTTGGACTCTTGTTATACTTACTTCCTCTTCACCTTTATCCTTTTGTATGGGTTGTACAACAGTAAGTTATACCTAGGATACTATGGCATACAATATTGTTTATGTTGTTGTTTGAGATTTTGCAATGGTTATACCTTATGATGGCCCTTTTGTTTCTAGTTGTAGCACATACATAATTCCTTCCTAACCACTCTTCTTCATTCCAATAACAGTCTATCTTACTACAGCTACTTCTTTTGGGGTCATTTTTGCATTCTACATGATCTTCCTCATGGTGGCCTCTGCCTTCTTCTTTTGAAGATTTCTCAAGCTAAGCTTGAGTAGTTTCTTGCATAATTTCCTAATAGGTTCTAAACCTATTGAACTTGTCATCTCTTGATGACTTTGGAATTACTTCCACATATACTTCAACTTGCTCCTTAGTAACCTCATAACCAAGTGGTTCAACATATATCATTCTTGGGTTAACTAGTTCTATGTAAGTAAATTCAATATCGAACATAAAGCATATGCCATCCTTGAATTTGCTCACAATTGAAGGTGAGATCCTATACCTTTGTTTCATTTCTTTTTAGATGGTCTTCACAATTAGATCCAGACTACTCTCAATCTTATCAGCTAGATATCTTCTATACAAATTAGTTATCTTCTCAACAGTACACTTATCATTGTTAAGTAATTTGGTTCCAAATAGGAATGGAAATCTCTTAATAAAATGGAAAAAAAATTAAGTAATTAGTGATTTAAATCTGAATTGACTATTTTTTCTCTCTTAATCCTTTCCAAGTTCTCTATCAACTATGCTCTCAAGATTTCACATATGTTTACCTTTACTTTTTCTATACACATCTTATAGGTTGCATGTATAAAACATGTTTCCATGTCATCCTTTCTAGAACTAGCACTTATTTTAGATGTCATAATCATGTATATGAATCTCATATCATGTTTCTTTATCTTACTTATCATGTTTCCTCTCCTATTGTACTCAAACTTGGTGTTTTTAATACAAATTTTTTCACATTATTTTCATTAAGTTGAATTAATCCTTCACTACACAATCTAGTTACTTCATGAATCAAGTTAGTTGATATGTCTACTATATTATCTCCTAGCCAGAACTACCCATCATGAATCCTACTCACTACAACTTTCACCCAGTCCTCATTGTCAAAGTCATTTGAAAATAAAAACTTAATCATCTCATTCTTTTATAGGTATTCACAACTATTTTTAAAGCTCATGTCTTGGTTATAAACATTATCAAATTCCTTTGATATACTTGCCTCTCCTACTATTATTTCAAACTTTCTTTTAAGATAACTTCCTACATTTTCCAAAGATAGAATTCCATCTGGAATAATGGAAAATGCTACTGTAGGGTCTTCCTCTAAGGGTTTAATAGGGTTAACCTTGAACTTAGTTTTAGCCTCATCCTCAATATTGGGAATCAAACTTCTATTTGTGTCAACCTCAAATTATAAACTCAAATTCATAGATAAGACTTTCAAATTTTGATAAATACCTCAATTTCATAGAACTAGGGCTTCTTTTGCTCATACTTGAAAACTCTTTTAACTTTTCATTAAATTTTTTCAAATCACTTATTTAAATATTGCATGATCAAATGGTACTCCATCAATCAATTTTGATCCTTATATTTCTTTCAATATCTCATTGCTATATTAATTACACAAGTACACAATCACCAAGAAAAAATGTTTCCAATTACTAGGCAACACAATTACTTTTGCACACTCACGTACAATCTCCAAATCATTTGCGCTCTTAGTTATGACTTCAATATATCATATTCTTCCTCATACTAATTACGCAAATCTTACCTCACTCTTTTTCATCACTTTTACCTCTCTGATGCTTGATTTCTTGTATAAAGTACTTAAAGATGAATTGAATACAATTGATGACTTCAATCTACCTTTAGGTGCTTCAAATGATTGTTCTTCTAACACCACATATGAAATGGATGGATATTTAGCTTTGATAAATAGCTCTTTGAATTCTTCTACATGTTCCTTTATGCTTTCTTTCTGACTGTCATTGTTACTATTTGTTCTTTTGACATTCCTATTCATATTTCTTCTGAAGATTGGATTCATTTTGATGTTCCTCATATCCATTCTATAGAATCTCTCTATATGACCAAAGTTGTTACACAACGGGCATACTAGTGCATTATTTCCAAATTTGGGTCCAAGCTTGTTTACATGTACTCTACAATTTCTGGCTATATATCCAAAGTTGTTACACTTGTAATACACAATGTTGTTCCTTGCTCCATTGTTTCCTTCTTTAGATCTTCTTCCTATAGGGTTAGTACTTCTAAAAATCCTATTATTTCTATTGTTGTTATCAAACTTAGGTTTATTAAAATTTACCACTCTATGACAAAAACCATAGTAGTTATAACACTAAAAAATAGTAACATTTTTAAATGGCTTACCTATGCAGTCCCTTTTCATATGACCAAATTTATTACATGCATAACATCCACCTTTAAATTCATATCTCATTTCTTTAGGTGGCTTAGTTTGTCCAGATTGCTTTAGTTTGTCAACTTGTTTAGATTGATCAACTTCTTTAGTCTCCATAGGTGTATCAACTGATTGATTTGACTCAATCTTGTTTAGATCTTCTTTTTATTTCATAGGATGATGAATTTCAAGACTAGGTTCCTTTCTAACTTCATATCTCTTAGCTAATTTTTCTCCAATGAAATATCCAAGGCTAGTCTTATCAAAATTTCTTTGAAAATACATTTTTTCATCAATCTTTTCACTACTAGGATACAACTTCTCTAGTTGTTTCTTAGTTTGGGTTAACTCTCCTTTTACAATGGTATTGTATTTCTCAATTTCTTCGTACTATAACTTGGTAGATTGAAGTTTAGATGTAACTTTTGTAAGGTTGGATCTTACATCTATATTCTCAAATTTTAGATCTGACTCAACTCTGCTATCATCTTTCTTTAGGCTTAATTTCATATTAGCAATATTTAGTTTTTGCTTCATGGTCTCATTTTCTTTCTTCAATCTTCAAAATTCATCACCATTCTTAATTTAATCTTTAGGCTCATTCTTGTACTTGATATGATCAATCTCATATTTTAGCTTTCCAATGTAGTCTTTAGCATCTTCATATGTTTCTTTCAAAGTATCTTTTTCTTTAGTGAGAATATCAATCTTCTAAAGGGCTTCTTCTAGGTTCTTTTGTAATTTTTCCATAGCCATAGGGGTCTTACTCAAGATTTTAAACCTCTTCTAAGTAATTATGTTCTAATACCACTTGTTAGAAATAGGAAATAATGAGATGGGGGGTGAATCAGTATTTTACAAACTTTAGCACAAAACTAGATACTATTAACAACCTTATAACTTACATATGAAAGTAAACTAATTATGATGAATAGTAAACAAAACCATGCAACAAGACAACTCATAACACCATTTTTTTTAAACTATGGAAACCCTAGCCAAGGGAAAACCCCAGTGGGGATGGTACCCACAAAATGATCAACTAATCAAAAGTATCTTGTGAAAGATATTGACATTGTTAGGAGTCTATTACATTCATATAGTGTATCAATCTTTGTTAGAGGACTTAGGCCTTGTTAGAAGCCTAAACCCTATTAGGATTTTTTATATACAATTATAAAATGTATGCAAGATGACCCCACTTCCCAAACATGCAATATACAATGTAGTTCCTTAATACAAAGAGATTGATACAAAAACCTCTTTTATATTGTTGTTGATATCTTCAATATCTTATATTGCCTTCATTTCTCAACACAAAACTTTATCTAAGTTCAAATTCCTCTGATCATACATCACATATATTCTATCACAAAACTTTACATTCACAAACTTTTCTTTATACCTTTACAATTACAATATTTCTACCCAATCAACCTTCATGCATTATTACACTTTACATAATATATTATTATCTCTCACTGACTTAGGGTTAATGTTAGCCATATTTACCCTCCTGCCAAAAAAATTGAGTCTTTCCTTTCAAGCATGGCCAACAACCATATCTTTTCAAATATTCAAATTTTTAAATTTTGCATGATATAGGGATATGTTAAAACCTTGGGTTATCTTTTATATCCTAAGTCTCATACTTTTCATGCTTTATCCCTTCATATTTTAAGTTGTGATTGTGCGACTACCTTATCACATGGTTGCAGGATATCATGCCCTAATCATCAAATAGTTCATGAGAATGCAGAATAGTTATCTCCATGGTTGGCATGGTTTTGCAACATTTTATGTGACATCCAGTGTTAAGGTAGCAAGGTTTTGATTCATCTTTGGTCACATATCACATGGTAGTATCTGCATATGATTTTCACCTCAAGGAGCCCACTATTTTCGTAACCGTCTAATGAAGGCAGATCAACAATCCACATAATCCTACTTTCTTAAGCTAAAAGATCTTTAGCTTATGTGGGAATATGCCTAGCTACCACATCTCTAGGTAGGCTAGTACTTTCCATGTCTCAATTTTGCATCATCGCAATGCCAAAGTTTCTATTTCAAAGGAAGGTTTTCTTTTCTATCAACATTATTTTATCGAAATGGCTTCAAATCTTAATTTGCGATGTTCGACTTTGTGGCTTGTCATAGCTTCATGGTATCACATGATCACATGAATGGCCAAGATCAAATTTTGAAGGAGTTTGTGTCAATGTAGTTATCTAATGTTCATTCGATGTCACTTAGCCAAAAATATTGAGTTGTGATGTTACAATATGCATGTTATCGTGAGATCACAAATGTGAAAAATTAGGCCTAAGATTTTATGACAATAGAGAAGACTTCTAATGCTATAAGTTACAATGTCACAATATGCTTTTGATCATGGAATTGTCAGGGAAGTCTGGTTAGGTTTGTGATGTTGCAATGTGCTCCTTTTGTAGTAGCATCGAGTGTTCATGAGATTGGGAGATTGTTAGATTGTAGAGCCAAATGTTCATAAATGTGATTTCTCAGCGTTGTAAAGTTATGACTAGTAGTTTATCATAGGATCTCAGGAGGACGAAAATAAATTGTCGATGTCACAATGAAGATAGTTAATTGTGATTCTATGATCATAAGGGTGAATTCTAAAGCCGCCAAAGGCACAACATGGTCAGTTAACCGTGGTTGTAAGATCGTGAATGTAAAAATCTAGAGGTGAGATGCTATGATACATGTTGATCGTATGTTCCTATTATTGTAACTGTAGACACCTAAAAACCTTTAGAAAATAAAGTATTTTTATTTTTTGAAAATTTCCTGATGACATCATCATTTATTAATTAATTAATTATTTAATTTATTTATTTATTTTTATGCCATTAAATCCTTTTATCTTAATTAAAAATATTTAATTAAGGAATCCCTCCCAAAAATGTTTAAATCTTATTTAAACATTATTTCCTTATTTATTAATTATTTAATTAATAAATTGACCAAAAAACCCAAAATAAATAAAAAAATTATTTCTTGCCCAAAACTTGGCCAATTTTCTTAACACCACTAACCTCTTCCAAAATCTTCTAATCCTTCTTTAATTTTGATTAAAGGCTAATCCCATCATTTCCTACCCCTAATCCCAACTCAAAATATTGAAGATTAAATATTAATCCTCATGTTTATTAAAAAAGTTTTAATAAATATCTCCTCAACCCAAACCCTTGAAATAAATAAAACTTTATTTATTTCTTAAAAATCTAATTTATCCTCATCCTAAGAAGTTCTAGACTCTTCTAGAAAGTCTTCATCCTCATCCTAGGAAGTTCTAGACTATTCTAGAAAGTCTTTATCCTCATCCAAAGTCTAGACTCTTCTAGAAGATGTCTTTAAACCTAATCATAATCCCCTCCTAACCTTGTCACATTCCTTAAACATGAGTTAAGACTTACTAACCCAAGCCAAAGTTAACAAATATCTCCTCCTTCACCCACCGTCATTAAATGCCATCCACTTGCCTATCCCTAAGCTAATCCTAAACCATCCTAATCCATCCTCTAATCATTTGCACAATCCTAAGCAAGCTTAAAACCTTCCTAATCAAGCCCAAGTCAAAATTCCTCTCATCTCCTTTAAAATATCCCTACCATAAAACTTTATGAAGCCCACTAGGCCATAAATGACTCTTCCAAGCCCTTTTATTGCTCTTACAAGCCATTATGAGGGTCTTTATGAAGATTTTATTCCTTGAGCCTCCTTTGTTGACTCATCCTTCCCCTTTCCTCCATCCTCTCACCCTGTGACATGTGTCACTCCCTGATTGGTTGTAAGGAAGCACAATCCATGTGCTCTCCTCTTATGCAATATGAGCCTTCCATAAGCTTTTTCCCATCCTTGCATCCTAGCCCTTGATCCCTCAAGCCCTTTTCCTATTTAAGGAATCCTCTCCCAAGCCATTTTAACACAATCCATGAAGTAAAGTCATAATGCCATTTTAAGAAGCCATTTTACATCAAAACCATACACTCACACCCAAATTCCAACTCCATTTGAAGTCCTTTTTGAAGCATAAGCTTGAGCATACATCCTATCTATTTAGACAAAGCCACTCAACAAGAGAGATTCTCATTGAGAGAGCCCATTAATGGCTCATATTCTCAATTGAGAGCTCATCTTAGTCTATCTTGAAATTTATGAATTTTGTTTAGTTTGTAGAAGTTTTATTTAAATTTGGTTTCTATTAGCATACTAACATTTCTCATATACATTTTGATCTTGCAGTCCATTCTCTCCTCTTCTGCTCTAGCCTTGGGCATCTTATTTTCTTATCTTTGATACCATGCCACTTGCGGCATCACATCAAAGAGGGGCAAAATGTAGACACCTAAAAACCTTTAGAAAATAAAGTATTTTTATTTTTTTAAAATTTTCTGATGACATCATCATTTATTAATTAATTAATTATTTAATTTATTTATTTATTTTTATGCCATTAAATCCCTTTATCTTAATTTAAAATATTTAATTAAGGAATCCCTCCCAAAAATGTTTAAATCTTATTTAAACATTATTTCCTTATTTATTAATTATTTAATTAATAAATTGACCAAAAAATCCAAAATAAATAAAAAATTTATTTTTTGCCCAAAGCTTGGCCAATTTCCTTAAGACCACTAACATCTTCCAAAATCTTCTAATCCTTCTTTAATTTTGATTAAAGGCTAATCCCATCATTTTCTACCCCTAATCCAAACTCAAAATATTTAATTAAGATTAAATATTAATCCTCATGTTTATTAAAAAAGTTTTAATAAATATCTCCTCAAGCCAAACCCTTGAAATAAATAAAACTTTATTTATTTCTTAAAAATCTAATTTATCCTCATCCTAAGAAGTTCTAGACTCTTCTAGAAAGTCTTCATCCTCATCCTAGGAAGTTCTAGACTATTCTAGAAAGTCTTTATCCTCATCCAAAGTCTAGACTCTTCTAGAAGATGTCTTTAAACCTAATCATAATCCCCTCCTAACCTTGTCACATTCCTTAAACATGGGTTAAGACTTACTATCCCAAGCCAAAGTTAACAAATATCTCCTCCTTCACCCACCCTCATTAAATGCCATCCACTTGCCTATCCCTAAGCTAATCCTAAACCATCCTAATCCATCCTCTAATCATTTGCACAATCCTAAGCAAGCTTAAAACCTTCCTAATCAAGCCCAAGTCGAAATTCCTCTCATCTCCTTCAAAATATCCCAACCATAAAACTTTATGAAGTCCACTAGGCCATAAATGACTCTTCGAAGCCCTTTTATTGCTCTTACAAGCCATTATGAGGGTCTTTATGAAGATTTTATCCCTTGAGCCTCCTTTGTTGACTCATCCTCCCCCTTTCCTCCATCCTTTCACCCTGTGACATGTGTCACTCTCTGATTGGCTATAAGGAAGCACAATCCATGTGCTCTCCTCTCATGCAATCTGAGCCTTCCATAAGCTTTTTCCCATCCGTGCATCCTAGCCCTTGATCCCTCAAGCCCTTTGCCTATTTAAGGAATCCTCTCCCAAGCCATTTTAACACAATCCATGAAGTAAAGTCATAATGCCATTTTAAGAAGCCATTTTACATCAAAACCATACACTCACACCCAAATTCCAACTCCATTTGGAGCCCTTTTTGAAGCATAAGCTTGAGCATACATCCTATCTATTTAGACAAAGCCACTCAACAAGAGAGCTTCTCATTGAGAGAGCCCATTAATGGCTCATATTCTCAATTGAGAGCTCATCTTAGTCTATCTTGAAGTTTATGAATTTTTTTTAGTTTGTAGAAGCTTTATTTAAATTTGGTTTCTATTAGCATACTAACATTGCTCATATACATTTTGATCTTGCAGTCCATTCTCTCCTCTTCTGCTCTAGCCTTGGGCATCTTATTTTCTTATCTTTGATGCCATGCCACTTGCGGCATCACATCAAAGAGGGGCAAAATGTAGACACCTATAAACCTTTAGAAAATAAAGTATTTTTATTTTCTGAAAATTTTCTGATGACACATCATTTATTAATTAACTAATTATTTAATTTATTTATTTATTTTTATGCCATTAAATCCCTTTATCTTAATTAAAAATATTTAATTAAGGAATCCCTCCCAAAAATGTTTAAATCTTATTTAAACATTATTTCTTTATTTATTAATTATTTAATTAATAAAT